>CM029114.1:21902158-22284658 GCA_016859345.1 Istiophorus platypterus | reverse complement strand
GTATTAGTTGTTGGTAGTACCTCTTGTGTCCCCTGTTGTCTTGCATGTTCATTGGTCATTCATCGTATTCATGCCTAGCTTTTATGCCTTTTTCTGACTGTGTTTTGTCCAGTATATCAGTGCTGATATACTACTACATGTGAGTAGCTGGTAACTGTGGTCTGTCCAAAGTCTGCTCCATGCCTCTATTTATTTGTGGCTGAACTTGGCCTTGCAGTTCTTATGTAAAAAAACTAACTGGTGGCTGAAATTACTTGGCTTTTTCTTGCTTGAGTCTAACCAAACAGACAAGTCCAGCAGACTGGCAAAAATCAACCCATAAATGGATTACTGCATAGATAAACTGAAACTAGGGATGGAAAGTTAATCCAATATTATTTGGCACCAAAATTGAAGGAAAAGATGAAGAAACTAAGAATATCAAAGTAACACAAAGATTTCTACATAGATAGAGGTTAATATGACTAATAAGACAAAGAGCACAATCAGAAGTGTAGTAACATTTCTATTTTAGATCTGGTTCATGATTATCAAAAATATTTATAGGTAAAGCAAACCCGTGATACATGGCTGTATAATCAACTTTTTGCTAGCTGCCTAAAGCACAGTAGGCAGCATCATGCTATAATCGTTACAGCATGATGACAAGTAACTATCACAAATTTCTCTGTTAAAATACGCTGTTTCTGCAGCTTTCATAATGGCAGTCCTGTTAGCTGTTTCAGCTTGACCTTGAGCTTCTCAGGGTTATTTTCATGGTGCTGTTGAATCAGAGCAGCTCAAATTGTGTATAATACAGTACAATCAAGCTCAAGAAATTCTATAAATGATACACTCATAAATCAATACCTTCCACAGAACTAAAATGCACAAAATAATCAGCTGGAGTTTGCTGCTATTTAATGGTTTCTAGTCAGCTAGTTTATAATAAACGTGTAACTCAAGTAAAATGTTAGTGTTATATATTAGTGTTATTATGCCTTTCAATATCTTTTTTCATTGAGCTCCTTTTCATGTGAACTAATAGATTTAACTAATCTATTCATAATTTTACCTCCCACAAATAAATGCATGCGCACAAACGGATATACAAAATCCAGGAAGTCAACATATATCAATGTTTGCCCTGTCTGATCCAGGAGCTGGGTAGTTTGGAGGGCAAGTCCAGAATGGGCTTCCACCAACTGGATAAAGGTCGTCCTGCTTCCTCTTCCCCCCACAGCAATGGTGAGACCAGGGCCCTGGAGCAGCTGTCCAAACCTGGCCTCAGTGGAGAATCCATGTATAGGAGGAGGTATACACAGGCAGAGGAGACATTATATGGAGGGGAATGGGATCTGATAACACTAAATAAACTCCCTTGATATTTGGCTCTATATACTTTTTTTTTAATTTAAATAAGGTGTGAAAGTACTGGCTTTGATGTAAAGCAACAACAAATTTTCATTGTAATATATACTTCTTTAAAATTATACAATACTCCACAGAGAGAAAATAAACAAGCAGCAAGACCAAATAACCATATTGCAACACATGATAAAGCATTTAAAAGCATGGCACATTATTTCCCTTACTAGTGTCCCTGTCTTTTTTCGATCTTTCCATGTAGAAGAGAGGTTTCCAATCCTCACAGTGTGACTGAATTGCCTGTAGAACAAAGGGACAGGAGCTCAGCGGAATTCCAGATCAGCACACCCTCAGCCTTCAGCAAGCTAAACCTGCACAGAAGTTTTAGTCCGCTTGTCCTCTCACAAGGCTCCTGGTCATCAAGGTGACATATTCTGTTATATTTTCTCATGTTTGGCTAAGTTGGCCTAGAGCATATAAAGCCTCATAATATCAAATGTACAGTCTTTCATAATATTAGACATAACATTCTCTTTTCCAACCTTAGGAGTGCATCCCCCTGCCTATCCAGCCGCTCCTCACCTATTCTTGCTGCCCCTCGCAGCCCATGTCCTGAAGGTCCACCTGAGCCATTCTCAGAGGGGACAGAGGTTCAAGTGGGCAACTTGGACTACAGAATGTCTCGCAAGGATCTGCAGCAAACACTGCATGACACCTTCTCCAGATATGGGCGGGTAAGCCCTATTCCTGTGAAGTTACTTTACTGAATAATGTATAGGTCTAATATGCCTGCATCTTATTGTTTGACAAAATGCTAAATCTAAAAGAACAAAGTCTCTTTAAGATGGAATGTTTCCATTTTTTTATTAAGACTTTTTGCAGGTATTCTGTTTGAAATCAGATTAACCACCACCTCAAACATCTCTTTGGTGTATAACTTGTTTTGTCCAGGTGAAAGCTGTGGAGCTTAGTCCCCACACAGACTATCAGCTGAAGGCCACAGTTCAGATGTTGTCCCTACAGCAGGCCATCAGCGCTGTCAGTGGCCTGCATCGTTACAAGATCGGAGGCAAGCGCATACAGGTGTCTCTGATCACTGGTGGCAGCAGCAAGTCTCTGGCCATGCTCAGGTACAGATTGTGTTGCATTACGCTGGAGGCTTGATTACCATGTCAGTCATAACTTGCTTTGTGTGTATATGTATGTAAAATAATGTGTGTGTATATGTATGTATAAGTGTATGTGTGTGTGTGTGTGTGTATGTGTGTGTGTATGTGTATATATATATATATATATATATATATATATATGTATGTGTGTGTGTGTGTATATGTGTGTGTGTGTGTATGTGTGTGTATATATGTATGTGTGTGGATATGTGTGTATGTAATATGTGTATATATGGATATGTGTGTGTGTGTGTGTGTATATATATATATGTGTGTATGTGTATATATGTGTGTGTGTGTGTATATTTTTCAGGTTTTCTTGGCCTGGTTTCTAAGTATAATTTTCACTTTTCTCATTATACAGCACAGAGATCATCAGCATTCTTCAGGAGGCACCTGCTAATTGTCTTCCCCTATTTAAGTTCACTGAGATCTATGAGAAAAAGTAAGTAACTGATTTTAAGCTTATGGCTTTCAAACTCAAAACTTCAGGAATGGTAATTACAAAATTAAAAATATGCATTTCAACTTAGTCTGTGCTGCCAAAGTATGATATTTTATCCCATCTCCAGATATTCCCGTAAGATGGTGGTTGGGGATCTGTACAGACTACCAGAGGTGGTGGCAGTGCGGGAACAGGGAGGCTCAAGACTTGTGTGCCTACTGCCAAGCAGCCAAATCCGTCAGAGCCCACTGGGATCTTCCCAGTCCCAGGAGGGCTCCTCTTCTACTAGTGGCAGCCCTGTGGTGTTTGAGGAGTTGGAATACCATGAACCTGTCTGCAGACTACACTACGCACAGCAGGACTTCAGGTCCCCCACAGCTAGAATCTAGCATAAAATGCTGTAGCTGTCAGTGTGTCAGAGCCATTATCTGAACTATGCAACTTCAGCTGACTGTCACACCCGTTTCCATCACTGATTGTATCTTATCTCTTTTTGTAGTGAGGCTGACTTTGACCCTGACTCCTATAAAATCCCATTTGTTGTGATGTCACTGAGCACCCTAGCCTCTGAGGTCCATAGTCTGTTGCAGTCACATGAGGGAACCCTTCCACTACTCAGGTGAAAGCCTTTAGTCCATGTAGTAAGTTTATTATATCAAACAGAACTGTTTTCACATATTATAAATGTAGTCAATAATGTAGTATATTTTCCATTTAGCTTTCCAGACTGTTATGCAGCAAAATTCAGCCCACTGCAGCTAGGCAATGAGACGTTGGAGGGTGGTGTTCCCCTGGAGCACCTCATTACCTGTGTCCCCAGTATCACAATAGTCACAGCTCAGAATGGCTTCAAAGTCATCAAGTGGATCCACAACAAACCACCAGCACCAAACTCTGGTAGGAACATTTAGAGATTTCAAAATATAGTTCCAGGTTGCCTGTTGACATTTTAGGTTAAATCTTTTCATTTTCTACAATCCCAAATCTGTATAGTGCCCTTTATCAGTGATATACATATTTCACACACACATTAAAGTTTGGGTTTTTTTTCCTTCCCATATAGAACCATGGATTCAGCGCTGCAAAAGTCCAGTGGGCAATCCTCAGCTCATTCAATTCAGCCGAGAGATTGTTGACCTTTTGAAGAGTCAGCCTTCTTGCATCATGCCCATCAGCAAGTTCATACCCTCATACCACCATCACTTCGCCAAGCAGTGCCGCGTCTCTGACTATGGCTACTCCAAACTCCTGGAGCTGCTGGAGGCTGTGCCACACGTTCTGCAGGTAGTGAGGAGGATGAGGATCGCAAATGATTGCTAAATTTTATAATAATATATAATCTACTCCTTTGCCAATCCTAATTTTACTTTTTTTATTTTTAATAATGTGTTTTTGATTTTAATTTTCTTAACTTACAGATCTTGGGCATGGGTACCAAGCGTTTACTGACCCTGACCCATCGTGCTCAAGTAAAGCGCTTCACACAAGACCTGCTCAAACTGCTCAAATTTCAAGCCAGCAAACAAGTGGCAATCAAGGACTTCATGCAGGCATACCATTGGTCAGTCACCATTGCCTGGAGCTGTAGATGACGCCTTCACCTAGTCTATGTGTTTTATTGGGGTTG
The DNA here is from genome assembly GCA_016859345.1 of Istiophorus platypterus. Classification (NCBI taxonomy): domain Eukaryota; kingdom Metazoa; phylum Chordata; class Actinopteri; order Istiophoriformes; family Istiophoridae; genus Istiophorus; species Istiophorus platypterus. The sequence goes on along the minus strand of CM029114.1, from coordinate 22,280,070 downwards.
AAAAAACTGGGCGTCAAAGAAGAGTTTGACTCGTCAGTAGCATGGTTATGCATATGTATTCTCTCTCGTGTATCAGGTGCTTCTCTAGAGACTGGAGGGTTATTGACTATGGCATATGTGACCTGATGGACCTACTGACTGAGATCCCTGACACCACCATTACCATAACACATCAGGTCACAGACACAGTCATCTCTGTTCCCAAAAGAGGTCAGTTTGAAAAACTTACTGAAAACACTTAATTGTATGTGAAAATGAAGGTGAATAAGAATTCTAGAGCTGTTGTCTTTATTTAACAAGAAACTATTGTACCAGGTGTAACTGCAGTTGTGCAATGGAATAGACATAGTTAATTGAAAGCTCAGTGAAGTTTGTCCTTGTGTTTTACTTTCAAGTAGGGGTTTTGGTTGATTAAACAGGATGTGTTTAAGAAAATTCCAGTGGAGATCCAGTGCTATGTGTACTTGATTGTAGAATTACAAAAAAAAAAACAGATCCCCGAAATATATTGACAAGTAGGAATGGAAGCTGTAACCTAAAAAACACTATTTCTTTTGTCTTGGGCAAACATTTTGCACTGTGAATTATAATAAGCTAATAGAAGACAAAAACTTCAGTAGCATGTAGAATTCTAAACAAATAATTTTTTCCTTTATTTGTGCTTAGAGCGTACTGTGGAGGAAATGGAGCACACCAAGCAGTTTGCGAAGGAGGTGGTTGACCTTCTTCGTCACCAGCCCCACTGTCGAATGCCCTTCAGTAAGTTCATCCCCACCTACCACCATCACTTTGGCCGTCAGTGCAAGCTCAGCTACTACGGCTTCACCAAGCTCGTGGAACTCTTTGAGGCAATCCCTGACGTACTAATGGTGAGTAAGGAATATGCCTGTATTTGTGTAAAGCGCAATGCCCAGTGCCACCTCTCAGCTTTGAAGAAGTTTTGACAGATAATTTACTGACCCTCTCTACAAAATAAAGTAAGATAAAAAGATTACATTGAGGTGGGGGTCTGCAGGTGAATCTAGTGTGTAACTGCAGCCCCACCATGCTGTGTAGCCCGGAGGAACATGTTAATCCTAAACAGTGATAGCTCACACCTTTTTGTTTTATGAAGTTTTGTTTGCTTCTTTAAACTGACTCGCTAATTCATACTGAATTGCTTATAGCTGAACACACCCCAATCAACATTAAATGGCTCCTGTAATTTTTGCCTGCTACTCAGAATTCTCACTGGATCAGGTCACACTGCTCTGAGCCTTTTGCCTTTGTCATGTCTTGGTTTGAACTGGGTTATTGGATCCACTGAAAAATTTTGACATCTGGTGCTCTCTGCAAAAAATGTATAAATTCCTCCTTAATTACATCATTCTCCAAAAGAAATTTTAACATCTTTGTCCCCTACTTGTGTCAGGTGTTGGAGTGTGGTGAGGAGAAAGTGTTGACTCTGACAGAGGTGGAGCGTATCAAGGCCTTGGCAGCTCAGCTGGTCAAATTGCTGCGGGCTCAGAAAAACACCAGCCTTCCTGTCAGCAAGCTGCTTACAGAGTACAGCAAGACCTTTGGTTATGGTCTACGCCTGCAGGACTATGATGCCAGCTCTCTGCCAGCTCTGTTGACCAAACTCTGCCATGTTGTCAAGGTAAGGAACATATCCACTTATTTATTTATTTATTTATTTTTTTATTGAATTCCTGTTTGGATGTTCCTGTGACTGCTTCAAATGAATTAAAATTACAGGAAAGGATTGCAAATAAAAGTTGATTTAACTCAAAGATGCAGAAGTGTTACTTACTCAGACACTTTATAGTTAGAAATTAAAATTACACTTTAAATAACTAGAGTATTGACATGTTTATGGTATATTTGGTAAAGGGAATTTAATGGTTAAAACAATGGAAATCTTGCCGCTTTAAATTAATTCAGCACAAAGTTCCAAAAATGGAGTTGCATCTGACGTAAAGTTATGTTTGCAAAGTCAGTTTATATAGATTACAGTCAGTTGAAAGTTTAGTAGGTACACCTTGCTAAAACTAAAGTAGTCTAATCCAACAGTTAGTCAGTAAATCCCCCTTCATTAAGGTGATAAGTCTGTTTTTGATGAAACCATTTTAGAGACGTGTTGATTTTAATTGTTCGATTACTTTTGGAGAATGTAGTTTGTGGCGTTTTTGATTATATTTTATTATGTCGTGTTATATTTTATTGTACAAACTATGGTCTTCAAAATTATTATGCAGTTGAATCATCATCATCAGCTCTCTGCTAATGGCAGTCGCCCTCTCTGGTTAAAGTTCCGAGACTGTTACACACCCTGCATCACTGTTATGTGCATTGATGTAGATTAATGTGCATGGAATATATCGTTCCATTGTTCTCACTGAGAAATGCCGGTGTTCTTACAACACAGTAGTTGAATACCAATAAACCAACACCCACTTTCTTTCCATATTCAAGGTGGTGGATGGCTCAGAGGGTCGGGAAGTGCAGTTGATCAACAGGAAGTCTCTGCGCTCTCTGACATCCCAACTACTGGCTCTCCTCATGTCCCAGGAAGAGGAGCAGGTCAACAGGGGTCTGAGGGTGGAAGAGCTGAGCCAGCATTACTTGACTGTCCATGGAACCCCACTCAACCCATGTGAATATGGGTTCCTCTCCCTCAGCGAGTTACTCAAGAGTCTACCCTACCTTGTGGAGGTGGGTGGAAAGACTTCATGTTTATTTTATTCCCCTATGAACCCTTTTTTTAAGGAAGCTCACAATTTCACAAGTTCACAATTTAGGTTCATAAATTATACATTTACTTCCACAAGCAGAACTGACAGTGTTATGGTGTCTCCTCTTTAACAGCTATACCATGATGAAATTGATGAAAACGGTAAAGCTGGCAACACTGCCATTGGTCATGGTGATGAGTGGGTGAGGCTGACCAGGCTCTACCAGTTCGCCCGTAACATACGTGCCCTGCTCCACACCTACCATTACAATCAGCTCTTCCTGACTGAGTTCCAGGGAGCTTATAACAAATTTACAGGCTGCAGCCTGGAACCACGTTCCTACGGATATGCCAGCACTGATGAGCTGCTCAGCGCCATTCCACAGGTGGGAGTAAATTCAGTGGATACTTATACCATAGTCACTCTAGTATGTAACAGGTTGTCAGTGCCTAAGGCATAAGTGCGAAATCTTCTAATGTGATAGTGTTGTGATTTCTGTCTTGTCAGAACTCATCATCAGTCATGGATACCCAAAGCTTTTACATAAATCTTAAACATTTCTAGCATTCTATACATTTTGTTTCTGATTGTTTTGGGGCATGTCGTCATCAGGTGGTCTGGATCAAAGGGCATGGTCACAAGAGGATTATCGTTTTGAAGAACGATATGAAAGGTAAAAGCATCTTTCTCCTAGTGTGTTTCATTTACTAAAGTCAAGGCAAGGAAGGGATTTATTGAGATGGCACTGGATCCGTATTTGTGTTGTGTTTAGCAAGGACAAGCTCTTCAGTCTCCAACAGCCCCCAGCCGGAAGAGAACACTGAAAGCCCAAGAGACAGCCCCATTAACAGAGCAGGAGCCCAGAGTCCAGGTAAAACAAGTATTTATATAAATTGGTTTAAATTTATTTTCTTTTAATAGTGTTTAAAAAATGTAGTCCACTGGGAAAAGAGCAATGAATTTTTCCCCACAGAACGTTTTTATGTTGCGTTTCTCCTATTGCCCTCACTGTTTCTACGGACATGTCTGACATTTAATATTTGTAATTACCTGCTGTACCTGTTCTTTCATGCCGTTCTTCGAAAGGCAGCTTTGTTGTCAGTCTTTTTTTTTTTAGTTAAAATATTGATGATATCAAGTCCATGACCTTTTTTTTACCTGCCAGGTGGTGATGTAGCAGCAGAGTCAGAGCTGCTGTGTCTGACATCCCCAGTAGACCTTCTGTGTGGTCCTGTACCATCCTGCCTGCCATCGCCCCAGCTTCACCCAGACCCCGTTCTCCTCCAGCAGGTGGACCTGATTCACTTTGAGGAGAAAACTCCACCACCAACAGGTCAGTTTTAATGTTTCAAGTTTCTTGTTCGTATATAAACCCATGTCAGTTAATAATCGTTTTGGCAATATCGCAGGTAGATCACTCATAGCTTTGATATTACAGAGATTAAATGGCCACTAGATTTGAACAATACATTAATACATTTTGTTTTTTTCTTTGTTTTTTGTTGTTGCTTTGCATATGTGTTTGTGGAGCCTGAACAGCAGTCTCCCAAAATGATGTGCCCCTTCAGCCACTCAGGCATTCTGACTGTATTTTGATGACAATCCAGATGCTGATTTTAAAAATTTTAAGATTTCAAGGATGTTGAACTTTCAAAAAATTTGTCAAGAAAAGAGCAAAAGAATTAACTGCAAAGGCGAAGACAAATACATTACATGAACACATCTCACTGTTATTTGCACCTTTCCTGTCTTTCATGAGGCATAAGCTCAGTCTGTACTTGTGTCATTTCAGAGAGTGAGGAACTCGAGGTAGCAGCAGCCGTAGTCAGTGATGGCACATGTGAGCCATCTGAGCAGCCTGGCAGCACAGAAGACTCTGCAGTCACCAGACCTCCAACAGCCCCCATCACCAAGACCCCCTTGTCCATGGACAGTCCCAGCAGAAGAGCTACACGCAGCAGAATCAAGCTAGCTGCCAACTTCTCCTTCGCAGCAGGCCTCTGATCCTCTACACATACATATCCAGTCGCACATACACAAATCGATACTGGTTCATAGAGTAACTCTGAAGAGAAGAGTTGTCTGGCTACACTAAACAAATCACACAGAAATGGCCCCAAAAGAGCATTGGTATTTTTCCCTCTACATCCAGACAGGCTGTTGCATCCTTCTGCTTTCTTCTTTATAACTTGTCCCCCATTTTTGTTCTCCTCTTTTGTTTATTTCACATCAGTGTGTTCTTCCAATGAAGCTCACCCAGCTGTGATTTTTCTCCTTGCAGAGTTTCTGCAGTTATTTAATTTGCCAAATTCATCAACTTTAACTGTGTTTGATTTAAACCCTAGGGAAGTTAATTTACAATTCCATGAAACTGAATCTTTAGTTAAGTCGAAATACTCACTGGCCTACAGGCATAAATGAACTGAGTTAGTTGTCACTGTTTACAGTATTAAATAAAAATGGGAACAACGCTAGAGATTAGTAGCATGGTTTTCTATGGAATCCAAAAAATTTAGTTACCCAAATTCTCAGTTTAAAACATTGACAAATAACTAAAAGTTTTTAGATGATGTTTTGTTCATGAAGCATATTGAGAAACCTTCATAACTAGTTCCTGGCTATATCCCCAAAAACAGAAAATTTAATTTATGACATTGGCTCTTTTTTTGAACTAATTTCAAATTTTGGAGATTTTTCTTTGTAGGTAAACCCAGACATGTCAACCAAACTGGCTGATAAGCCCCTGTCTAATTCTTTTAGTGTTCTCTTGAGCAAAGTTTTCACTCTGTAGATTTCCAAAGAGGTAGCTTCTCTTAGAGGTATATTCTCATCTTTTGTCTCTATAGTACAGTAGCGTCAGGACAGTATTTTCAGTTCCTTTTATATTATTCAAAGTATTTAGTGATCTGTGGAAGACTTTGGCCTAAGTGTGTGGTGTATTTGGTGGCAATTCAATGATAGAGCTGAAGAGAAACCAGTGTTAGCTATTCAGATAGTGTCTTCTTTAATGGAAGCCAACAGTCTATGAACAGTTAAAGTTTTGATCGAAAGGTTTTGATAGTGCAACAAGCATTGCTCTCAGGAATTTTTATTCTTGTAGTATTTTGACTTCATTTTCAGCAAAGATTGTGGCTCGTCTGCCTGAGACCACTAATTAAGGCCTGAAAGAGAAACGGTTGCTCTTAAATCTTCCAGCCAGGTGTGTACTTGGGCCACTTGAACTGACATATGCTTTGATTGTTTGTCCTTATCCAGCAGCCAGTGTGTTTGTGTTCTCTTAGATATATTTTGTCTGTGTTTGGTTTACACTGGAGTAGGTGGCGTGTAATGTGCATGGTGTGCATAAATGAGTTTATGCATGGTGTAAGCCCAGGAGGATCAGACAGGAACAGATGTTGTCAAGACATTCTTTAAGATCAATCTTTTATTTCCACCATGTTTTAAGGATCTTAGCGTCACCCTTGGCGTCACCCTTGCAGTTGTCACAGAAATGCTCAAGGTTTTTTGAGTCAACCTTGTTGCTGGCAGGCACTGTATCAGTGGTGGTGCACACGGTCTGAGTTGATGAGTTCAAGGGGAGCAGTGAGCACTCCTGAGTTTTTGCTTTTTAATGACAAGGTGAATGGTTGTGAGTTTTTAGGCAAAAGAGATGGGACAGGAGGTGATGGGCTGTTTGTGGAGCAGCATGGCGACTCTGAGGAGCCTCCATAACAGACTGACGTACACACAGAGGACCCTCTGCGGCTCTCTGGAACTTACCGGGCTTTTACAATGGCTTGTATTTGCCACGGTGCCAAAGGAATCACCATCGTACCTCCCCATCCCTCACATCCCACATAGAGGAGTTTTTACTTACTGATGTGTGTTGTTTTTCTCCGTTTTCTCCGTTTTCCTCTGTCTAAAGCATTTATATGACTGCTGGCTGCTGAAAGGCCACCAACTGTCGGCTGTCCGCGAAGTGCTGCTGAAGTCAAAGGGTTGCTGTTTGTGTTCAGAGAGTAGGTCCAGACAATGGGTAAGAGCCCATTTAATCAGTTTGTGCAGTTTCGGTGTTATCATTGTTATACCATAAATTTTCTGTCAGATTTGATTTTGACTTGGTGTGCAAAGCCTGTAATGCTGAGAGATATTCCACCTGCCATCTTACAAAAATGTCTGAAACGCCTATCACGATGTTTTTAAATAGGGCTGTAACGGCTCATCTCTCCTTCAGTGTTTTACTGACTGTCTGGAAACCTCTTTGATGATGTAATGAGCTTCAGAATAATAATTTGGAATTGCCAATGATAGAAAATGGCTTAAAATGCTCACAAGAAATATCTAGATTTAAATTTGGCAGTTTTTACTTTTTGTGTATTTGGGCAAAACGTAGTCTCAGAGTACTGCAGTGGCAACTGACTCAGACGTAAATTTTAACTTCCCTATTTAAGCCTTCTCTTGTTGTTTGGTTTCATCGGTGAGAAGGTATCAAACTTGTCAAAATATGCACTTCTGCATAGTTTCAGTTTATGAAATACATATGTGAAAATATTTAGGTTTTGGGGAGGGGTTGAAAAAAATTGTCTTGGCCTCTTTGACTATTTGTTGCATATAACTATGTGCCTCTTTGTCTTCCTTAATTCAGTTTTTACATTGCTTGACAGTCCTAGTCTTGCAGTCTACTATTAAATAATAATTTCAAGGAACTTCCTTTAGTCATCAACGCAGTGTCCTTAAAAATCCTGCCCATTTATAATATTTTGTTTGCCTGCGCAACAGTTGTCTCACTGATGTGTCCTCTTTACATTCACCTCCCTCCTCAATTAGACCGTTTTTATTATCACACCTCATCAGAAGTCGCTGTAACAGTCTAACATTGTTGAAGGGACCAAAAAGATTTCTGTTAATAAATTTCACAAGCATCATTTCTGCCTCGTCTCAAGGTTTTTGTGGTTGTTTGAAGGAATCATGTTGCTAGAAGAAGATAAAAAAAAAAAAAAAAAGACACCCAGCTTGTTCCTGAAAGATGCTCTTTATTTAAACATATATGTACAGGTAGTTCCAGCTTATATTCTGCATATGTGTTCAATATTCAACATTAGGACCTTCATAAATTTACTACTACTACAGAACGCTAAGTTGTCAGAAGGAAGGTAAAGTGACAAAGAGCAACACTTTGCTTGACATGAGTCACTAAAGTCCTAAATACAATCAGACATACACCATCTATTGTAGGCATTTACAAGAGTTGCATTCATTTCCTGGTGTGTATCATAAAAACGCAAGACAGTAAATTCAGAGGATGCAAGTTGCTGGCAATATCTGCATTATCTCGTCATAGCTGATGGCGGAGATAATGTTGTTATGACCAGGGATGTGTTGCATTTGGGGAATGAGCAAGTGGACCTTTTTCAAAAAACAAAAAAAAAACAAAACAAAACCCACACCCACAGTGTAATAAAATGGTTTATCTTTTGGCGTACACGAGAGTCAACCCAAATGAGATCATTACAAGCAGAAATACTGCTACAAAAGTTGGTTGTATTAGGTAGCTTGGCTGTTACTATTAGTTTCTAAAGAGAATAATGAAAAAGTTTGGACACATTTCTTCTAAATTGCTCCTAAATAATCTTTGAGTTATAATTTTTTCCAACTATATTTCCATGTATATTTTCTTTAAAACTATGATGTTCTTATAGTTTGATCTTGTGACCCCTGTTGCTCTTCATCTTTGCAGTTTGTGCATTTGGGTCATTATGAGTGGTTTATTTTTGAATAAACTGATGCACCTTCAGTCTGGGCACAGACTGATTTGGCCTCTTTGACGTTCAGCTTATTGTTGCATGTTTGCTTTGAAAACTCAGTCCAATATGACCCAACTTTGTAGCAGTGTTTCCAGTGGTGTGTTTGTTTGGTCGACAGTGAGTCTCTTCATTAAGTGGGTGTTGATTTTCAAGCTTTTGGTGACCACTGCAGACATTTTAATCTGCCGGTTCCTCATGTTCAGAGAATCATTCTGCTGTTTGACCAAAAGCATGGAGTCAAAAGCCTCCACTGGCTTCCACCACTCTCACTTTATCTGCAGCCATGTTGTTTGTCTGAACCACATGTTCCTCCCACTTGGTAACAATGATAAAAATGTAGAGTTGCATTGTGAGTCTCCTTAAAGTGCAGGAGGTTCACTGGCTTTTGTTAAATGGCTGAAATAAAAGAAGAAAAACTCATAATCCAATATGACAAAGTGAAAGCAGATTTTTTTTTTTTCCTGTCAGACAGAGAAACCCAGAATTTATAGTTTGTGGACGATGTGCTCGTGGTTCTTTGCCCACATGTACTGTATCATATATGTCATTGTAGACCACACTGCCACCTTGAAAAGGAATGTTATGTGACCAAATCTGTTTTGAAGTAATGCATATATTCATTAGATTAAAAAAAAAAAAGAAGCTACAATACCCATCTTTCTGTCCCTCATTTTTGCATTTCTGCCTAATCCATTGAATCTACTACATTACTCCATTTACTGAACTGACAAACTATATTCACTTTTAAAAATTTCCTCGAGTACCAATTAGGTAGGGATCAGTGTCCAATCCTCTGGCTTGCCATTTGTGGCTGAAACCGTATTGAAATGGCTAACCGGGGTTCTCTGATTCACAGGAAGTGATGTGTGACATGTCATGTGATGCGAGCGTGTTATTTCTGACGCACAGACGGGGTCGTAAGGGGGCTCTGACAGTTACATGACAGCACACTGGGTGGCTCCACAGCAGTCCTTAATGATGGCCACTCCCGACTTGGTGATGGATGGTTTGTTGGGGGGCGGCTCCAGGATTTGTCTCTTGGGCTTAGGAGGATCTTTCCATAAATGAAAAAGGAAAGAGGAATGATGACAAACTGGAAGTTAATGTGCACAACACTCCCGTCTATTTCTGATTGTGAACGTGGTTCATTTTTAATCCTTCACTCACTTTGTGCGGCTCGGAGCTTCTTCTCCAGAGGCATCAGCTTCAGTCTGAGAAACTCAGCCATCTCCTTGTCCTCCTCTTTCTCCCTGAGGTGAGATACAGTCATATCTTAGCTGGTGATTCAAAAGTAATTCAATAAACCAAATGTTGCTTTAGCTGACCTATACGGCACAACTGGTAGTGATTTGACAGTGTGGCCTAGTTCCAGTTTGTACCCTTCGTGTATTAACATTAAATTTAAATCACAGAGCCAAGCACCTGTTTTTCTGAAATATAAATCCCTGGTCTTTCAGCATCCGTAGTGTGACTATGTACAATAGTGAAACAAAAGGAGATAATACTACTGAAATATAGATAAATATTTATTTTGTTTTAAGACACAACTCGATTCATAATCCAACAAAGATGTCAGCTGCTCAATTTGGAGAAAATGAGCCATAATATGTTAATAGAGTTGCAAGATGGCAAATGTTTATCACACCATTAAGTTTTATATTTTTCATCCAAGTGGATAGAGCTTTACCTTTGAGGCCTTCTGTGTTTTTCAAAGATTGTAAGGGATTCATCTTTCAGAACAACCCATGCTTAGCTCTATGACTCGAGTGTAATGATGATCCACAAGAAGCGCAAGCTGTGGCTAAATGTGGTCCCTGTTTCACAACGTCGCACTCTTTTCTACTGTGACTCACTGTCACAAAGAATAATTCTGATTAAACTGTTAGAAAAAAATATCTGATGATAAACTTCAAAATGAGCCTTTTCAGCAGAACAGAAATTTGCTCCTCTGGTGAATTAAACCCAGCCTGCAAGTTTACATCATGTCTATCTGAATGTTATCTGTGTGTCACACTCGGTGGGTTATCTCTGGCAGCAGAGGAGGAGGAAGAATAAATTGACAGTGCGCACAGCCATGGTCCTCAGTCAGCACACACACACACACAGCGCGCAGTGTGGGTTGATGATGAAGTGACCCCCTTCCACTGCCTTCAGTCATGCTAGCATTTCCTCCACATATTTATTCTAATGAGTCTCTTTCCTGCTGTCTCTCAACCATCCTGAGCATCTAATGAAGAAACAGTGGAGGTAGTTCAATCTGACACTATCTGAGTAAACAAACAAAGACTCAGCTCCTGGAGACATCACCCCGGATATTGACTGAGCCTGCATGTTCCAAACATTCTACCTTAATCTTTCCACCTCAGCATCGTCTACCAGGAAATCCCTCTTCTGCACCAGTTTATGGATCTTCAGGATCAGCTCCTCTTCCCGCTGCCTGTGCTTCTTGGTTTTCTCTTTCTCTGGGGGAAAGGAAGAGAGAAAGTGAAAGAGAAGGCAAAGTCATAAACAAATGAAGAGATGCCTGAAGGAGAGGACAAACAGGCAGAACAGAAACCTTCATATTTTACTTCCTCATACAAAATATAAATCTAGGCTCTGTGCATGCAGTTACTTGCAGCTGACCTTTTCAGCAAAGTCAGCTGGCTCTTAAACACTGAGTCATATCACAAACCCTTAATTCTCTGCTCATGTATAATTTATAACAAAGAAGGCACTGATTTAATTATGCAAATGCTGAGAGCTCAGGTTTTGTTTTGGTTTTTCTTGTTTCAGCTGGAGAAGAAATTTAAATTCACAGTCAAGAGTTCCACCAACAAAACATCCACTCTGTTTTGTTTTACTTCCCTAACCTTCACACTCCAAAGCATAAAAAAGACACAGAAACACACCTAACAAGATGCACACGGACACACGGACACATGGACACATGCAGACATCTGCAGAGGCAGTTTGTTTAGTGGCGCATGTATCTTGGCTATTTGGTAAAAGGCTTTGAAAAATGACTGCATACATCAGCTCTTTCTCCAGTCTGGAAATAAAGTGGAGCAGTGCAGCTTCGGTGCGTAACCCCTTTTTGGGGGGGGGGTCTTTGGGATGCATGGCTGCAACGCACACACCCAAAATGTCAGAGGAGCAGGAGAGGCAGCATGCAGGGTCTGCGTGTCATGTGACTCATTGTGCTGGTGTGAAGTAATGGGATGCCAGAACCCCGACAACCGCATACATGAGGCCCCAGTGGCTGGTGGGAACATCAGCGAGGGGCAGTTTTTGTTTGACAGTGTACTGTTTGCGTGACCAATAATCCCAAATGGATGGAGGCGGACATAAAAAACGGACGCTTCATAGGATAATACAACCCAAATGAAAGCTGAAGCCACCACTGTAGAGAGTGAGGGTCACATCCTCATTTTTTTCTTTTTTTTTAGGTTAATTGCAAGATTTCGTTTTATATTTAAAAAAGTAAACAAACAAAAAAAGTTATTTAAATGTAACTGAACAGTATAACGAATAAATAAAACATTAAAAATCCAAAAAATTAAAATTTTAGAGACTTTTTTTTCCTCTGTGTTTTTTATCCTGTCTGATGTGGACTGTGTGTTGTGCTTGAAAGATCCAGAACAAGCATGTATGTGGACATCAAGAATTTAATATTTTCTTCCTCTTACGAATTAAAATTTGAATTCAAAGACAATGAAAAGCACCCTCACTCAGCTCAGAGGTTTGGCCTCTAAAGCCTTATTATGTCTCATTGCTTGTTTGCTAATTTTAGCAAACTATACATATATTGTTGTTTACCTGATATTACATAGAGTTCCCTTTATAACTCTTTTTCTACTTATGCTAATATTAAATCACATATAAGCGTTTGACATTGTCTTGTAATTGCCTTTTTGCCACAGTTACAGCAGTTCAGGTAACACAGGCTCGCTTGAAGTTGGTACTGTCTAGTCAGCTTTCGTTCTTAGTGGCACCAGTGGATTGTATTAATCTGTCCAGTGTTTTCTATTTTGTTGCCAAGTGGTTAAAAACCCGTCACTGTGTTTGACAGGTTCCCTGGTGTGTCTGTCCTTTTGCCGAGTGTGTCCCTGAACATGACACCAGGCCCTCCTGTCTACACACACACCCACACATGATGTAAATATACACCTGTTGCCAGCTTCTCTGTAAGCAGAGCTTCATGTGTGTGTTGGTATTTTAGATACAAAGACAGCCATAGAGCTGAGTGAGGAGTTCAACCAATATTTGATTCTGTGCTCTGCACCAAATAAACATCAAGGGAGTCAGAGTGATGTGTTTACTGAAATTCCTTTTGGACATGTTGCCTGGAAAGCTTCCCTCAGCTCATATTGCCTTCACAATATTGATGCATGTGTGTTTGTGAGTGCATGATTATCTCTCCCTCATAATTCTACCATGTCCCTGAGACTTACAATCAGTCCTGTGTAGTTTAGTGTCACGACACTTCCCATAAATCACCACGACGCCTGCTGAGCTTACTGGACTCTGTCGAGCGACAAACACAGGCACATTGTGCCAAAAACTCTATTTTTGGTCGTGTTCAGACCATGAGCTTGGAAAGTTTTGGTCGTGAATTTCCAGAGATGCTTACAGCAGGTTTTCTTGATGCTGGTTGTGTGTGTCTTTGAACTGTACCTGGTACAGCGACAATCTGTCTCAGCTCCTGCTTTAAGCTCATGATGTCTTTGCAGAGCTGAATGTCATCCATCCTGAAAAAAAGAGAGAAAAAACAGCCAATCACTGACGCCCATCAGTTCCAAGAGAACAACAGTTATTATTAGCTGTTTCTGTTTCCACTTTTCTTTTCTGACTGAAACGATGTTAGACAGAGTTGTGTTTTATAACAGACCCTGGAAGAAAAGCAGATACAGCTGAAAAATCAGTTGGCAGGACCTCTATCAGTGAAATTAGATAGAACGACTTACCTGACACTATATTTTTAATATTTATACTTGTCTATTGCAATGCACAGGGATTTTTTTTTTTTTTTTAAATTGCAATATTACTCTTAGTATACATATGTAATAACACAAATAACGTGTAAAATGCAACCCACAGTGCCGCAACTTGATTAATGCAGTAATTTTCACTTCTAGAGATATGCTAAATATTTCTCTCCATGCTGGTGGAATATAAACCAAATAGTCACATTTGTAAAATGGAATTTGTTTTGCTCGATACTCACTACGATAATCATTAAAACAATTAATCAGATGAATAACTGAATAACTGATTGATCGACTAATCATTTCAGCACTAATCACTGTCTTGCACTCTACTCTTGTGCCTGTCATTAAGACATCCCAGGCTCAGCCGCCCATGTGTCACACATCGGGAGAGTGTGTGCATCATAAATCAGTCCACGCTGCTCTCTGAGCCTCCTGCAGCCCTGATGTCTCAGCCTCAGGGGCCTCGACATTTTCACCTCCTCTTCCCTAAATCCCCACCTTTCTCTCTCTGCAGAGCAGTGGCAGCTACCACGGGTTTAATTCTCCCTGTGATAGATCAGGCCGATGACTCATCCACAGCCTCCCTCCTCCTCCCTCTGCTTTTATCCCCGTTGCTCTGTTTTACACCTCCCTCCTCCTTCTTTCTCACCCGTGACCCCTCCCTTCAGCATCTTTTTCCTCCCTCGTTCTGCCTCATGTTGCACTCCTTCATTGATATCTGTGGTTTCCAGCAGCTTCTGCACTCCGTCATTCCGTGTTCTAGTTTGTACGCGTGTGTGTTTACGTACTGTCTTGAGTCACATAGAGCCTGACAGCAGAGACGTAAGCAATGAGTAGCGTGGCGGCCTAATGAAGCCTTTCAAGTAAGTGTGTGAACTAACATTATCAACTGAGGTCTGTGAGATGTGTATCAGCTTCTTCCGACACAACAACCATCACATTGCAGATATTATGGGTGTAATGACCCACAAAATACACTTTCAGTTTGATACGCTGCATTCGTAATACAATTGGATATAGTTTCAACAGAGAAAAATAAAGTGCCTGAGAGAGTGGCGTGTATTTCCACATTCAATTGGGTTTTATAAAAAAGTGACATTGGAGGCTTCATAACAATAATACTATGTATTTTCCCTGGCTCATGAAGAGTGGATTTTCAACAGCATAGTGTATGTGACAAAAATCTCTGATTCGCATTAAAACAGAAATAACCGGATATGGTGGCAAAACAATCTCATCTATAGAGCTTAACTGTTCAACATATTTTCAACCACACTGAAATGGATTGATTTATCACATATACTAGGCGTTTGCAATATACATATTTAAATAAAATATAGAATCCTCACAGTGTTGCAGTATCAGTAATTCTATATCAAGTTATTGTGAAATGGTAAGAATTCTATAAAATCAAATGAGAAACTAGATGGGAGTGTTCTATTTTTTCAGCTATTCCTAATAAACATTGATTTGCCACACTGCCTGTAATGTTTTAAAACAACCAAATATATTACAGGGATATTGTCATAGCGTCCAACCTTATATGTACTGTGAATCTATCAGGATTAATTGATTAGTTTATCTACAGATCGATCAAGTATTTTTGTCATTTTCAAGAAAAACTGCCAAACATTTAAAGGTTTCAGCAGCTCAAAAGTCAGAATTTTCAGCTTTTCCTTGTCTAACATTATAGTAAAAGTGTCAGAATTTGACTTCTGTTTGTATCACCTTTAATCAAACTATAAAGAGCATTTTTAGTGTTTTCTGCTGTTTGATAGATCAAACGATTAACTGACTGATTGTAAAAAATTATCTGCATCTTGTCATTATTATCTTAACATTGCTGAGCACAATATTTTTTTAACGGTTTATCAACATCCATGCTGTCACACTGCCCAAAAGGCACAGACACAACATTACTGTGATAAATTTGCAAGGGTTTAGACAGAGGAAGTAATACAGAACGTCATCCCAATCACTGAACCATAACCCTTGAAGCTAATGTTAATGAGGAGCCAGTGGGTTCATCATGGTGACTCACTCGTCTGCCATTGGCGTGTCCAGCCCTCTGAACAATCAATGGACAAACGCCCTGCCCCTCTCTGTATTGAACAGCCTTAAAACAGGTGACTCATATCACAAAAAAGTAACACTCGGATGCCTTTGCACTGCGTCATGAGAGTGTCAGCTGTGTAATGACTACAAAGCCAGCCTCATTATCCACTGAAGGACAGCAGCGGGAATTGTTGTGACACCATATTGATTAAATCTTTGTCACATTCAGTGCAACAAAAACAGAGAAACTGACACTTAAGCAACTCACATGAAGCGCAGCTCTGACTCCCGGCGCACCAGGACCTCTCGCAGGCGCTGGATACGAGCCATCTCCACCTCGATCTCATCTGGAGACATGGTGCTCTCTGCCATGGACACATCCGAATGACCTGAGAGCCACAGGGATGATACACACAGTAGAGAATAATAAGGAGGAATAAAAAGATGGGAGGGAAACAGGAGACCTTAAAGGTAGGGGTGGGTAGGAGAAACAAATATGTAGCTTCCTAATAATGAGACTGTTTTCCTCCTCAAGGACAGCTCTGCTTTAGTCTTGTCTTGTCTGTTATGCTGTTGTCTTCCCCTTGGACAGCACTAGAGTTTGTAGCTCATTTACTGGTTTAAATTACATAGAATACTCATTACACATGGTCAAATTACAGAGTCCAGCGACACACATGAGGTTTTAAATCTATGTTTATTCTCTAATGATTTCATGTGACAGTTGCATCAGTAAGTTCTTAAATTCTTTTTTTTTTTTTATCCCAGATAGATTTGTAGCAGAATCAGCTTCTTGGCAGATACGGTTCTCCCCTCATCTTATCTGTGAAATTTTTGTTTCACAGCAGCCAAGAACATGATATTTGGGAAGAAAGCAGCATATGTCATTGAGAGAAGTGATTTGAAGTTTATAATCACAGCAGTGCGTGCTGTTCCTTTTTTCTGCTGAAGGGCCTCAATCACAGATGGTGTGAAAATGTGTGTTAGCATACAGATAGCCAGAGAATATATAAGAGGAATGTATGAGAATAAGAATATATAATATTATATAACTATAATAACTATAACTATACATATAGTTGTAAAAGTGTCTGCTGATGTGGTGGAGAAAAAAAATACTAACATGGATCGATGAACAGCTGTGGCTTCTTGCTGATTGGGTTATACCTTCCCGAGCTGGACCGGGACCTCACACTCTTCATCACTGTCATGAGCATGCACAGGAACTAAAACCACTAAACATCTAATACACTGACCAAACACTTATTGCTCTGGTTGACGCACTGAAAGACGCTGCAAAAGATTGACCTTAGCAGCATCTTGCAGTTTACAGTTTGTTTTACAAAGATGAGGATGTTTACCAGGCAGGGAGGATATTTTGGCCTCTGCTGTTTTTATTTTTACCTACCAATACTATAACACAATCATATACCATTAATCACATGTCAAACTTCACTTGGTTTCTCTGACGGCCTGAATTATTAAGGGTTAACTTCCACTTTTTTTCCAGAACATGAACATTTCCAAGAGCCAGCAAACTGATTATTTTCTTTTTAATCAATTAATGTCCAAGGAAATTTCCCAGACTGTGAGGTGATGCCTTTAAATGTCTTGTTTCATGCTACCAACATCCCAAAACCTTATGATATTCTGTTTATAATCACAGAAACCTAAGAGAACCAGCAAATATTCACATTTGAGATGCAGGAATAGAGATGTCTTTGTTCAAAATGTCTCCAAGGATAGGATCTCATTTCTGAAAGTCTGTCTTATCTGTTCATATGGACACTATCCACATGGCCATTTAAAGAGTTTCGTAATGTAGTCCTTCCTCCTGTTCGTTCTGGCTGTAAAGAGAATCCTTCTTCAAAAGGCTGCACTGTATGAGGACAATATCCCCCATCCACAAGCTGATAGGTCTTCATACACCTGAGTAAACAAACTATTTCTTTAATCCTGAGCTGTCAAATGTGGCGTATGACATTTACCCACAGTATCTCTTTTAACATTAGAGGAGCGGAGCAGCACTTCATCACCCTGCAGTAACACCAGCTGCAGTCTGTGTTTGTGGTACTTCTCATGGACGCTCGCTGAGGACAGAGCTGACTCACCACAGCAGACAGAAGTCTGCACAGGGGGGCCAGATTTGTTTGTGCCTCGCCGATGTTGAATCATCAGATGAAAGTGTCTGTTGATAACAGACAGATGCCAAATCATAGATGGTATGATGGAGCTGCAGCTAAATATGAAGTGCCCTCTTATTTCTTCTCTTTCTATTCTTTTTCATTGAACACAACGCGCCTCACTCTCAGCCACGTGCTTCACCATCAATAACACCAAGAAGAATTAAGTCCTGAACGGACCATTAAGAGTAGCAGAGTGCCAGCTCAATAATGTCTTAACAGCTCCCTTTCATTTGTGAAAGCCTGTTACACACGCTCAGTGTTAAAAATATTACAAGGAAAGGAGAGCTTTGATACTTCCTAATTAAAAGGCAGCTCGTTCACCAGGGGCAGGTGAGGTTAACTCAAAAGTTTCAGCAAGAAACACAGCTCCTTACATCAGCGGTAGATGTAAACCACACACCTAATTAATGAGCCTGAATTACCACTGTTCCATTAAAAACAGACCGGCTCGTCAGCATACTTCAGGATTATGATTTAATGAGGAGCAAATAGCCTGGAGAGCTTGGATTGTGCATGGTGCAGCAGCCACAGGGGGCCCCCTGACACATCCTGCAGTCACACTGTACACACAGTGCTGCCGAGGCTACTGCCTCTGAACCCCCCCCAAAGGAAAAACAGATGGTGAGCACAAAATAGAAAGTGCAAGGTAAATACAGGCAGTATTTGAAGAAAAATAAGAGGAGATAAACTCGGGCTTTACCTCTGTCTTCTTTTCTAACTGTGTATGTGTGTGTGTGTGTGTGAGAGAGAGAGAGACAGAGACAGAGAGAGCAATGACTGGATCTGTGTCTAAATATATCCACTGCATTTTTTTCCCCCCTCTTCTCTGACTTAATCTGGAAGTTTCTTCACACCCTGCTCCCTGTGACAAGTTATCCTCAGCAGAACCAACCAGGACTCATCTGAGATCCCATCTCTAATCACTTTGTTGCATCTGTCAACACGATGCGTCATTCATCAGCCTATATCACCTGGGATTTGGTCATCAGACAAAAGTAATACAAACATCTGATACGGTGGCTTTGCAGCTAATGTTGTTTATGGTAGTTAAAACTGTGCTTGTTCAGCTCTGGGATCATATTTGTAACAGTCGTCTGTGGGATCGTTTAGAGCTGAAACCATTAGACAATTCATTGTTTAGTCAATCGACAGAAAATTAATTGCCAATAATTGTTATTTATCGAGCACAAATGCAAAACATTCTCTGTTTCCAGCTTCTCCGGATTGAGAATTCACTGCTTTTTCAGTTCACTGTAATTTCAATATCTTAATGTTTTTAATGATTGGTCAGGAAAAAAAACAAAAACAAAACTAAGAAAGAGCACCTCAAAGATGTCACATTGGACTCTGAGATATTGCAGTCATTCTAACCATTTTTACTGTTTACTGATGTTTATAGACCAAATGATCAATCAATTAACCAAGGAAACAATCTAAATTGGTAATAATAGGGCAAAATAATGGAAACATATAATTCAGTTGCTCTGAATCCTATAATGTGTAGTTTTAGCTGAAACTGTTAGGGAGCTGTTTGTCTGGCTCTCGTATCACCCTTGAGGCTATTGCCTGTTGTTTTGTGTCAATTAAAGGTTTTATTTTTTTTATTGTGAAGAACCTGCTGTTATTTTGCTCGCTCTCTGTACTTATGAGTCAAATCAGCACAATTTAGT
Organism: Istiophorus platypterus; assembly: GCA_016859345.1. Lineage (NCBI taxonomy): Eukaryota > Metazoa > Chordata > Actinopteri > Istiophoriformes > Istiophoridae > Istiophorus > Istiophorus platypterus. The sequence goes on along the minus strand of CM029114.1, from coordinate 22,260,692 downwards.
TGTGTCTCAAAAACAAAAGTGTGGAATTTACTATATGGAAAACTCCCCTTTTTACGGCCACTCACTGGGACATAAACAGCCACCAGCCCTCCGAGAGCTGGCCTGAATATATGCTGGAGCAGGGGCCAGGGTTCTGGGTCGGACCTGTCCATGCATCAGCTCGGGCTGAACCACGGGCAGCTCTGATAATGCGCTGGGTTCGTTTTAGATTCCTCGGATCAGATTCGTTCACAAGCCGCGCACAGCCTATTGTGTGTGTGTGTGTGTGTGTGTGTGTGAGTGTGTGAGTGTGTGAGTGTGTGTGTGTGTGTGTGTGTGTGTGTGTGTGTGTGTGTGTGTGTGTGTGCGTGTGTGTGTGTGTGTGTGTGTGTGTGTGTGTGTGTGTGTGTGTGTGTGTATGTGTGTGTGTGAGGGAATTAATAGGCCTTTCAGCACCGAGGCAGCGCCGGTGATACCGATACGTCCCAACGCTTTGTGACTCACACGTTAACCCTTCACACGCTGCCTGCCCGCTCACCGAGTCGAGCGCGACCGAGGGAGAGGAGCCGTGGCCCGGCCGCCCGCCTCGGACCCCCGGGGGCCCCGGTGAGACGGTGCGTGGCCCTCACCTTTGTCCGTCGTCCACGCCGTTTCCGACACGGCGCCGTAGCTCCTTAGCGCGCGCTCGGTGTCCGAAATAGATTTCTTCAGCTCCATGTCGGTGGAGAAACCCGAGAAACGTGGATGGTCCCTGCGCGGCTCCTGTGCGTCCGTCCTTCCGAATAACTTCAGCTTTCACCCGTTGACGAGACTCCGGCGACCCGAGACGCTGAGCATCTTCATCAAACCTTTCGACTCCCTCGACGTGGGGATGGAGAGGAGAGGATGTAGGGAGCATGCGCAGTGCGGGCAGGGATGCGAGAACTTGGGAGACACCCACTGGCACCGAGGTGACGTTAAAAATAAAACAGTAAGCGCGCAGTTGCACGGAACTTTCTATTGTCGGCCTGCGCATGATTTTTTTAAAAATATGTATAAATATCCCGAAGCTCTGCCTGGAAATATTTCATGTATTTATTAGTAAAGAGCTTCAGGGGTAGCAGGTTGAATAGCTTTTTTTTAAAAAAAGCATTTTCTCTCTGAAATGTACCTCTGGTGGTTGTTTTGCGTGCTGAGAAAACTGCAAAAGGTTAAGTGGTAGACGTTTCCACGTAAGGTGGCTCTGGTTGCATAAGGTAAAATTAGACAAATGGAATCTGCTGGAGGAGGCTGATACAAATTTAGAAACAACTTTATTAATAGGTGCCTAAAGCTTCATTTTTCTTTTGAAGTCTTTGAAGCAGGGATGGACAGTCGGAGTGAGTAAAGTAGATGCCACAGAGGATGATAACAGAACGTGCAGAGTAAAACTATGAGGCAGGCAAGCCAAAGTACATTTTTAGTGGAATATATTCCCACAAGAGAAAGACACAGAGCCGCAGTCGCATCTAAATGATGAGTAATACATAGGACTAAGCAATATTTCTGTCTGAACAGAGGCTGAAACATCCAAGATGCTCCTCTGATAGCAAAATATCACACATGTGGTATTTACTTTGATAAACTGTGGGTCAGTTGTACATTATAGAATTCTTGGTGCAAGTTTGTGTGACAGGTTAAATAAGGGCTGATTTCTTTTCTGTTGCTATAGCTGCAGCCTTGCTAAGTAAACACACTGAATCAAAGGGGGGGGGGTCAATTTATTCGTTTATAATATTATTTATCTCAATTTAGCATCTACACATTTGGAATAATTCTAGTGCAAAATGTGATCAAATCATTTTTTCAATAGCTTATATTCAACAATGTATATCCGGTTGTTCTGTGTTCTATGTTCCAGTGTAGCACATCAGCATACAAATAATTATGAATTAATTAACTCAATCAATAAATTAATTTATTAATTCAGAAACAAACACTCTTGTACTACATTATTATTAAGTTATTATATAATAATAACACAATTTAAAAGTCTGACAAAACGGATTAAACAGCAGTAGTGATTACATTCTTTTTCTGCATCCCAATTTAAATACTGTAGTATTATTTACTAATTAAGAACTGTGAGACACATCAAATAACAATCACACAGCGTCTGTAGCATATACTAATTCAAAATGCATTTTAGACCACATCACAGAAACAAAACTAGATACTTAAGGATTTTCACTTATAAATGGGAACACAAGTGAAACATGCACAGGTTTGAATGTTTTGTTAATTATCTGCCTGAGACAGAAGAGAGACGTTTGCTCTGAACCCATTAAATTAACAGTCAGCTCTTGTACTGAGCTGCAATCTGTTTAAAAAAATGACCTCTGCACTCAGTGATGTTACATATCAAGGATCACTGCTGGCAAGTAAATCCGTTAAAGTAACATTTTCACAAAGAGGTCAAATTAAAAAAAAAAAAAAAAAGGACAGCAAACAGATAGAGAGAGAGAGAGAGAGAGAGAGAGAGAGAGAGAGAGAGAGAGTGTAGTCCTCCAAAGTCTCACACGAACAAACATTACTTCAGGCAGGCACATTCAAGTAAATGGATGTCTAAGAGAGAGATTCATGAGTCATTACTAGACAAACTCATAGTAATCAGAAAGTCAGTAGTCTCATTACCATGTTTTTCAAAAATATTTTTTCCATTTTGTCCTTCCTGTTTGCACAGCATATTATCGTCATTATGTATAAAATACCTAGTTATACATTAATAATAGAAAGATGTATGTTAGAAAACAACTGTTTATTGGTACGTGTGCAGTGAGCATTGTATTTGGCACTTTTTGTGCCAGAGTGTAAACTGGAACCAAGCAGATAGACAAAGTGTCTATTGTCCAAGGACTAGGCATGTTTTCTAATAAAGAGAGAGTGATATTTAAATAATTTTGTCTAAATCCTAAGAAGCTAAAGGACTAAGCTAGTATGTTAGCTGCCACTCCACATAGTGGAAAAAAATTCTTTCCGACACTCAATCCAGGTTTTCATTTAGGTGAAAAGCAGAGGAATCTGGACCATCATCCTTACACTTAAAGCTTCTGTACCAGACAATGAAGTCCTTATAAATCTTTTCAATATTATTTAGTATGGTCTAATTAGATATGGCTACTCTCTTGTTTAAAATGTGAGAACACAAGACTTAATTTATAAAAACAATAGTTAATATGCTGTGTCAGTATTGAAAATATACTGTAATAACAGTATGTACATTCCATTTGCTGGAAGCTTGTTACCAAACCTCCAACAGCGTCATGTCACAATTTTAGTTTGATCCCAGTGAGACTTGAATCTCAAACCGTGCCGGTGACAGTGCAACATTAACCAAAGACAGGACAGTTGTGTCCTGTTTGAACCGGTGTTCTCCTGTTCCTGCTTTGTCTCTCTCCATAAGAACAGCTGGATGTGTTCTGAATGTGTCATTTGTGAGTAGATTTAGATGTTACTGTTCCACTATTGGGAGCCACCGTCTTTTCTTCAGCGTCTACTTTCTCCTTTGCAGACTCTGCTTCATCCTCTTTGGGGGGGAACATCCATGCCAGAGCGGCACCGGCTGTGCCATCCCCGCTCTGGCGTGAGAAGCAAAGGAAGGTGGCCCAGACGAAGCCACAGCAGCCGGTGAAAATGGTTCGCACATAAAGAGGCACCAAGGCAAAATTCACAAACTGAGGGAGAAAGATAGCAATTACAGTATATTCATTTCTTTTCACTGGTACAATACACGTTAATAACGCTACATGTAAATAAAGAATTTAATACTGGGGTATTAGTTCATAAATAAACAAAATTCCTGATTAAGTATTATTGTGAGATTTCATACAGAAACTCCATTCTTTTAGTGTGTTGTGGTGTTATGACTGAGATACATTTATTATTTCACATTTTATTACCTTATTAAAGCTTTATCTTTCAAAAGGTTTCATATTGTGAAAAAACTAATTGGCTCTCTTTTTTTTTTTTTTTCAAATTAAAACAGCCATTGAAATGGATGGATACTTGAGGAAATTGAAGATTTTAAAAGTGAAGAGAATCTATACTCAAAAATCCACCTACTAATACACACATCAGATTTATTCTGATGGTAAGATCTGGTGATACACTGCAGTTGCTCGGAATCGTTAGTGAGCGGCCTGTTGAGCTTTGATTTTCTTTACCAAACATATATAGTTTCCGAAGGGCAGGAATGAAAAATCAATACACAGGAGATATTATAGTAACAGTGGGAGATATAATATTTACCTGCATGAATGGCCAGAACATTAGCCCTGTCTGAAAGGAGAGACAAACAGAAAGAACACCGTTCATTTTTAGACTTATAAAAATGTAATGGAGAGAACCTCTACTGACACAGCTGGAACTTTTGATGACAAAAATAAACTTTATCTTTCAACTTCAGTGTATGAGTGGCATGTGACTTGGTAAAGCTCAGGCTTGGATCTCTTTATCAGAAGAGCCATCAGTGGAGCGCTTCCAAAATCAAGTAATACATTACAAACTTGGAAATACAAATGACTGTGGATATACGGTACATAAACTGTCTTGAGCGTCTGTTTTGGATATGAACTGTCACAACATATCACAGCTCAATCCACAGTACATCCCAGTGACACTAGAACATGATGATGGCAGGAATAACATAGTGTGACAGCCCGTCTCTGCTCCGTCTCACCTTGTATGTATTCAGGAATTTTTCTCGCCAGTCCTCCATGATGTCCTCTTTGCCCTCCAAGAAGCTGACACCTGGATGACACACAACAAGGGACAGCTCATTCCTTGACCGCCACCTGGAAAATGACTCAACCGCCTGGAGTGCTCACAAACAGACTTTGAGGAAACCATATACGCGCTGTGTACTGTAAGCCTTACATGGCTATAAATATGTCATATGTAGTAGGTGCCTATTTTAATGTAGTTTGTTGTTTTTGGCTTTGCTAGTGTCAGAATGATAAGCACTGAGTTACTATATTTATCCATTGTTAAACAAGTCTGGATTTGTTTGATATTTCAGTGACGGCTGAGCGTAGCATTAACTTGTATGACTTTCTCTGGCGTAAATACAAAAACTTTAAAGGAAGCATTAACAGTTCTTGACGGGCGTGAATAGCCATGTTTAAGACAAATCCTTCAGGCGTGAGCTACTGATTGTCCTGCTGCTGTGGTGCTGGTTCTGTCCCATCTGACTCCAGATGGGACAGAACCACCGATGCCTTTCATGTGACCTCTCCCAGTCAAGGTTTGTTTGACGGGACAACGAGCAACCGCTGATCTTTACACCACAAGAGAAGAGCCCTCAGAGGACACGGGTCGTGTTACAGATATAATATCTCTTCTGAAGTTAACCATTAACTGCCCGTCGGGCCCCGGATTTGCCCCCTTTCCGACCTGTGTAGAAGACGCTGGTGGCCAGGGGCGCCGCCGCCGTCTGATCCAGGACCAGCTTCCTCATCACCATTCCCGCGGAGTTCCCGGGGAACCTCCGCTCCAGGAACCGCATCCAGAAGAAGTTGAAGTTGCCATGGAAACCGAAGGCGACCACGGCGACGTTCCTGGTGTGGGTCCAGTCCACGGTGTCCCTCCGGGAGAAGCGCTGGTGGACGAAGTCCCCGCCGGCGAACAGGCAGCCGTACAGCGTCACGTTGGTGACCCAGGGGAAGCGACGCACCAGCCTCGGGAACCACTTGTGCATTATTACAAGGTCGCCGTCGGCCCCTGGAGTCAAAGACCGACGGGTTAGTCCGAGATCGACGGGTTAGTCTAGGATCGACGGGTTAGTCCGAGATCGACCGGTTAGTCCGAGATCAACGGGTTAGTCTGAGATCAACGGGTTAGTCCGAGATCGACGGGTTAGTCTAGGATCAACGGGTTAGTCCGAGATCAACGGGTTAGTCCGAGATCGACGGGTTAGTCTAGGATCAACGGGTTAGTCCGAGATCGACGGGTTAGTCTAGGATCAACGGGTTAGTCCAAGATCAACGGGTTAGTCTGAGATCAACGGGTTAGTCTGAGATCAACGGGTTAGTCTGAGATCAACGTGTTAGTCTGAGATCAACGGGTTAGTCTACGATCAACGTGTTAGTCCGAGATCATCGTGTTGGTCTAAGATCATCGTGTTATTCTCCCTCCTCAGCCGACTCCGACCGTCCGCTAGCCAAACGTCACCGTACTAGCGGCTCCACGGGCGTCGTGTCCGGGACGGTGCCCCGCGGCATCACGGTCACCGCGCAGCTCCGCCGCGTCCTCGACGGAAAACACCCGCAGCGCTCACCGACGGCGAGACGCGCACGAATCGCCGATAAAACGCGCGGCGGAGAGAAGCGGCGTGATCCCGACCGGGATACTCACTTGTCAAACACCATCTGACATCCGGCACCGAGTCTGTCACCGGCCGCGTTGGCTCGTTACTACGCCCCTTTCTACGTAGAAAAACGAGAGTAGAGTTATTGGGCGGAGAAACGCTGAAAACCCCTCAGGCGCCCGTGGTGGCGCATCCCCGCAGTACCTGGGACCTGCGGGAGCGTGGGTCAGGTTTGTCCGCTTTGAACGTCGAATGAATTGAAATAGAATAAAATAAGATTGAATTAGATTAGATTAGATGGAAGGAAATGGTTATGTAATTAATCCGTCAGTCGTGGTCTAGTCTTGTGATCTCAGCTGGATTTCCTATAGATTTCAGTGCAATGAAACCTTGCACAAATCCACTAGGATACAGAATCTGAAAGCTATTACAAATAGGGGGAGTTATACGGAAGTCCAGCCATTACTGGATTTTTTGAGAGCAGTACTCACACTGATAATACTTTATAGGGTTCAAATCTGACAAGGATATGTTGGCTTGGAGTAATTTCTCTGTATTACTTGTAAATGGTACTACATAACATAAACCCATCAACATTTTTTTTCATATGGATCCCTTAAATTTGTCTGTAAACGATTTAGTTTGTCCATAAAGGTCAAACTAAGTAATGGAGACACTATTTTTTTTTTAAATTACTTAAAATCTTTAGCATTTAGCATTTCTATGCTGCTGCTTCTTATTATTCATCAGCTGATATCTATGCCAATTTCATAGACTTATATCGTGCAGTATATCGTCCCAGATAATTTACTGACCAGGTTCTAATCTGCACTGTTATATATAGCAAAACTTCTGTTCTTCTAATTACTTAACTCCAAAAACTAATTTTTCCATCCTTCCCACCAACTCAATTCAATCAGCATATCACACTAGGCTTGATCAGGCTTGATTTACTTTTATTTAGCAACAGGTACAACAAGTTGCACTGAAAGCTTTAAGCATCGTCCAAACTTTTAAATAACAGCTGATGGAAAGGCCTTATGGAATATGTTATTTTTATTTTTAACTTTGAAAAAAGACAATGCTAGTTAAATTGTTTTTTTGCAATTAAAGAAATCTGTATCATCCCTTGTAGAATTTTACCATACACATTTGCACATGCAATTTTCTAAAACTTACACATTCATAGCCAAGTATACAGCATTATGTAGAGTATGTGATGAAATCAACTCAGGAAGGTGATTTAAAAAGGAAAATAAACTTTGTTCCACTCTTAAACTGTGCAGTGTTTGGCAATTCTCTTCACTGTTTTTTTTTTTTTTTTTTTTTTTTTTAAAAAGGGGCCAAAATGAAAATTGTTTCTTAATTGTTGGGCATCAAGTTCTTCACCTGTTACTACTTCTTACCAGTGTTACAAACTATATATTTAAGGACAATACAGATGTGTTTGTGTACACATTTTATCCTATTAATAACAAATCATGCGTATATTTCCACAGTATTAGCTTTTAGATTGGCTTCCTTCCTAAATGTATTAGTTTCAACTAGAGCTTGAAACTTACAGTAGTCTAGGCAATCACTGGCTTTGTCCTTTTTTTTGTTATCATAATACAATCCTTGTTGATGCCTTCAGATGTGGGAGATATCAGCTGCTGAAAAGCAAGCTTTAAATGCAAAACAATCACTTAATCCTACAATTCTTATAATCCTTTGTTTCTATTCACAATATCCACATCTGCTTCATGTTTTCCCCTCAGGTTTGATTTCCTGGCCACAGTTATTAACAACAATAATATGAAGGCAATCAAATTTCAAGTTGATTTAAATTCTTTACTAGTGTAAGCTTAGGTTATACTTTGGAAAAAATAACTTCAGCAATTGTTCTTAGGCTAAAAACTATACTCATTATTTTAACAGTAAGACAAAAATCCATAAACAGTCAAGCACAGAAGGATATTGCCCTTTACTTGCTGCAACACAGCAGGAAGTGTAAGGTGCAGACATTAAACCATCTCATCAGAGTGGAAAATGACTGTTGCAGGCATCAACCTAATCAATTATTCTTTGTCCGTTCTCTCTGCTGGACCAGCCAGATGAGTCAGGAGAGCCATTCAGTAGACATATGGTACAGTCTGGCTCACCTTCTTGTTAAGACACAATTAATTAAAACAAAAAAAAAATCAGACAGTGGGTGGAAGGCTCACAGTGTATCCAATGAACTGAGAGGCAAAAAGGTTCCATGTTAAGGTTCAGAGAAAAATGAGAGTAAGCCCCTATGACTGGACAGCCCTCTCCCAGTCCCCCCTCTCAGTCCTGCGGTAGAACTGTGGCTGACCCCCAGGAAACAGGCTGTCAGAGTTGGGGTGCTCCAACAGGAACTGGATGGTGGACTTCATGTGCTGAACAAAGTGCGGTGGCTCAGCCATCGGAGAGGTGGACAGGTACTGGGCAGGAGAAAGACCAGTCAAATACTGTTTTATAACACTGGCTAGAGTGCTTTGTTACACTCATTTTGGGAGTGGTGTGTAAGAAAACAGTACCCCTGAATTAAACATAAAAAGTTCAAGTATATAAAAATATGAAGGAAAATACCTTTGAAGGGCATTTACTTGCAGTTTCCATTACCTTTAAAATTGTGTCATCACTTTGTGATAACCAGAAGGCAATGTCCAGATTTGGAGACCATTTACAGGGGCCGATTTTTACAAGTCCCCTACTTGAGTCATATATGTCAGCCATCTGCAGGGGAAAAGGAAATTTAGTTAAATGATGTCTACATTGACTATTGTGTCTCATTAAATTGAGACTTTCTACAAGTGAATGTGAAAAAAATGTCAAAAATATTCTCTATCTGGACAGTTAACACCTTGTTAATTTTAGGAAAAAAAATCCTGGTTGTTGGAGCAATTAGTTGATATATCTCAATGATTTATGATTGCTCTCATGTCAGTAATCATGAAATGTATGGAGAGACTGGTGCTGCCCCACATCATGGGGCTGCATTCCCTCTGGTCTCGACCAACACCAGTTTGCTTACTGGGCCAACAGATCCACAGACAACACCATCTCAATAGCACTACACACAGCCCCCACCCATCTTGAAAACCCAAAACCAACATCAGGATGTTGTTTGTTCTCTTCAGCTTAGCCTTTAATTCCGTCAGCCTAAAAAAAACTTTTCAACAAACTGCAGACATTAAAGCTTGGAACACCCCACTGTCTGTGGATCAAGGACTTCCCGACAAACTGACCTCAGCATGTAAGGCTGGGATACCAGAGCTCTATCATCCTCCTTAACACTTGCATACCCCAAGGCTGCGTCCTCAGTCCACTTCTCTACTCCCTGTACACCCAGGACTTCACTCCCACCTGCAGCTACAACACCAGCATCAATGTTGCAGACAACACGACCATAGTGGGTCTGATATCAGACGATAATGAAGCACCTTACAGGGAGGAGGTCCAAGCAATGTCATCATGGTACACAGAAAACTACCTGAACCTCAATACAAAAAAACCCGAAAAAGAATTAATCACTGACTTCAGGAAAAAAAAGACAACACAGCACATTGGACTGAGTATCAAAGGGGAGGAGGTGGAGCAGGGGGACAAATTCAAATTCCAGGGCATCTACATATCAGAGGACCTGAGCTGGAGAATGAACACAGCCCATTTAATCAAGAAAGCCCGGCAGTGCGTCTTCTTGAGGACCCTGAGGCACATAAACTACTGCCAGACCTGCTGAAAAACTTCTAATGCTGCACAATAAAAAGTGTCCTCACATATGGCTGTACTGTCTGGTACTCTAGCTGCATGTTGGCTCCCAGCTCCAGAGCCTGAGCGGCATCCACTCAGGCTGTCTCCAAAGACGGACCTTGAAGATGAGGGAAGACCCCACACAACCAGCACACTTTCTGTTTTCTACCCTCCCCTCAGGCAGGCTAAGGGCCATGTGCACAAGAACAAATAGACTGAGGAACAGTTTCTTTCCCAGAGTATTCGATAAACTGTCTAATTTATACCCCCCCACACACACACACACACAAACACATTTGCCAACTATCCCTACCCTCCTTTATCCTGTCCTTCACATAAAACACGTGCAATAGCGTTAAGGAGACTGCTGCAAAAGAAAAAAAGTTTCTGCACTTCAACCTGTTCTGTACTTATTTATTATCTTGTACAGAAGGGTTTCTATAGCTTTCATATAGATTTTATATCTTACATATTTTATGTATTAATATTTTAGACCCTTAACCTTGTGCTGCTATATGGGACGGCTGACAAAATGAAGTTTCGTTGTATTGTTATAAGCAGTTGGTCAATTTATCTACAGAATTATTTTTTTTTTAATTCTCTGCCATTAGCTTCAACAATGTGAGAATTTGCTGCTATTCTTGGTTTTATACTTTAAGTATCTTTGGATTTTGTACTCATAGTTAGACAAATAAATAATGTGGACTTTCCCTTAGGTTCTGGGAAATTTCAATTATCTTCTGACATGTATTAGAACAACTTATATTTTTTTAAATGAGTGATCAGATTGTGTAATAATTAAAATAATCCTTGGCTGCAGCCTGACTCAAAATAATGTTTCAGTGTCACATAAGTAAGATTTGGTTATACGGAAATGTCCATATTCTTCAGAGAAAACAAATTTTGTATTTTAGATTTACCTGACCCCCAGTGAAGGTCCGTGCTGATCGCAGCTCCTCCGCAGGTCCTTTATGAGGGAATGACGCGGGGAACACATCCCCTGTTTTAACATTTACACCTGTGGAGGGGCAAAAACAGACATTATATTAGAGGTCCCATGCCACGAAAGCACTGCTTTCCTCTTGTTCCTTAGCATGATCATAGTCCCTTACCTATTCCATATACTTTCGGTCTGTTACTTCCATCAACAACAATGTCATTCATTTCTACAACAGAGAAAAGATAGGGGTTAACTTGATGAAGATGTGATTGGCAGGATATTTCTAAAACAATATGTAAAAAGTAATATCAAAGTATCAAAGATACCTGTGATGCAGCATGTTTCCAGGTGAATATCCTCCTTCTGTTTATGGAATGCTGCTGCAAAATGGAAGAGTGTCCTTTAAGTTTTCAAAGTTCAAATGCTGCCAGCATAATTTTACCATGAGGTATCTTAAAGAACTATACCCAGTATGTTAAGGCTGAGTTTATGGGATGTCTTTGACTCATCATTAAATCCCCCGACAAGATGCAGCTCAAGTCTAAATAACGGAGGGTGAAGGAAAGAAGAAACAAATGTTAAAAAATCTGAATGGGATGCTCAAAATTGTGAGATGCATACTTTTACCATGTTTGTTTGTCTGTTTGTTTCATACCTGCCATCCTTACTGACATTACTCAATGATGTGACAGCTTTCACAAGGAGGGGGATTTCAGACCAAGTGCTGGAACCATCACAGTGGGCAAGGCAAACAGCTCCACTTCCTAAGAAATAAGAAATGTCATTACAAACTACATACACTTACAGAATAAGGCAAAAAGCGCAAACCTTATGAGAGGAAAGTTACCAGTGTGTCGCAGCACAACCAAATGGCAGGTGGTGGCATCATCAGATCCAATTACTGAGACACAATCTGTGAAAGACAGGACAAGAAAGCCTGTATTACCATCATAAACCAGAACGGTGAACCTGGAGAACTGTTTGAGAGTAGGTAAGAGGTGTTGTAATTAAAAGATTTCACACCCAAACAGGCTAACCACACAAACCAGCGCTCCTTCTTCAAAAAATATTTCCTTCGGCTGAACAAACTGTATCAGGGACTACCAGCGCTTCTCTTGGTGAAGACATTGCTACCGCGGTCTCTCCCATACTGGCCTGTTGAATATCGGTGCAAATGGCTGAGGTCTAACCTAAAATCCCAAAGTTTTTCATTGCAACCAATTCAAACCATGGGTCTTGAATCATTTACATTTAATGTGTTTCTTAACAAGATTCGCTCTATGATTAAAAGTAAAATCTGGGTGAGATGAAAAAAGAGAGGGGCTGATATTTAGAAGATCTGCTCCCATCATATAGCTTTACTCACGGTCTGCTGGTGTCGTCGCAGCAAACTCTCTTTGTTGGACGTACAATAGGCACTTTGGGTCGACATCAGCAAGCGGCTTAGAGGAAAATGCTCTTGAGTTTTCCTGCGACGTAAGAGTTAAAATTAGAATTTAGCAAAATTGTCGAAAGTCATCAAAAGTTTAAAACATTTCACATTTAACTGACATTTCTATTTTTTCTAATTTAAAAAGTTTTTATGTCACATGCAAAGAATTTAGAAATTATTGACCCGACTATAGATGTGACAAAATATGATGATAATACAGTCTGTTGTATGATCCATTTCCGGTATAAGTATAAAACCACAGGTCACAGTCCTCTCTGGTTCATAAATGTAAATATAATTTTCTCTGTAATGTTAAGTGCCAGCTTCCCATGAAGCGTTTGGCTATTTAAAGGAAGATAAAGCTGCCAACAAGCGACGGCTGCTTCTCGGAAAGCTAAATCTAGCCGCACTTTCTAGAAACCAACCTGTAAGTGTGGATATCTGTCGAACAGCTCCGAGGTGGCGCTTACGCGGTCAAGTCCTCTATTTTGAATTAGCAAAGGCATTTCCTAAAGCGAGCCCCCCCCTTTAAAACCGGCGTGTTACCATGACAGGAGAAGGAACAGGCGCCTCATGCTTTCTGTCGCTCAACAGCTCATGTTTTTCACTTATTCAGTTACCGCAGAGTCCGTCCGTCCGTCGGCTTGTACTTCCGGGAACGCTTTCTTCTTCTTCTTCTTCTTCTTCTTCTTCTTCTTCTTCTTCTTCTTCTTCTTCTTCTGCTGCTGCAACGCGGGCTCGCGGTTTCCGATCCAGCGCCACCTACCGGTAAAACGCGCGGAAGCGTACACTATAGTCAAATTCACCATTCTTAGTCAGCGCGAGTTTTTACGTAGTATCGGTTCCGTCGGAACGAGGCTACGTAAAATGACTAGTTGAACTTACGTCGCTAAGGAGGGAGAGAGGGAGCGCGGCGGCTGCTCGGCTCTGTGACGCACACGACAGTTGTCGATCAAAGTCCCTCTTTAGGTTTGATTATCGAAAAATATACATATGTTTACGAGCTAATGAAACCTCGAGCTCTCGGTCAAGCGTAAATTGCGCTTGATTTGCATGACCGCGTTGAATACTTCACTACAGCGGCCGACGTAAACAAACCCGCTGTCAAACCTCCGAGCCAACGTGTCAGACACAGCGCAGAGGGCGACGACATGAGAGGGGGCTCGTCCTATGGAGACAGGGACAGGGACCGCGGACGAGACAGGTAACTTTCCACCTCGTGTGTGGAAACGACACACGCATAGATATGGATAAATCTATATATATATATGCCCCAGAAAAGCAGAGTTGCGTAATGTCTAGACAGCGCAGGAAGCTTGACCCGGGGCCATCGGCTGGTCTGAGCCGCCGCCGGTCCCTGGGCAGCGCGGACCAAGAGCAGGAGAAGAGACGATCACACACCTCGTCTCTGCCTCTCTTCATCCCTTTGTTTACTTTGGCACAGAGTCGGAGACGACCGAGTGAAACGTTACCCGAAAATTCACCTTGAGGGGGCGCCAGGATAAAGGTCATGCCGTCAGCAGAGTCTTTAAATGTGGTCTGACGGCGGCGCTAGAGATGAGGACACAACTAAAATAAAGTTACGATTAGAAATCAGTTGTTTCTTCTTAAGAAAAGTGACTTTACACGCTACACTTTATAACCGAAGTCATCATGATAACAGTAGCTCTATAGAGTATTCAGATCCCCTCTGTTTTTACACTCTCTATTGTATTGTAGATTCAATTTTAAAGTGGATAAAACTGCAATTTCTGCCCCTTCAGTTGACACTCAGTTATCCCTAATGATAAAATGAAGGTGTTGAAACAGTTTTTCAAATTTACAAAAAACAAAAGGCTGAATTATCTTATTTACAAAAGTATTCAGACACTTTGTTGTGGCTCCAGCTTGTGGTCAGGTGCATCCTGTTTGCCTTATTTTCAATGAGATATGCCTAGAACATAATTGCAGTCGACCATGGTTGAGAAGGGGACACAGCCGTGTGTATAAGGTCCCGCAATTCGCACTGCACGTCAGGACAGAAACACAAGCCATGATGTCCAAGGAACTCTCCCTAGAAATCCATGATGAAATTGAGGCAAGGCAAAGAGCAAGGCAAGGGTATGAAACTATTTCTAAAGCTTTGAGTGTTCCCAGAAGCAAAGTGATCAGACAAGATGGGCCCCGATCAGGGTAGTGACCAAGAACCCAACAGTCACTCTAACAGATGTCAGCCAATGTGAGTAAAAGGCATATGACTGCACTTTGATTTAAACGAAACAACATTTCAAGGAATCTGGGGAGCATTAGAAAAAGGTTGTTTGGTGTGATGAGACAAAAATTGAACTCTTGGGGCAGAGCTCCAAACACTATGTCTGGCAAACACCAGGCCCTGGGCTTCTCAGCGTCAGGGACAGGAAGACTGGTCAGGGTTGAGGGGTGGAGGAATGCAACCAAACAAAGATGATCTTGAAGAAAACCTTCTCCAAAGACATAACCTGGGACTGGACTGGTTTAAGGACGAGTCTCTGACTATCCTTCAGTGACCCAGTCAAATCTAAGACTTAAACCCCACAGAACATCTGTGGTTATACTTGAAGATGACAGTTTCAAAGCTTCCCATACAATCTGATGGCGCTTTAGAGGAAAGCCTGTAGAGATTTACCTCAAGACTCAAGGACTTAACTGCTGCCAAAGCCGCTTCTACAAAGTACTGAATCAGGGGTCTCAATATTTTTGTAAATAAGGGATTTCTTTTTCTTTTTAATAAATTAGCAACAATTTCTAAACATGTTTCACTTGTGTGTAAATTGCTTGACAAAAATTAAAATCCAATTAGAATTAAATAAAAAGCAAAATAACTTGTGCAAAAAGTGAAGAGGTTTGAATACTTCTGAAACAAATGTATGTCAGTTTTTTAATTAATAGCCAGCAGTCTGACCTGAGCATCGGCTCTGGTACCATTAGATTCAACTCAAACCCTCAGCTAAAGGTCTACTAATTAGTTTTTATAAAATTCTGTTGTTTGTGTATCAGTCACATTACACATTAACAGCAGTATTGACACTGATCTCCCATTGCTCCTTACGTCTTATTTCTCAGGCCACGGTTTGGGGCCATGAGTGGTCGCAGTGGAACCCAGCCGTTGAAGTTTGGGAATCCAGGTGAGCGTCTCCGCAAGAAGAGGTGGAACTTGGATGAGCTGCCAAAATTTGAGAAAAACTTCTATGCCGAACACCCCGAGGTCCAACGCATCAGTCAGGTAAATCTCATATGTTTTATATGTATACCAGAATGTATTGTGAAAAATACTAATAAAGATTAAACATGTCCGTGACTGTTCTTCCTTTTCTTCCACTCTTTTTCCATTGTATCCAGTATGAAATGGAGGAGTTCCGCAGGAAGAAGGAGATCACTATCAGAGGATCTGGCTGTACCAAAGCAATCACTGCTTTTCACCAGGCACAGTTTCCTCGTTAGTAAACCAGTCATTACACTTACTACAATATCACAAGTAATCTCAGGGAAACGTCAGTATGTACAGTACAACACATTATTCTTTCCCTCCCTCCAGCATCTAGGGATCCAAATGTCATTTGTTTTTATGCCACTTACATGATGAATTAAGAAACAAAAACAATAAAACTATTCGAAATCAAATGAGAAAGCATGTTGCAATCCCAGGAAAATGTGTTTCACAAGGGCGAGTGGTATATTTATTGTCCTTCTGATGTAATGACCGAAAGGCAAAAACTAAAGTAACAGTCCATCCGTTTAACTTTCTCATTGATTGTCTCTTTGAATCTTCTGGCAGAATATGTGATGGATGTGCTGATGCAGCAGAACTTCAAAGAACCCACAGCCATTCAGGCTCAGGGCTTCCCTGTGGCCCTGAGCGGCAGGGATATGGTGGGGATTGCACAGACTGGCTCTGGGAAGACCCTGGCTGTGAGGATACCTGGCTATTATAATATTGCATGGAGATGGAATATAGTTTATCGGATAAGTTAAACATTTTTTACGTAGCAGATTTCACAAGATAGAGAAAGAAAAACAAGCACCATAGGAGAAAAATAATCATATAAGAGGACAGAATACTGTTTTTTACAGGAGAATTTTTTTGTTTGCTTGAATGCCTGCAGTGACCTATCTCAGTAATTGTTGTTTGTGTGTTGTCGTTCCCTACCAGTATCTTCTTCCTGCTATTGTGCACATCAACCATCAGCCCTACCTGGAGAGGGGAGATGGGCCGATTGTAAGTTCCTACACCAAATGTCTTAATTTGTTAGATGGTGTGTTTTACCTAAATCGTATAGACAATCTGTAAAACCCTTCGTCCTCTCTCCTCAGTGTCTGGTCCTGGCCCCAACCAGGGAGTTGGCTCAGCAGGTCCAGCAGGTCGCATATGACTATGGCAAGTCTTCCCGTATCAAAAGCACCTGTGTCTATGGTGGAGCACCCAAAGGACCACAGATTCGAGATCTTGAGAGGGGTGGGTATGGTTGCACATGGACACGTTGAGTGGATTATTCAAAGTAGTATGAAATTCAAAGCCTTTACATATAAAACCCTGCTCAATATACTCGTTACCTTTTTAGTACTTTCCAGGCTTTGTGATGAGGGACTTTGAAAACTTATCACTAAAAAGCCATGGTAGTACTGTGGTTTTGATAAGATAGAACAACGTATTTAATTCAGAGCTATATCCTGGTATGTACTTGACCAGTACACTAGCGTAGAGCCGACTCTTTGATGTGCGACTTCTTTAGCTGTTGCCTGGTATTTTAGCACACACTGCATTTCCCTGTGGCCACATGTTCATCCAGTCATTGTAGGACTGCTCACACAGAAAGTGTCGACATGAACATGAACAAATCAAATAATCAGAGCATGACTATTAGGTGCTGATATGTTTATCTTTTTTCGACTTGGTGCTTTTGTATATCTATAGGTGTCGAAATCTGCATCGCTACACCTGGTCGTCTCATTGACTTCTTGGAGGTGGGGAAGACTAACCTGCGTCGCTGCACCTACCTAGTGCTGGATGAGGCTGATCGTATGCTGGACATGGGCTTTGAGCCACAGATTCGCAAGATAGTTGAACAAATCAGGGTAGAAGAAAGGCTTATTTACCATGACTACAGATTTAAAACAATCATGACTTTAAATTTGGATAATATAAATCAGGTGGATGATTTCTCTATTGCTGTCTCTCAGCCCGACAGACAGACTCTGATGTGGAGCGCAACCTGGCCAAAGGAGGTTCGGCAGCTTGCTGAGGACTTCCTCAGGGACTATGTCCAGATCAATATCGGGGCTCTGGAACTCAGTGCCAACCACAATATCCTGCAAATAGTTGATGTCTGCATGGAGACTGAAAAGGACCACAAGTAAGGACTAACACTGGAAAAAATATCAGACCTATAATGACATCATAGTAAGATCATCCCTGTTATAGTAGTGTTACAGAACATGGGCTCACACTTTCACATGGGTAAAACTGAAACACCAATACTGTTATGTATGTGTCATGAGTGCCTCTCCCTGTATACAGACTTATTCAGCTGATGGAGGAAATCATGGCTGAAAAGGAAAACAAAACCATCATCTTTGTTGAGACAAAGAAGCGCTGTGATGATCTCACTAGGAGAATGAGGCGGGATGGGTGAGGAGTTTCTGTTAACGTGACGACACAACATCATGACAGTTATTCTAGGAAGAATCATGCAACTATTCGATAGACAGAAGATGCTCACTATAGTTGCCACACTGCCATTTTGTGTTTTAGGTGGCCAGCCATGTGTATCCATGGAGACAAGAGCCAGCCAGAAAGAGACTGGGTACTCACAGGTAAGAACAGATCTAATACAACGCTGCTTCTGTCTTTGCCTTTGTTGTAGATCAGTTTCTTGTTTAAACTGGCGTTCATCTGTCTCAAACAGTAAGGGATGGTAAAAACTATTCTTTCCAGAGACTGTTCATATTTGAAGTTGCTTATTCACTATCACCTGAGTTGAGTTTGCAACGGTTATTTTGTTTAATTCCACAGAGTTTCGGAGTGGCAAAGCTCCAATACTGATTGCTACTGATGTTGCTTCTCGGGGTCTGGGTATGTCTCCTCACACACACACAGTTAATGCTGCATAATCTCACACAAGTGTCTCCTGTGCCCGTGTTTTTGGGTTTTTCCTGTAGTATTCTTTTCTTTAAAAAAAAAAATCTTATTATACACAATAGTATGATGCAAGCAAACAGTCACCACATGCACATTGATGAGTTTAAGAACAACCAGAATTTTTTTTCCAATTTTTTTTTACCCAATAGGTAAGTATACTCCTGATCAGTAGACCAGCTATAACAGGCAATGGCAGCAGCCCTTTTTGCTCCATATGAAGACAGGAAAATTAATAAAAAATAAAAAAAATTTAAAAAGCATCCTTCTTATACAGGATTTCACACTGGGAATTTTTCAAAATATACAGCTGGTAAAATATATATTAATGACGTTAAACAAACCAAAAGTGTGAAAATACACAGATGGGCATAATCACTTAAAATTTTTATATTGCACAAATAAATAAAATCATCAAATTACATTGAAGAATTCCCCTTAACATAATAACCTTCCAGTTTAATGACCTGCGACATCCACTAGGGAGGCTGCAGGCCTTCTGCTCCACTCGGTTTATAGTCTGTTTCTTGTTACTGCAGTTAAAAAGCTTCCTACAACTGGGGCTCTTTGGCACGCTGCCTGAAAGGAGGGGTGTGCTGGGCAGATGCTCCTGCACACCTTTTCTCATGTCTCCTTTATGGTGTCACTACAAATTTACTGACGACGTAGCTGATATTACACCTTTCTGTATACATATAATAATAAATTTTGTCGTTGTTCCATTGGTATCAGTCTGCAGAAGGATACATTTTATGTTTTGCAGATGCATATATGCAGGACAATGACAGAGAAATCAGGATAGCTAGTTTGACATCCTATTTGTTGTGAGGATAAATGTGAGAAGGGGGATAACTGAATTGTCTTTGCCTTGCCAAAATCCCTATGACCGTATCCTTGTTCTTTTTTCCCCTCTTCTCCTCTCAGGGTTTGGCAGCACATGGCAGCTGTAACAGTCTGCGTTGCTGTCACTGCCCCCCTCAGTCACGTTAAAGTAGAAGCTTGGCTAGTTTTGGAGGGATTAAAAGCCCCTCTTTTTGGGTAACTAAGATCCCCCCTGCGTTTTTAAATCCAACGAGCCTTCCTTGGGAGCAGCCTGAGGTGCCTGTATGTCTGCCCATCGGTCCGTCCCCAAAAAGGTGACAGACAGGGGAGAGAGAGTTAGACGGGCTCGTCTGGATCCAGTCCTGGCCAGGGGTCTGAGGAGGGTCCTGCAATGCGGCGTGAGAGCAACAGAACCAGCCGTTGTGTGTCCGTGTGTGTGTCTCATGAGGTTAAACGGTTCTGCTCCCGTCTGACGTTGCTGGTGTGTGCAGAAGGTGAGGGATGAATCCTGTCTCCCTCGCCCTCAGCCCCTCCCTTTG
This sequence comes from Istiophorus platypterus, assembly GCA_016859345.1. NCBI lineage: Eukaryota > Metazoa > Chordata > Actinopteri > Istiophoriformes > Istiophoridae > Istiophorus > Istiophorus platypterus. The sequence continues at coordinate 22,240,751 of CM029114.1, read as the reverse complement.
AACCAGGACTGATCAGGGGGGACTGACTACATTTGTAAAAACAACACGAAGGGGGTAAGTACGTCACCACCCCTTTCTCTTAACTCCTCCATGAGCTCACCATACATCCCATCGTGCTTGTATTTTAGTCAAAGCATAGCACAGTTTCATCACGGAACATCGTCACTCTTTTATCCAGTAGGCCATGATTGATGAAGTGGCTTCCCTCTGTCATGATGGCGGGGAATAGGGAGACTTATTGATCAGCAGTGCTGTCAGAGCCCCACCTCTTCTGTAATGAGAAACAGACTCTGTGACTTCACAAATGTTATCCATATCACTAAAGGCTAAACGTGGCTTCTTTACACCTCAGTGTCACGCTTACGATAGGTCAGGCGAGCACGACAGCCTGAAGTCAAGTTCAGATTTAACTGTAATGGATTTAATTGAGATATAATGGTGTGTAATGAAACCTCGGATGTGTGGATTTATGCACGGTGCCTGATACAGCAGGTAAGTCACTCTATTTGTTGAGATTTCTCATTTCTTGCCATTTTCTTTTCAAAACAATCCTCTTTAAAGTCAAAAGTGGAAAAGATTTCATCGTAATTTATTTAGATAAAAACCACCAGCCCTTGGATTTGAATATAAATGATCAATTCTTCCTCCAGAATCCTTTTCAGCTTTTGAGATTATCGTCTCTGTCCTTTCCCCCATGCTTTAAAAACCGATCATTCTTTATCCGAAAGACGTGGAAGACGTCAAGTTTGTCATCAACTATGACTATCCCAGCTCCTCTGAGGATTACGTCCACCGCATTGGACGTACGGCCCGCAGCACCAACAAGGGCACTGCCTACACCTTCTTCACCCCCGGCAACCTGCGGCAGGCCCGAGACCTTGTGCGGGTGTTGGAGGAGGCCCGGCAGGCCATCAACCCCAAACTGCTTCAGCTTGTGGACTCCGGCCGCGGGGGAGGCGGAGGTGGTAAAATGGACCGTCGCCTTTTTCAAATTAAGACACATCACAGTTCATCTTACTGTACAGCTCAGCAGGAGGGAGTGTTTGAAACGTGTCCATGGGTTTGAGGAGGACACGCAGCGATCCCCGGGTTACAAGTTATATCGATTTTGCATTTGCTTGTTACAGGTGGCAGGATGCGTTACCGCGGCAGCAGCTCCAACAACCCCAACCTCATGTACCAGGAGGAGTGTGACCGGCGAATGCGCTCCGGTGGAGGCGGCGGCGGCGGCAAGGACGCCCGCGGTGGCTTCAGCCGCGACCACCGCAGCAACCGCGACGGAGACCACCCCACCTCCTCCGCCTCCTCCTCCTCCTCCTCCTCCTACAGGGACAGAAGTCGGGATCGCAGGAACAGCTACACCGCGGCCTCGGATCAGTACCAGGGCTACGTCGGCGGCGGCGGCGGCGGGGGCGGGGGCTACAGCTCCCGCGGCGTCGGCCAGCCGGGCGGCGGCGCGGGTCAGGATCAGGCCAGCCAGCCTCCGGGCCAGTTCGGCCACGATGCTCTCCCCCCATCGGGCGGGCCCCAGCCCCTCATGGCGCAGCAGTTTGTCCCGCCCCAGCCTCCTTTAATGGGCTTCATGGGACAACCGCCTTACCCGTTCGCTTCTCCGCCCCCTCCTCCTCCAGGCCCTCAGCCTCCCCGCAAGTAGAGTAATGAGAGAGAAGCGCCGCTTTAACTTGTGCTCCTTAGTATGCCCACAGAGTAACACTCTTTTTAATCCTCCATCTTTTGTTAACTCCAAGAGGCAGGAGCTTATACCAAAGGAGGTAAGGGCTTATATTTTCTATTTGTTTTGTACTTTTTTTAATAAACCCCACGTTTACAGTACCACGCCATCGCTATTAGGTGTTTCAGTGTAATGGACTGTTGCACTAATTTTCAGATAAATTGGTCTTGCATGCTTGTTTTTATCATGTAGCCAGTCAAAATGGATGTGTCTATATTTACATGTTTAACTCACACGTTGTTTTAATAAGCAGCTCAACTGATGCGGACTTATTTTCATGCAGCTTGTTGACTGAATTGCAGTTTCTTGTTTCTTGTGTCCCTCATTGTGCTCTCTTTACAGTGTTTTCTTAATAAATGAATGAATCAAAGCTTTATTTTCCACTTGGCAAATTATTGATCAAATTATTTGTGTCAGGTGAATTGCCTGTACAAATGAATTTATTTGCCTTAAATACACAGTTGTAGTACATTCTCAGTTTGTACCCAGCAGTATGTATGTGTGTGTTGCCTTCATTGGTAAATATACATAATGGCATGAAGCTTTTATTTACAGCAGGAGCACAGACGGAAAAGACTTTTCCCTTTCTCAGAAATACATGTAAAGTATATCTAGAAAGGCCTTGTCACTCACACTCTTCCAGTTTGCTAACACTGAAAAAATCCAGAACCACTTTTGGTCTCATGTTACAGATTTGTAGTTTTCTAAGTTGTTTGTTGTGTTTTTCTGGTCAGTACAAGCTACTGTGAGCAGTCCAGTCTGATCCATATATTCCAAGGTAAAAAAAAAAAGGGGGGGGGCATTGCATGCACAGTGCTCAATCTTGTATGAGTGAAATTTTCTGCAAACAGAATCATAGAAGTCATATATGTTTGGGGATTTGTAATTTGTAGGTTTGTAGATAGGGAAACTAAGCTGAGGACTAATTTGAGCATCAACTCAATAAACCTATACAAGTCAAAAATGTGCTGCAGTCCCCAAAATGCATAGTTTACAAGTCATGCTGGGAGTGCTAATTTTCATCATTTATAATCTGATTGAGTGATTAAAGACTGAATGTTGTCACTACTTTTTGTGTCATTGCCCTTCATCTGCCACTTCTAGACAAGTAAGCAGTGTAAATGTCTCCGTTAGTACCTAAAATGTAATGGCTGAATTATAGTATTACACTGATTAATGGCACTGTACCTTGTTGATGTGTTTTGAAACTTAATTACTTTCTAATACAGTAGTTGTTAAACTGAATCAATATAACTCTGGGTAATTCTTAAGATGGATCCTTCATATTATAAACTAGAGCTCCATCTTTAGCTCTACTGTAACAAAACACATTTGAAGTTTCATATGTACAATCACATGTATTTTAGAATCTTATGTCTCAGGTGAAATTCGTCTGCCTCAGATCCTATTTTATTTTGGTCTTTTTGACCCTGAGAAGTTATCATAGACCGCACTCCAAACAACTCAGTGATCATGGAATTTAAGATTATTCTGTAACATCATTCGATGTGTTGTTTAACAAAGTTTTTTTCTGATAAAGAGATGAACATATGAAAACAGAAACAGATCAAAACCAGTCATTTGTATACAAATATGTACAACGCAAATGATAATCAAAAGTTTCATCTCAGGCACATGTGGTAGAATCAAAATGGATGTCAGTGACGTCAACTCAGGACTTCACATGTCCCTCTTTGGGTCAATCAACAGTAGAAAGGCAGCAAATGAGCAAAGACAAGGTTCTGTGAAAGGGAATTTTTTCATGTGCAAAATTTAAACAAAATAAGTGCATGTTAAGTTCAGGCTGAGTAAGAAGAAAATCAAAAAAACAAAAATCCTGAGCGAAACAATGTTGAATAGTGTCTCGATCTTCGGGGGGGGGGGGGGGTAGAAATAAAAGGCTACATTTTAAAAGGACAGTTTTCATGTCATTCCTTCGTGGGCCTTATTCACATAAGACATTCTGACACGTGACCGAAGGAAAAGCATTGGTATAAATAATAAGATGAATGAGGGCTGAATTTCATTTAGCTGCTTCAGTCTTCAGTTTTAGGTTCCTGGTGCACACTGACTCATGGTCACACTGTCATGGCTTACTGGGACACAGGGACATTGGTAATGTTGCTGTTAAAAAAAAAAAAAAAGGGGGCATACTGCCACAGCTTAGATATAATATCGCCCAGCTCTAACACCTCCCACAAAAAAAGACATACAATGTATTAAAACGAGGACTATACCTAAAAACAAAATAACAATTCAAGATATATACTTTTTGGAAAATTTGGTTCTCCCAGTCCTTTTACAGTTAGTACAGCATTTCAGACCAATTCCTCATACTCTGATCTATTGCCACCGAATCAAAAAGAAAACCACCATATTGATTCAAAATGTGGGAGGACAGTCAGTCTTGACAAATAAACATGGTTTTCATTATGAGGTAACGTGGAAGAGGATTTCTAGTAAGCTGAGCATGATGCTATTTGACTGTTCCATCCAATGTTGCACCTTGTCCTAAAAACAATGAAGTAGTGTTGAAACAAAGAAAATTAAACCAGTTCTTCATTTGATCGGAAAATAAATTTCAGTTCCACCAATTTAGCAGGTAAAATATCATCTCCATCATGAATTGAATGCATTGGGTTTTTGGCTTTAGGTAACATTGTTAGCATTTATAAAATCTCACTAAGAACTTAGCTGACTAAGTGTAGCAGAAAAAACAGTGTTTATGGATTGAAAGAAAATAATAACTGAACACTCAAACACTGGACACACAAACTGTGACAGTACTCCGAATACGTATCGTTGTGAATCCCAAGTTAGGAATGTATCAGACACCTGCCTCAGATTGACCCCTGGGTTATTGGAAGAAAAAAAAATAAAATAAAAGATTGTCAGACACCAGCTGTTACATGTAATTCACATGATGCGGGACTAACAGTATGTAAATCGGATAAATGAACACATTTGGTTTCTTAAAAAGGCTCAACTTGTTTTCCCAGAAGTCACTGCATTGAGTCAAGGTTTCTGCTTCTTTTCTACTATACATCTCTGCATTGAACTGATTATTGGAAGAAGAGGAAGTAGCTACAAAACACATGATCAAGGAGATTATCAAAGAAAGACAGGAAGGCTGTGAAGAAAGGCACAAGGTAGAAGCTGGCTCCCATAACTGGTCTTTTGTCAGTTTGTACTACCAAACTTTTGAAGCCAATGACATGTAAAGAGACCATGTCACCTCTGCCAGTGATGAGAGACAACTTCAACCTAAATCTAAAAGGAAGCAGCAGATCAGATGACAGGAGGGCGATCCCTCTGATTAAAGGTTGCCCCAGGTGTTTGGAGGGGGAAACTGGTCCACATCAGCAGATTCATCATGGGATTTGTCCCCCAGGTTGAACGTTAGCTTGTACCGCAAACGTACCTTTTCCTGAAACAAAAAGAAAGGTCAGTCCAATGTTATATCACCAGTAACAATGTAGCAAATACCTCGTGTGGTGTTTCACATGACACGCTGAGAGTACCTTGTGAGGATTAGCCAGTAGCAGGATCTGTGTGATGGCAGCTGGAGGCAGGATGGGATTGAACGCTGGGAGCTCAGTACTAGAGGGAGGCTGCAGCTTCACTTTCATCACCTGGGCGACACAAACCCATCCACACACACAAAAATACACTTATGCTTTACCGAATAATGTGAAAATGATGAAACAATCACTTGAATGTTCAGCTCCCCTCAGCTTTACAGAGCTTTACATCAGGTTCCAGCTCATTTTCTTAGCTGTACCACCCACATCTGCTTTCATTCACTCTCAATGCTCTCAGTTTTGCTTTCAGCCACAGTAACTGTTTCAAACCCAAAAAACACACTGTACACTACCTGACCAACACTAAATTGCAAGCCCACTAGCGACTAGCTTGTGAAACATGGAGCATTTAGCAGTTAAAAAAGCCAAGTATTTCCCTCAGGAGTCTGTAGAGACAAAAAAACACAAGCTTAAAGTGAGAAAATATTTGCGCTGTTCACCAGCTGGCAAGAAACACAACCTGAAATAAATCATACTGCTGCTCTGTATCTGTTGGATTTATGTATAGCATCTCTTTGGCAACAAATTTGCCACAGTATTTTTAAAAGTAATGATGCATCAATATTGTATTCACAACTTCTTTCTGCAGCCCCCAAGTGGTGAAAAAACGTGGGTTTAACAAGCGATATCCACACATAATATATTAGTTAAGAGATGTGGTTTCCAGCTGACTGAATGTTAGGACTCTTACATGACACTAATGCAGATAACTAGTGTTGGGACCAGAAACTGGTTCAGTGTGCCTCAGGTACATGATGGTATCTATGAATATCAGCCATGTCTCTAATCAGTGAGACTAGCAGAAAACATGGACCTACCCTTGGCACAGCTGCCTGAAAGCGGATGTTGGTGGCAGGAATGGGGGCCGAGGACAGCATGGAGATAATCACCACCAGCACATCCGGCCGTGAAGGAGGACAGTCACGGGCAAAAGTGAACAAAACCCGGAGACTGTGTTTATCAAATACAGTCACTGGTAATAGACTGCCTGAAATATATTTGCAGACACAAAGGAAAAACACATCAGAATATGATGGAGAAATAAAGAGAAAACTGCACCAATGACAAAAAAAACAGTGTTACTGTTGGGCCTGGTGTTACCGCTTTTGCTTACTAGGTTTGATTGAATCCAGAGGCACAGTAACATCAGCTAGGGAGATGTTGTCATAGAAGTCAGCAGCAGGTGATGAGCCCCTCTCTGCAGCTGTGACACTGAGGTTGGAGAGGAGGAGTGTGTCGGGTAGCTCCGTTTGGACGGCCAGGCCGGATGCGGCCCCTGGAGCCGGAGCGGGACCGGCGGAGGTGGTGGTTGCAGAAGGAGCAGGTCTAGAGTTGGTGCTGGACTTGCTTTGAAGATCTCGTAAAGTGACTCTGGATTGAGGTTGAAGCTTATCCCTGCATGTAAAAGCAAAATGATCAAGAGTGTGAAGGAACATCAAACGTGGACATCCATTACAGCTACTAATGCAACCCGCCACACATTCATAGTTCCTTCCATCAGACAACTTCAGGCTCTTAACTCCACATCTCTCTGTCTGTTTACCCTACCATTTGACCTGTTGGCTCTCTGGAGGCAAAGACTGCTGTAGCAATGTCTTGCCCAGCAAATCCAGCTCTTCCATGGCTTTAGGGGGAGCAGTGGAGCCCCCTGCTGGTGGAGCCTGCTGTGTTTGGACTACAGCTGGTAACAATACTGCAGCTGGTACAGATGAGACAGAGGAATCTGTGCTGTCCGAGGACTGAGAAAACAAAAATAGGGTTAGTTTGCATGTCAGGTCTATATGGGGAAGTCACCATGTGTTTAAAGTATTTTGTTTTGTTGTGCCAAAGTTAAATATTTTCATCTTCTACAAGTACTGTCTTTAATGTGAGCAAGTACATAATTATTTTACAACTTGCACCTGAAAAGTGTTCTGTGAGTTGCAGTTTTCCATTTCATTCAGTCCTGACAAAAACAAGAAAACAACAACATAAGATTAATTGGATTTGAGTTTTTGGTGGTTAAAGCATTAAAATATAATGTTGCTAAAAAGCTCTCTTTAAAAAATCCCAAACAAAATTTATAATTCAAACAACTGCTTATATCAGAATTTGTGACAGGGTGTGAAATATAAAAACAAGCTTACAGTTTTTGTGTGGACTAAATTGTGTTTATACTGCTCACTTAACCTTTTTAAGCTTTTAAAAAGTGTTCAAACTTTGCGTTTAAAAAGCCAGATGAGTTTCTTTGTCAGCAATGAGCTGTACTTACCCAGAGACATGAGTTCATCATCCAGGAGGCTGATGCTCATTTTCTGAGTCAAGGTCTGTAGGTTGGAGGGCTCAGGGTTTGACAGTGTTGTGGTGGCTGATGCGTTAAGTCCCATCAGGTCTAGAAGCGCTGAGCTACTGTTGCCTGATTTGGACAGAAAATACCCATCTGTTATCTTATAGTATTAAATGCATAAAACTCTGATGGATGCCTAAAATCACACTTTGCTGGGATTTTCAGCACTGACCTTGAAAACTCAGATACCCACCTGGTTGTGATGGCATATTTGTGCCATCTTTTGTGACCTCCTCCCCTTTTACCAGCTGTCTATACAGATTGATGACCTGTGTCAAGCTGTCATTGGCCTGTAAGATATCCGCTGTAAGCAGAAAAGTTATTAGTTTTACAGTCTTATGCTCTGGATTGAGTCTGATCACATGGAATCTGTATGGGGGAAAAGTGATGTCATAAAAGTCTTACTTACCTAGGGCTTCATCACTATCCTCTGTATCACTTGCTAATCGGAATAGTGTGGGCCTCATCTTTTCACAGCGCTGGTAAAGATCCTGCAATTAGAAGCATGTTGATTCACTACAACTCCTCTACGTAGCGGTCCCAGGAGGACTATAAAAACTGTAGCTGAAGCATGTTTTAATGCACTGAGCTGTACTGACCTTAATGAGCTCCTGGTTGCTCGCAGAGCAGCTCTCCCTGCTGTAGCCCTCCAGCAGCTGGTTCAGCAGGCTGACACTCTCCTTCACCTCTTGGATTGCGTTAACTCGCTTTGATACCTTCTCCACTCGCTTTTGGTCCTAGGAAAGAGCGATAGGATCTCACTGTGCCCAGAATCAATAGAAAGATCTGGTTGTTGTTTTTTGGCTGTTCCCGTTAGGGGTCATAAAAACCAGATCACCATCCATATGTATGATTTGGCATAAGCTTTTTTGAATGCCAGACAGGAGCAAGCTGGATTCGGGGGAGCTGGGGATCAAACAGACCTTTACCGGACTGAATTTGTTCAGAATGTGAGAATATATGAATCATTAAGACTATATTATACTTCAAGACTTCACCACAGCAAATATTACAGTGTGAGAGAGTAAAGTGGATTTTACATTGTAAAACCTGGCAAGTTAAAGAAAAGTTCTAAAGATTTTCCTTTACTATTAATCTTGAAAGCCATTTGATTGTTGATGAGCAACAGTACTTCTCTGTTTACATATGATCATGAATCTTGATGATCTTTATAATTAGGTGTTTAACATCAGATATACAATTATTTTTAAAAGTTATTAACTTTTAAAGAAACTGCAGTCTGATGCTTGATTTTTACCCAGATCAAAGCCTTGATTATTAACTGGATGTTCAGCTTCCCACATCTTTTGTCAGTACTGGAGGAGTTTGAGTACATAACTTACACCAACGTATTAATCAATGATAATTAAAAATTGAACAGTTGAAAGGACCTAGTATTCAGATCCATTAATATCATCATTCTACATAATCATGTGTGTATTACATACAGTTGATGAGCAAACGGACACACAAGCACACACTCTACAGAACATTTCATTAACACGAAGGCGCCAAGAACTCACTTCCTGAACCATTTCCTTAATGAGTTTGTTTGCTGCTCTTAGATCTTCTGGGTGAGTGCTGTTCAATAAGTGTGACAGCATCTACAAAAACAGGATAGGGCAGAAGAGGGAAGGGAAAAAGAAGAGGAAGCAAATTTGTAAACTGTTGGTCCCTTAACAAGTAACTTTAAAAAGGATTTGATGGGTAAAGACGATTTTCATGGATCGGGCATGAAGGTGATACATTTCACAAGTCCATCCCTTTGTAACCGTGTTTGATGTGGTTGGTACTCATACGTCATACCTTGGATTTCTCTTCATCCTCAAATATGGCACTTTTGTCTCTAGGTGGAGGGGGTGGGAGGGGTTTGTCATCAGGAAGCACAGGATCCTGCTTTACAATACCTGGAAGAGAACAGGGACACCTATTAACCTTATATGCAAACAACAAAACTCCAGTTTCATATGTTTACACTGTAGAGTGGATATATATAACTGACCTATTCTCACCTTTAATGTGACCTATAACCTATGACATTCAAGTGAAAAACTAGCTGAAAACATTTTTGGGAATAAATTTCAACTGCGCCTGTAGGACTTTCACGATAACCCATATGCAAAAACCATGGTCCATGGTACAAAAGAAACCTACATGAGTACTTACTGTACTGCACTAACTTAGGACATTTGCAACTTGGTTAGAAACTCCATTTTTAAGATTGCACTACAATCACTCAGCATGACTAAGCACATCAGCCTCATGCTTTTGGCTCATCAGCATTAAAAAGGAGAACTGATACCACTTTATACAGAACCCAGCATTGGAGTTAAATCCAGTAATGATGATGATAATGGGGAAAAAAACAAACACAACCCCCCCCCCCCCCCCCAATATCAGTGAAATATGGGAACTGAATGGTGAATGTATAGAAGAACACACCATACAGATACTGTGACAATGAAGAAAATGTGAAAACATAAAACTAAGTAACCTGTCAAAGTCCTTTAGCTTGATGGTTAGTCATGTTCTCAAACATTTGAAGCACTCACCCTGTTTTTTCAGCATCTGATACGCCTCTGCTATCTTGGTCTCATCCGGCAGCCTCACAGTCCAGCTGTACATTATTTCTAACACCTTCTTCTTAACTGGCTCTGGAGCCCGGGCTCCTAAATACTGTAGAGAAAGAGTGAAGAGGGTAAAGACAATTGTTAAAGAAAATGCGTTTATTCTTCAAAAAATGTTGATAGTAAAAAGAGGAGAAAACTTCTTCAAAACAGATAAATTTTGTTTACACAAGTATGTTGTGACTTAATAATATTCATTTCTAGATGTTAGATTAGAGGAGAAATATCATATTCACAGATGTTCCACAAAGTGGCAGTTTAAATACAACATATTGTGAATTTTCAATGCTTGATTCTGCGATCAGACCTCTTATCTATACAGTGTGATCAAGACTATAGATGCTGTTTTCACTGGTTAAAACCCTTAAAAAACAAAACAAACAAACAAACAAAAAACCTCATACAGTTGCAGCCAAATGGTTATGACAGCATTACCTTGGGTGAGACCACCTTGATGAGCTCATTAAGAAAGCGAAACTTTCCCACTTCACTATGAAATCGCTTCCCACAGCTCTTCATGCATGTCTCAAGAACCTGGGAATAGGTTAAACGTTGCTGGTTTTACATTTTAGACAAACCTTCACAGTAATAATAATGACACTTAACATGAACGGTGTCCTTACCATAAGCGCTTGCATAGCCTCCCACTCCTGAGGCGACTGGATTTTGTGAGCCAGAAGTCTGGTTGCAAGCTGAGGGCTGATGGATAAAAGACTTTACTTTACTAACAGACAAAAAAGTGTTAAGGACAATGCAGTACAGAAAAACATTTTGTACAAACATACTAAATTTATTTGGCAATATATGAGGCAAAGCACTCCTGAAGTTAAAGAAAAAACCCTGCATAGGAGAATATTCAGACATGCTTTATGTTGTGATGAAATATTACACAGTTGGATGAAAGCAAGTTGTTAAAATTTACATTCCAGACCCTAAGTATTTGGACAGTTAGATTCCCATTCAATTGAAAATAAAATATTGGACACACAGCTTTTAATTTGATAACGGTAATATCAAGATAGAAAGAACTGTGTGGGAGATATCGCCCTTTTAACACAAAATGCCCAAACTGTAAGGGATCAAAAGTAAATTTAGCACTTGGCTGCTAAATATTTCTTGGGCAGCTATGTATCATTTCAACATTAGTTCATGCGCAAAAAGCTCACACATGGCTCAGAGTTGAAAGAGTTAACATTTAGACTGAGGTGTAGTTGTCTGACAATATGACAGAACACAATAACTATTCTAATGAGGCAACCCCCCCCCCAAAAAAAAAAACAAAGACTGAATGAAATCAAACTCTATTCAAGATGATGGAAAGAGGAAATAATGGAGAAAAAGGAACCGCTCATGACCTAAAGCCACCAACCATAGCTGTCAAGCTTGGTTCTGGTCCATTTATGGCTTGGGCATGTATGGTTGAAAAATGAACTAGCACATTGGCATTTATTGAGGATTTCACTGCTGATGGAAGTAACGAGATGAATAAAGGAGTACACAGGAGCATTCTATGCACTCGGATTCAGTCAAATGCATCGAAACTCATTGGATGAGATTGCATTAGTGAGGAGGACAATAATAAGCATCCAAACTAAGACCCCACAACAGTGCTGGAGATGGCTGAAGTGAAGGCCTGGGTGGGCATCACCAGGGATGATACCTAGTGTCTGCTGAGATCCATGGGTCAAGACTTCTGGTAGTCATTGGCCGCAAGGATTTTACAAATTATATTATATAAAATGATTTGGTTCAAATTCATGTGCATTTTTGACCCCTAAACGTTGGGCATCATGTGCTAAAAGAGCTATGTCCTCCACATATATCTTTCTATGCTGTGTAGGAGATGTCTGTCCAAATATTTATGATCTGGACTGTAGATCAACTGCAGGCATTGGACTGATATGTCTGTGCATTTCTTTTATGGGAAATACAACAGCGACTATGAAATGGTGTGATATTCATCATCACCGTCATCTCACCCTTCTGGTTCATTGTTGAGCTGATCACAGAATCCCTTGATACTGTCCCAGTCATTCTCCTTATTCAAAGGGTTGGTTGCTTTGTCTATGTATAGAAAAAAAAAATAAAAATAACCACATGAAACCATAATTCACAATTCAAAACACTGAGATTATACAGGACCAAGTCGAGATTAAGTGTTCGATTTTACTAAACGTCTGTGACCCCTGTCAGCAGAACCTCGTTCTTTTTATTCCAAATTGAAAACCATCAGTTCTTTGGGTTGATAAGATAAAGAAAGTGTCTCATGTCTGCAGAAAACGTGTGACTTAATCCTTCAGGTTACACCAGAAGTGACGGACATGTCTTGATCAGCTGCTAACTAGCTAATTGGTTTTGTTAGCATCCCGCTGGGTGCTACTGATGTCAAATTATAAATGTCACGTCGGTGTAACATCGATAACGTCGAACTGTCAATAGTAAACTTGACGCCAGCTTCAAATGCAGGCACACTGCAGCAAACGTGACACATTATCTGAATGAGTTTGCTCCCTATCACCTATCGCACTCTCATTTACTGACAACTCGCCCTCTTGGCTCTAAAAGACATATTCCCCCGGACGAGCACTGGCCGCCGGCAGCAGATACACACAGGGGATACGTGGCCGCGTCCTCCGGCCGTGCCGCGGGCCTCGCTTTGGGCTCGGGGGCGACTTCGCTTTTGTTTTGTGCGGCTACTTACTGATTCGGGACTGCAGGCTAACCTCGTCCGGAGGCGCCGCCGCCATCTTTCGGGGATAAACAAGCGCCTCGGTGTCGCGTGATCTTTGTATCGTATCGCGTGGATTGGGGGGGGGGGCGGAGGCTCCGCGGCGCCCCCCGTCGGCCGCGGGGGGTAACGACAGCTCGGCACCCAGCGGCGGGAGGCGGGCGGACTGCAGCCGCCTCGGGCAGCGCGACTCAGCATGGCTCGGCACCGGCGCACGGCTTCCTCGACCCGCACCGATAATCCGCCGTGCGTCCGCCACGGTGCGTTTTGAGTGTGTTGTCGGTGCGAGGGCGCCAGGAGGAGCCCGCGTCGCGGCCGCCGTCCTCCGCAGCGTCTCACCGGCCGCCGCGGGCGTTTCTCCGGCCGCCGCGGGCGTCGCACCGACGCGCAGGGACCGTGTTGCGGTCTCACCTCGACGCGGGGAGAAGTATCGCCTCCGTCGTCGCCCGAAACCCGCGGAGGCGGTGTCGGCGCCGGGGCTCGTCCTCAAACAGGAAAACCTGCAGGCTGCAGACGCAGCCCGACAGCGGGGCTGCCTCGGCCGGTTAGCGTCCGCTAAGTTGGCTACGTCGCGGGAACTTTGTTGGCAAGCTACCGCGAATCTGCTCTGGACGTCGGCCGAGCTTTAACCCGAGGCCGCCGGTCCAGCTCGGATGTCTTAGCGTTATTCGTCTCCCGGAGGGTTCGGTACGGGAGAGGAAGTCGGGGCATAATGAGGCGTGCTGCGGTTGCCAAAGTTAGCTAACCCCTAGCTAGCAAGCGGCGCTGGTCTCGTAACGTGACTCACTGGCTGTGGATGAATGTATCGTGTCCCAGCCTCGGGTGTAGCCTGGCGCCCCTGCGCCGAAACGCCTGCGACGACTCGCTCATGACCGAGGAAAAGACTTTGCATTGTCTCCTGTCGATCGCGCCGGGTGGCGAATAAACCTCGATTTTCTTTTTTTTTTTTTACGAGAATACTTCTTGATTTGTCCGACGGCAGCATGATGGGGTCCCTGAAGGCTCTCCAGGAGTGGTGCCGGATACAGTGTGAAAATTACAACGACGTGGAAATAAAGGACATGTCATCGTCCTTTCGGGACGGTCTGGCATTTTGTGCCATAATCCATCGGTTCAGGCCAGATTTGATGTGAGTAGTCTTAAACCCAACGATGTGACATTGATGCCAACCGGTAGACGGTTACATACGAGGAACCGATTTACAGTAGTTTTCTTATTATTTTGAGATGGTTTTGGGGGGGAAACATACACTTGGCTCTGGTCAAAGGTGGACACATCCTATTTTATGGAGGCTGATAACTGTTGTCTTTTAGTCTGTATTCAATTGCAAACATAATTACTGTGTTGATCCATTTAGGATACAAACGCAGGGCAAACCCAGCAGACAGGTCGTGAACTCTTCTCTGCTCTAGATTACGCTGTTAAAAGTTTTATAAGGATTGGGATTATGTAGAGCACCTGTCAGCAAAGATTACAGTCATTCCTCATGATTTACATTTCCAGTAGAAAGCCTCGACATTAACATGGCTGAAAATTATGTGTATGGTTGCTAAACACATGCAGAAAAACCTTACCGTTTGTGTTAGCTTTTTCAACACTGTATGTTTTAATAATGATTCTGTGTATGTTTTGTCAAAGCCAAAGTCACCAGTAATAATATTTTTATGAACATTGCACGGTGAGTGAGAAACCAATGTGCTGTGGTTAACTTGAGCTGACAAGCCATACCCTGTCTGAAACAACACACCCCTCCTCTCTGCATTTTACACCCACACATACAGTACAGAGGCCACAACAACACACTAATGCAGTGTCAGTGAGAGTTAAAAGGCCTTATTATAGGGACAAGGAAGTGGTGACTTTCCATAATTTTAGTCTTCTTTTTCTTTCGGCTTTTCCCTTTAGGGGTCGCCACAGCGAATCAGTGTCCTCCATCTAACCCTGTCTTCTGTCTTCTGCATCCTCCTTTCCATAATTTTAGTAGGAACCAAAAACAGAATATGTCTTACTCGCTTTTTTTCTTTAGTCGATAAGTGAGTTTGACCAGCCTTTGCTCAGTCACACTAAAAGTACAAAGTTTGTGTGTGTTATTTAATGACAACCCACATGTGTCTTTCAAGGCTTGATCTCCCAGATAAGAGGGGCCATCCTGTGTTTGTTGAAACATGTTTATAGATCCTATGTATCAAGATAAGTGAATCAATTGATATGAAAAGTTTTTGTCAATTGCAGTGTGACAGTATGCACACACAGAATCTCTCACATTCATGCGATTCACATTGGAAAAGCACTGGTCCCCTGCAGCATGATGTGGCGCTGTCTAGCTTGTTTGGTAGAGCATCTTGTTGACAGCTTCAGGATAAGTCATTTGATTCTGACTGGCCCTTACTGTTTTAGGAGGATTGTGTAAAAGCAGCCAGTAAGTGACATGTTATGTCCCTCCTCTAATGTGGCTGGATTGAATGATTTTAGACAATAAGCGTCTTGCTCATGCTCTTTACCTCTCAGGTGGTCCAGACCTTTTTTGAGCAAATTGGACTATGCTTGGATGGTAGCAGAGCAAACATTCACTGGAGCAGTCACTGAAGGACAAGTCAGTGAAGTGGAAAATGTCTGCATACAAATCACAGCAGTAAAGCTCCAAGTATCACAGTGGAGAAATCCCGAACATCCAGCCTTTGAGTTCTGCTTCTCCAATTTGTGCCCCAGCATGCCTCCCTGTTCAGCCCTCTGTGTAGCTACACTGGCCCGGCTGAAGTGCTCTGATCCAGACAGACAGTCCGTCAGGATAATCTGCAGCTGAGTCCTCAGCCTGTCAAACTGGATTTAACTCTAATGCTTGGGCCAGGCCAATGTAGAGCCACCCTGCACTCACTGCAGCCAATGTATTCTCATCAAAATACATCGCACTGATCCAAAGGAAAGTTGTTAGCACAGCAAATGGCTTCATCTGAGTTTCCTCAGCTGAGACCAACTGTCACTCAGCCTACTGGGGAGTAGATACGGTTGTAAGAAATTATCCGTGGCCTAGTTAACCAAAATGCATGTGACAGCACAGTCAAAATTGCATCTAAATTAAAGTGAGTTCATATAGAGATCCTGATCAAACTTTATCATGCAATTTATCAGTGGAAACACTCACATCATCTGCTCTGTTTTACTTTTTTGTTTTTCTGTGTCCTCCCTGTATTGAAATTTGTCTACTAAACACATTTGTTTTGTCTCCCCTCTACTAAAACAACTTATTATAATGTATTTACAAGCTTCATTTTTCACCATCATGACATCAAATAATCCCAATCCTGTGTGCCCTAGCAGACTTTTCCATCTGACTGAACCAGATTTAGCAGATATACTGGTACACCCAGGTGTTGATCATGTGGATTGCAAATGCCTGACAAACAGATCACACACACACACACACACGCACACACACACACACACACACACACACACACTAACCGTTCCTAAGCAGTCCTCCCTCCCAAAATAAACCTTAGAGTGACACTCTGAGTCATAGTGGATTAGGTTCGCAATTCAGATCACACACAGCACTCCATCATCTGTGTCGTTGTCTGTTGGCACTGTCTATTATGTGTAGCTTGAAAATTTGAACAGTTCTGGCAGAATTTTTTCTTAATTTTCCGCAGTTGAATTTGGCTATGTTGCTAGACCTGACACAGTGGACTTGTTATGACACGAACCTGATATTTCAGGTGCTGACTCTGTGTTTGTGACCATGGGAACTAGATTAGAGAGAACAGAGGTCACTTTGTGTGACTCACAACACGGAGCTCATTCAAACGATTTTGCCGTGTTGAGAGTTCGACATGCTCTCCACAAGCCCTCGCCAGGGTTGCTGTGTTTTTTCCGCCATACTGTTGTCCTACTGCTAGACAGTTGAGTCAACATAAATTTACTTATGCACACAACCACGCTTTCATCCGAGAGTACCTCAGACATTTTCCAGTTTTACTGCAGGATGTTTACTGCGGAGAGACTCGATTTAGTTCCTTGCTCCAGGCATTTCAAAGCACAACCTAGTAATTATCAGCTCGTCACTCCTGTTTAGTGCAACCATTTCTTTCCTTTTGTCCTGGCAGTTTGTCACATCAGCCATCATTTACAGTATTTGTGGTTCAGGACCAGTTGTCTGCAGTGGTAGCTGGGAAGGTTAGCTGCTCACCATTTCTGCCTGTCATACTGTCAAGCCAATAATAGCCATTTGATGGTTCATAGCAAGAGTGTAAGTAGGCCAGCAAGCTAAATACAGTACTGTCCTGTATCAGCATGGCTTTGAGAGTTACTTCTTTATGATTTTCTACATGGTTCCTGGCCCAAAAAGAGATACCATGAGTTGTAGGTTATGTGACCATACACTGGCTACCTGTGTATTCAGCCTTCTCAAATGCCAGTCATCTTAAATGTTTTGAATTTCACCATTTATTCTCTTTTGTCATTCCAGAGACTTTGGTTCCCTGTCGAAAGAGAATGTCTACGAGAACAACCGGATGGTGAGTCAGTTTTTCAGCTGTATTTTTGAGGTTTGAACACTCATCTTGGTCTTGTGTTGTGTGGTCACGTCAGTGTGGTGGTTAGCTCTTTCGGGGGGGGCAACTATTTTCTATGAATTAGCCACAGGCGTTGCATCTGTTACTGCGTATGCCTCGTTCAGCCATAAAGTGATAAAGCCCTATGATTTCATGCAGTCATGGGGAGGGGGGGCTTCAGTGTATTTGACTGCAGCTGGATGTTTGGGAAGGGTGGAAGGGTGGAAACCAGAGCATCCAGCATCAAAGAAGAAGAAAACTTTTAACATAAGCCTGCGGAGAGACCATGGAGGGAGGATTTTAAGTATAATAGTGCTGAATTTGCAGCTTTATATTACAAGCATAATGCATCCAAGAACTTTTTTAAAATCATATTTTCCTTTTTGGGTTTTTCCACATCATTGGTAAGCCAACAGAAAATTGAGGGATAAAATGGGAGTCTCCTCATTTTGAGTCTGAGCTGAGCTTTGGCAACTCTCTGCTGCTGTTTACATTCCATATATCCAAGAGCTTTCAGGGACATGGAAGCTGCTGGTGGTAGCACCAGGAACAAACTCCCAGTGTGCTAGCTGTCATTTGGGTGTTATAAATAAAGCATGTACTTCAAAGTATCCATAAGGCCTAAAACCAAGTTAGTAAGCCATGACTCTTAATCTAGAGAGCATGAAAAGCTTCAAGGCCAGATTGTACTATTTAAGGGCCAGCTGTGAGCTCCTTAAATTACTTTTTTCCTTATAGAATATTCATACAAGAGATGTAGGAATACTGAATATATGTTCAACCCACGTTTGACCCCAGTTATTTGGGACTGTTGTCAGAGGTTGATCTTTTATCATCTGCATTCAGAGGTCTAGTCTGAACTATAGTTCCTCACACATTACTACTCCGAGTTACATTATCCTCTATAAGTAGCAAATAAAATCACTTGCTGGCCTACCTATGTGGTCTTGCTGTCTCTTTCTTTTTCCCTTTTTTCAGATCACTAAAACCTTTTAGCCATTATCAGTCTGAATGGAGAATGAATCATATTACCATTCTGGTTTGAGATACAACACTCATCCAAGCTGCTTTTCAAAGTTTCTCAATTTCAGATAAAATAGGTTCATATGAGCTATTGGTGTCCTCTCCAGAAGCAGCAGTCTGTTTGTTTGGGTGACTACTGTGGTATGCAGCTCTGAAACAGGTCTGTGTAGTTGGTCAGTACTATGTTATCATTCCAGAGCCTTTATTAGTCTTCAGTAAACTGCAGTAAATTAGATAGGTTGAACTAAGAAGAGAGAACAACTCCAGCTGTGAGGCAGGTAATATTTGTACAGTGCTGTACATTGCATTTTGATTAATTTACAATTGATTTCCCTTTGCCTCTGTGTAGCATTTGTTGGCGGGATTATGTCAGTGTTGTGTAACCGCCAATGTTTGTATCCGTGTTATGTAACTTCACTCACACTCTCATATCTTCAATGGAATTTTTCATAAGAGTGATGGTTATCCCCAAAGAACAAACCATTACATTGTCAGCAAATGAATGATGTTTTGGCAGCAGAGTTACATTATTCAGGGCATCAAGTATCTGCTGGTTGGTGGGCTGTGGCAAGCATCTTGGTTTGTTGCACACATACAACGAAGACATTATTCTGTCTTAAGTTTCTGTATATTACATGGAGGCAAATAACCATGTTTTTTCCAAAAACACAGATTAAAGGGCTTAGTTTTATTAAAACATTTTCATGGTATACAGTGATCTAACTATATTTTGTGTTATTTGATAGCTATCTGAAGGGTAGGTTTGCCAAAATTACTAAAAAAAAAAACAAAAAACCCAAACAGACAAACTTTCTTTTTCATTGCCCGTAGTGGTAGATAGGTAAACCTATAGTTTTAGTTTTATTTGCTGAGGTTTGAGAAATGAGTGTCTGAGATTTCTCCTCCCATCCCAGCTCAATGAAGGTAAATGGAATTTTGTTTATATGCTGATCAAAGCACTGCAAAGTTATGTTGATTTCTTTTATCCCCCCTCTCCCCTATAATATGAGTTGGTTCACCTGGTTAAAGTGAAGAGATAACAGTTGTAATGATCAGACCACTGCTTTGGAGTATATTTGAATTATTGGCAAGCAAAGGAAACTCAAAACTTAAATTGTTTATCTGCTTCATTCTTATCTCCTACCTTTACCTACCTCTCTTACCCTTCTCCTTCCCTCCTTCTCTCTGTTTTTCCTCATTGTAGGCATTTGAAGTGGCCGAGACACAGCTGGGGATTCCAGCTCTATTAGACCCAGAAGACATGGTGTCCATGAAAGTGCCTGATCGGCTCAGTATCATCACCTACGTCTCCCAGTATTACAACTTCTTCAACAACAAGTCTCAAGGTAGGTTCACTAAGTTTGACTGGATTTGACTTAAAGCAGTGTGAACTCCATAAAAGACATTTGATAATTAGATTTGAATCTTATTAAAAAAGTGTATTTGCCATATGATCATAATTTCAAAGCCATATAAACTGTCCACCCCCAGCACATCTTGAGATGGAACTTAACTTGTGGGTTTGACATATACATACAAAATTAGTTCATTTCATTGAAAAAGAACTTCCTCTACTTCCTTTCTCACAGCAAACCCCCCTTGCATTAAGAGGCCGAGTTCTGTTGGGCTTAATGAGCCAGCCCAGAAAAGGCATCTGGCCCCTTTGGAAGACAAAGTGGTTGAGTCTGAGGTAAGAACAAGACTTGGAAACAAGAGAGAGCATAAACTTGACCAGGACAAACCTCATGCATGTGGTTCTTTTTTTTGTTTGTTTTTTTCCCCCTCTAAGGGCAGTTAGACTTTAGGCAACACAAAACTCTACAAGCTCTGCATGACAAAGTATCTGCTGGAGCTGCATGTTAACAAGATGTATTATTTATCATAGTTTTTGTTATGGCATCCTTGTGAAGTCTGGATAAACACACAGTAACCTCACTTTTTGGCAGTATGCCATTGTGTATCTGAAGCATTGGAATATCTTATTCTGCATGTTCTATTTTGAGGTATTAACTCATCAGATCTGTACAATACAGATCCCATCCTGCCATTTAGTTACAACAATGTACAGTACCCTCATATGTATTTTATAATTACTGCTTCCTCCTGTGGGCTTTGTGTTGCACAGCAGACGAAAAACAAAGCAACACAGGTAGAGTGAGTCTATAAAGATAGCCTCTGTATCCTGTCTCTCTTTTCTTTCGCATGCCTTCAACTTTTTTCCTCCATCCCCATACTCCCATGCACTGCCACCCTCCTCCTCCACAACTTCCAACCCCCACCACTACCCCTCTTCAGATGGAAATCCATTCCACTCCCTCCTCTTCCTCCTCACATCTGATCCCCCCTCCACTCTCTGGTCCTGAGCCTAGGCAATAGGATGGGGTGGGGGTGAGCTTAGGAGGCAAAAGCAAAGCAGTTAGGTCAGTCTTTTTTTTTTGTTTTGTTTTTGGTTTTTTTTGCTTAACCATTTCTTGTACATTAAGGACTATCTGCTGTACTATCCTAACATTTTGTGCCTCGTTTTTTAATATCCTTTTTTAACCCCTTTATTTACCTAATAAAAAAAACAGTACATCTTTTTGAAATATCAATCATATTCCAAATGTGTGACTCCCAGAGCCACTAACCCAGGCTGTTTGAATTGTTTACTAATAAGCACTTTTTATCATGATCATGGTGTTTTCAGAATAAAACGGGAATGCAGTAAGGAATCATATAAATCAGTGAACACCAAGCATTGCTAGCTTAAAAGAATGAACGATCCGCATCCTCAAATCCTGACTCCGTGTTTGATCTCCCCCCTCCCCATTACTCTTCATCTTCCCCCCTTCCCCTGACGTCTCTTCCCTGTCCTCTCCCTACGAACACCATCCCGGTCACTTGCACTAGCCGAGCCAGCTCGCACAGACAGGTGTAGCAGCGGTCGCAGCAGTCAAGCGCAGCACGCTCAGTAGCACCTGCGCCGCCTGCCTGAAACACGTCCACCTGGTGCAGAGGTTTCTGGTGGATGGCAAACTCTACCATCGCAACTGTTTCAGGTGAAATCTGAAGCTTCTGACTAATATCTGTTATATTACCTTTATGTAGTTCTGATTGAACAGTGCTCTGCAGCTAATGTATTTCTAACAATACAATGAAAAAAGATGCTGTTTTCATTTTCTTAAAATAATAATCCTTAAAATTTCTTTATTGATTTAGCTAGTGGTGGTAGCAGCAAGTGCATTTTATTACAACAGTTTCCAGAATAATGGTGGTAACAAACACTCTTGGAGCAGCTACTTTGTCAGTAATATAGCAATAGTGACGTGTGTACCTATTTAAAGTGCAGCCACACATGCTCACATTGTTTTGATGATGAAGTCCCTCAATAATTTGCCTTTTCAATCCTCCCATAATAATGAAATCATTGTCTCAGCAGTTGAATGCTTAAAGTTACACTTGTTCATAGCACCAAGACATGTTCAGTACATGCATGCAGTGATAACTTTGAGTTCTTTGTGCATAATCTGGCAATTTGAATTGCCCATTGGGCTGGCTGACCCCACCACTGACAAAGAAAGCTGCCATAGAGGGAGATATTTGCAGTACATAAACACATTCATTGGCTATGGCTGGAAAAAAACTGCGATAATTGGTGTCAAAAATTACAGTTTGATTTCATGAAAATCTTAAGGATTATATAAGGATTTTATGTATCAAACAGTACCAGATTTCTGAAGGTGTTCTGTCAGATTTGTGACAGAACACATTCAGATTTTAAATAATTATGATTCTTTTTTTGTAGCTTTACACAATATCTCAACAGTCTTTATGACCCATTCATAGTCTCACTGTCCTCCTGTGTCATTGTCGTCTCAGATGCACAGAGTGTCACAGCACTCTCCTTCCTGGATCTTACAAATTGGGGAGCGACTCTGGGGCGTTGGTCTGTACACATCACCTTGCAAGGCATGCTTCAGCCAACCAGAATGGCCGGCCGGATCTTAGTAAAAAACCAGTGATGGCTCAGACTGCCAGGATTGGTCACAGCACAACTCCTCACACCTCACCCTCTGAGAGGGACCAGGCTAAGACTCCTTCTCCAGTGAGCCAAACAAATGACATTAACATGCCTACCAGTGACTCCGCCACTTTCAGTCCTGTTACAATAAATGAAGCAGACTCTTTAGAAAAAGCAGAGGAGACTGGTGGTAGTGGAGCAACAGAGGACATACCACGTTCTTCTTCTCCTCCTAATCCTTTTGATGAGAGCGATGAAGAGGAGAACAAGGTACAGAAAGAGGATGACACTCAAACACCAGCCAAATTTACGGCCAATGGGGACCTCCCATCTACACCTGTCGGCCATCATGAAGGTATCAGTCGGCCGGTGCCGGCTCCCCGCAGGGTTTCTGAACCCACCCCTCCTCCTCGTCCCGCCCCTCGGGTTCGGCTGCCCCGTATGTCAGATGGCCTTACAGTCGGTGGGTTTGCTTATTGCTGAACATAAATTCTTATAAAGATAAATGTACCACTTGTTCATACTGATCCTCATATTTCACCTGAAATCATAGGTGAACATCAGAAGCCTCCAACTCCTCCCAAACCTCGAGAAAGATCACAGTCTCCTGGAAGGTAGTTAAATTTCTGTTAAATGCCTCTGTTCCTGTTCATTGCCATCATTTCACCTAGTGTAATCATATCTGCAATGGTCGTTCTCTTAATTACATCTTGTTACAGCATGTATTGTCGGTGTTTGCTCCTCCATGCCTCCATTTGGCTGTATTTTGTTGTCTTCCCCCCTGTGACCCCTGCATCCCTATCTGTGTATCTTCATTGTCCAGCTTGTCCAGTGGCACCCATAAACCCAAAGACCCACCTTGGCTTGCCCTGGTCCAGTCAGAACCCAAGAAGAAGAAAGCCCCTCCCCCTCCCCCTGCCGGATTGGCAACACCCTCCAATGCAGGCTCTCTGTCCTCTCTCAAAGGGGAGAGCTCCAGACCCAGTACACCCCCTCCACCCTCCAACCCATTTGAGGAGGATGACGATGAAAGCAATGAGGTAGAGGAAGAAGAAGGGAGCGAAAGTGGTGCAATTCCACCCACAGTGGTGGCTAGTCACCCATGGTACAGCATCACTAGGGTGGCTGACTCGACAGGTACAGAAACTCCCCCTAGTGGAGGAAGCTCATCCTGCTCTGCCAGCCCCGGGAGTGCAAGGAGCAAGAAACGTCCAGCACCGCGGGCTCCACAGCCACCCACTGGTAACCAAGGTCAGTTTTTTATCAGAACCCACTCATCTTATACAGGAATGAAAAACAAAGAACATTAAAGATTTTATTGTAACTCTTCTAGTGCAATACCATGGCACCTAAGTAAGTTTGGACTCTGAGAGATGTGAATACTTGCTAGTGTAAAATTACCCCTGCGTCTACTCATGCTTTAGTTTTTGCAAGGTTTTAGTAGATTGATGTTGAAATTAAACCATGAGCTTATAGTGTCCAAATCATGTTTTTGCAATTTTAGCCATTTTAAAAAATACTTTGAGTTTACTGGATCAAATATAATTGGACAAATTAAGGTAGACATAAATATAGTAATATTTAATATGTGGTTTAGTTACTATGGTCTACAGTAAGTGATGTCATGTTCCATTGGAATTAGGTCATATGATTGAATTTGCAAATCAGGAACACTACATGGTTTGGTTGTGAAACTGAGCTTCTTCATTTTATGCTAAGGATTATTGTTCTGCTGCATGAGAAATGCTGTCCAATGAATTCTGATGCATTTGCTTGTGTTTGAGCAGATGAGATGTTTGTCTTATCTGAGCCAAAAAATGAGTTCCATAGCTCCACAGGTTTCTCACTGTACTATTTTGCAGCGTAATCTGGCCTTTGCATCCTTAAGGCATTGCATTTTGTTTAACCCTCTGAGGTTATGCTGATGACAGCTCTACATTTAGTCACCTACGCCCTGTGGAGTGTTCTTGACAACCTTCTGTCGACCACCGCACTAGTATGCTGTGCTCTACTTAGCACAGAATATTGTATTCTTGTTTCCTAACAAGATACCAAATGCTGCATTTTTTAATACATTATCTTCTTTCAGCCTTCTCATTTTTCCTCTCCCTCACTGACATGTCCTTAACAGGAAAAATTCAAATGCAAATGTCACACTGAGAATCAGCTTCATACCCTTCAATATCTCTTTTGTAAAGTAAACAAAAATAGGACATAAATTTCATCTTAGATGTACAGTTTATATGTGGATAGGACTCCCATTCTTAAACAGTTCATCTGGATTGTGGATTTTGTCCATTTGGATTTTCAAACATCCTAAAATCTAAAACGTTGGCACCAAAACACTGACTTTAAGGTTGGAATACAGACCTAATGGAGCAAAAAACAGCCTCTAATTTATAGTGACGGATGAGAAAGCGAGAGCAGCATTGTATATAGATGTTCATTCTTATTTGTTCTTGTCCCTATCCTTTATCCTTTCTTTGATTTCATTTTTCATTTCGGCACTCTTTGCTCTTTGTTTTTACTGAATCTTCTTTCCTCCTCAGTTCTCTCTCTTTCTCAGCCCTCCTCTTGCTCTCCCTCTCCAGCTCTAAGCATAGAGAGTCTGTCCTCTGGCTCAGACCACAGCTCCTCCCAGCCCCCCTTGAGTGGCAGTGCCAGCAGTGACCAGGAGCACGCCTTCACCAAAAGTCTTTCAGAGCCCTCCATCTGTTCACCGTGCGACTCCACACCCTCCCCTTCCTCCTCCTCGACCGAGCGTCTGCCTCATCCTTCCCCCAGCCCCTACCCTTCTCCCATGCCATCAAATGCTAGCTCAGCTCCAGCCACCCCACAGACCAGTCGCAGTTCGGAGACCAAAGGCTCTGGAGCCCCTCCACCACGGCCCCCGACAACCCCCAGCCCATTGGCCACAGGGGCCACTCAGTCACACAACAAGGTAAGTCGACCACCTCCAAATAAAGCAATATAAAGCAAAAAATTTGCACATTATATAAATCCAGCTGTGTGTCTTTTCTCATTTTAGAGGATATGTAAGGAGAACCCATTCAACAGGAAAGCTTCTCCCTCCCCTGCTAAATCCAAAACCAAACCACCAAAAGGCCCGCGACCTGCCAGACCCCCCGCCCCTGGTCATGGCTTCCCACTTATCAAACGCAAGGTATGAAAACTAAAGACAGAATATATGTTTCACTATAGAAACAAAATGTGTAGAATGGACATTCCCAGTTCTTTGTCAAACACATAAGTATTCAGATGATCCATCCTGTCCAAATCTCCCTCCAGGTGCAGTCAGATCAGTTTATCCCGGTGGAGGACATCCATGGGGAGATGAGTCAGCTGGAGAAACAGCTGGATGAGCTTGAGCAGAGGGGAGTGGAGCTGGAGAAGCAGCTCAGGGATAACCCTAATGGTATCACATTGCAGTGCTTTTAAGGGAGTACCCACATGCTATGTCCAAAAGAGTTTACTATATTTAATGTTGAAACATTCAGTTACTAAAAAAATGAACAACACAGAAAGTGTCACAAAAAGCTAAAAGGCAGAGAGGCCTTAATTTTGCTTAAAAGAACAATAAATAATAATGCAAATGCAATACATATCCTTCTGTTTCTCTGTTGTGATTACAGATGAAGATGAGGAGCGCCTGCTGGTGGACTGGTTCACCCTGATCCATGAGAAACACCTGTTAGTCCGACGAGAAGCCGAGCTGGTCTACACGTAAGTTTCAGGCTGCGGAAGGAGGCAGATGTTTGAACTATTTAACTTCAGTGCCCACCAGTCATATGACCCACCAGTCATGTGGCCTCATTTGAATATGAAAATCTGCGCAAAGCTTAAGCGGTCGCTTCAACTGACAATTGATTAATGAGTGAGCTAGGATACACTGGTTCGGATTAGTGATGCTCCCACTTGTCCACCAGACAGAGCTTTATGTGGGTGTTGAGACAGAAGCTGTGTGTTCAGCCAGTTTTTATTTTAGGACATATGATGGTGTTGAACAATGAGAGCATACCAATGGACAGTGGAGAAGTAGATAGTGCTGCAGCAGTGTTTTGAAACAATACAGATGACTGTAGATTCTTTCAACATCAAAATGATATCAAAACATTAAGAGAAAATCTCAAACTATACATTGAATACAATCAAATTTGCCACTATACTATACTATCGTATGCTCAGTACATTATAAACAGTATAATATTCTTTGCAATTCCAAGTCTCAAAGTTTGGGAAGGATGGGTAGTTTTCTTTGCTGTTTTTTTGTTATTCTTTACCTGCAGAATGTATGTAGCTTAACAGTAGTAAACAGTTTCTAACACAGGATGTATATGTTGCTCACTGCAGGGCCAAGCAGCAGAACCTGGAAGAGAGGCAAGCTGATGTGGAGTATGAGCTGAGATGTCTTCTCAACAAACCTGGTGTGTTTAGCCTTAACATTCACCTGTACATCTACACGCAGTTTACGCTAGGAAGGACAAATATACTCTTATATCGGTAACAAGAAACGCTCCATATCTCTTTGCTTAAAACTACCATAGCCTTAATACCCTCAAATAATATTTGTTACATATACTGCATAAGCTATTCATTGCTACACTGATCAGGAGTAGACTATCTGTTGAAAACTCTGCTGACTCTGCCCCGACAGGATGGTAGTTGAGAGAGGGTGTAGATTTTCACCTATACAGACTATTGCTACTTCTGCTTCAGTAATTTATAAATCTTCCAGACCCAGATTGTTAGTGCACTCATCATTGTACTCTTATATTTACTTAGTGAATTCATACAATTAATAATCATTAACTTCCCTTTCTTGCTTAGAGAAAGACTGGACTGAGGAGGACAAGAGCCGGGAGCAGGAGCTCATGGCTGAGCTGGTTACCATCATTGAACAGCGCAACCAAATTGTCAACAACATGGACCAGGACAGGCAGAGGTAAAAATTAACTGGTAGTTACTCTGTATCTGCAGTGATCCAGAATGTACTGATTTGGGATATTTGCAATTACCAGTGCCCTAACAAGCATTCTGTCACAGGGAAGAAGAGGAGGATAAACTTATGGAAGCCATGCTCAAAAAGAAAGGTAGAAATTATGATTCAGTGTCATTTGTAGCAAATTAAAGCTTCTTTAAAATACTTTATTTTTTATGGTTTTAGAACCCATGTGAATTTTAATGTAATTTTATTTCTTATTTCTATCCTCAGACTTCCACAAAGAGCCAGACAGCGACCAGCAGAAGAAAAAAGGGGCAAAGTTCAAACCCATTAAGGTCCTAAAGCGTTTGAGCCATAAAGGAGAACCAGGCAATAGCCACAGCCCTCGCAAGGAGAAAAGCTGAATGGAGGATGCATTCTCCCTGGAGATGATACAGGACTGTTTTAATAAGACTAAGGAAAATAAGAGAGGATGCAAGAAGAAAACTACAACAGGTTAAGAAGATGAGATGAGGTTTCCCCGGTTATTATTGACTTTAAGTGCAACCCAGAGCCCAATCCCTGCTCATGTCTTACTTGATGCTTCTCCAAAGTCATTTCAGTGATTATTGTCCATTGCCTCTGTTCATTAAAACAGGCAGTATAGCAACTCAAGTGCTTTAAGAGCTCAAGTGCTGTATTTGACCCTTCTAGATAGTGACGTGTAGATTAGGTTTCTAAGTGACTGCACTGATTTGTTTTTATGTTTTCGCTTCACTTTCTGTACATTGCACAGCAACTCTGCCCTCTATGCCTTTGTCAGGTTCAACAATGGTGTGTCATCTTGATTACAAACCTTGAACTCTGTCTCCTCTGCTCCTTGTGTTCAAAGATCAGTAGATCGATATCGGAGAAGGTTTTATGTCATGTCTGGTTTTAGACTGTGGTACTAGTGAAAGAAAAAAAATGTTTTTTTCAAGATCAACCCTGCTGCAAAGTTTGTAACATCTAACCTTAAAATGATCAACAGTGAATGCCTAAGCTCTTCTAGCTGCTTCATTACAATTGTTTGTTGTTCCTTGTTTCGCAATGGTGTCATTTGTGTAACAAATCACCAAACACGTGGATGAACGTAGACATATACATTTATGAGTGATTGGAAACAAAAGTAGGATGTAAAATCGGATGGATTTATAAAAGGTGAGTTCTGGAGGACAGAATTATGGGAAGTATTAAAGTGCTGATGTCTGTTAGAAAGTTTTATTAATATGAAAGGTCACAAATGCAATAATGAATATCAGAAAAGGAAGATATTTGGTATTTTAAAAACTATACATAACAGTTAAAACCATTTGTGAAATCCCGAATATGCAATCATTAATTTATATTTTACTATGCCTTTCTGTATGTTCCAGGGTTCTGCCTTAAAAGTATGTTGGAAAAGAACATGTATTGAAAATCTTCATGTATTGAGAGTGCCATTATTTAATTGCGTATGTCGATTACCGTCATTTGTTGGAGCTAATGTAAATGCCCGTATTGTTTACTCATTCTGTTCCTGTTTTGTCATTCCGATTGTCTGTTAGTCCTCCATTTTAAATGGTAATATCTGTTGAGTCCGTTTCTGCTATGTGCCTGTCTTCCTGTCCAGCTGAAACCAAGGGGTTCTGTAGCGCTACATTGTCCTAAAACAGCAGGATTATATAAAATACTGACACTGGAAGGCAGAAGAATAAAATAAGTTAATTCAACAGCTGTTGTTTGTTTCTTATGAATTTAATCCTTTTACAGCCTGACGGCATGTTTCGTCTTCACTGTTGTATCATCACACCTCAGCTGATACAGTTGAAGCACAGTGCGGCAGGTCAGCTGTAAGCTCTTTGCACACATCACAATCATGTTCAATATAATTCACTTCTTAGGACTCTGTGTTGGATGATTTTGCAGTTATATTTCTTGCAGAGATTTCCGTGTATTTTCCAAGTGACGAGTCAGTGGTCAGCCCCCTCTGCTGTTGTCTGGCCTTCTCTCTCCTCTTTCCTCATGGGTGTCAGTGCATCCTTCTTGGGACTGTGGACCTTGCCCAGTATCTCCAGTTCTCTGATTTTCTGGATTGGAGTTGTGACACAGCGGAGGTTTCAGTGCAATTGTATTTGATAGAGAATAAACAATACCGGTTGCCTTTCAGTATGCTTGGAATCTGAACCTTATGCCATTTTAAGGCATAAGGATCTGTTTACAAGGCTATTGATCTGCCCTCAGACCCTAATTATACTGTTAATAAGATAAAGATTAGATTTCAAGTTTTAAAAATACTTTTTGAAATGCAGTACAGAATAATACAGACCAATCTGAGTAAAAGTGTAAAACATTGCTTATTTACCTGGGATATTTCAGTGTTGATTATGTTGATGTACTGCTTCTCCTGACCTAGAGAGGCCATATCTGCTAGAAACTGTCTCCTTTCCTCTATCTCATCCAGAACTGTACAAGACACAAACACAGATTCATTCTAGAGTTATTTAAGGTTTAGTGGATGAATTTAATTAAACAGAGTTGCACATAATGGGATTTACTCCAGGCTGAACAGAATAAAAACAAGACTCTCAACATTATAATCTTGCTCTCCTATACAAAACATCTTGATTCAAATGTGGTGTGTTTCTGTTCAGCTTGTAATTACACATTTGCTCTCTGTTACAGTAGCTACTGTAACTCTTCTACAGTACATCACCTGTTTCTGTTCAGTTAGTCTCACCTTCCTGATACTGGTCTCTCTCCTCCATCCCTTCTGGGGTCGAACTTGCAACATTTTGGGGAGATGCAGCTTTTGGTTCTTCTTGCCCCGTTGCTAATATATTCTGGAGCCTCCTCTTCTCCTTTTCTAAGTCTCCTAAAATAAGTGAAAAAAGGAGAGTGGCAATAAGACAAACTGTTTCTCAGGACACAGGAATTAAAATAAACATGACTACAAATTTAGCCAGATTTATTGGTGAAAGGCCCATATATCAACTGTTTGCAATATAGGCCTGTCACAACGGATACTGTATGTGCAGAACTATTAAAGGTGTCAGCTTCGAGAACAAACTTGTAGGAGCGGGATGGAACTTTTCTCTGACGTAGCTGTTCCCAGAACGACAAGATTCAGCGCTGCGTCTCTGGGGCTTGCTTGGTAGGCGTTTCTGGAAAGATGTACTGGCTTTAGGCTGAGGGGGAGAGGCTGACCATGTGGGGTCAGGGGCCAGTGGCAGAGCTGTTCCATCTGTGGTGGAAAAGTTTTAAAATTAAAAGTTTTTAATGTGGTTTTAAAAAAATGTAGTGATGCTCAATGATTCAAATAACTTGTCGAGGAAGTAGTGCAAAAGCAAAGTAAATTCAGTGTTCATGGAGCACTTGTCTTTTTTAATTAGTTCAATGTGGGTACATGAGTCATCACAGGGACCCTATTATTATCATAATTTTGAGCTCATATTTTAACCAGTTCATACGCTGAGTCTTGCAATTAAGAAACGTGTTGAGCACTTTATCATATCAAAATATTTTAAACAATACATAAAATATCTATACTTGATTATTATACTAGAATATCATGACACTACCTCTCCCAACCCCCCGAGGCCTCAAACTTACTTGCCAGACATTCATTGATCTGTTTTCTCTGGAGGTTGGTGAGCCTCGACTCCTGCATCATTACTGAGCAAAGGGTAGATCATGATGAAAAAAAGAGAGCACACAATGCTATACAGGGCTAAACAGCGCTCGTCCCTGCGCACATACAGACAAACACACAGTCAGACCCATGCGTGACCAAACCATCCAAACCATCCAAACCAGATTATCGAGGATTTCGTGATCTCACGTCTCAGCATCTCCTGGGTCTCCGCGCTGAACGGGGACGCCCGGGGGTTGTTCGGCTGCCCCCCGCCACCTTTCCTCCGGGGGGAGGCCTCCATCTGCAAACACACCAGGGACTTTACCGACCATCCTCGGGGTTTTAATTCACCGTCATCTCTGAGCCGTGGTTCAGGTGTGAGGTGCGGATCGGGACCAGTCTGACAAGAGGGGAAGGCTGTTCTGTGCCGTTTAAGGAAAAATCCTGGAGCTTTTTTAAAAAAAGACACTGAATTACAGTTTTACTGAGTTTCAGTTTCGCAGCTAAAAGGCCACCATGAATATACAACTTCGCCCGAAGTATTATGTCTAATAAATTAGTAATGGTCTAAAATCCCATACAGTTTAAAATCACTGAAATCGGGCACTGGGTTCCCTTCACAGAGAATCTAGCCAGCGCTGCTCTTGCTATGTGGCTAACAACGATAACAGCTGGATGTCAGAAGCGTCCGAAACACACTCCGCTCTTAACTCTACGCGAAAGACAATAACGACGAGAGGAAATATAGACACTCATCACTTATTTACTTATCACGGGTCGTCCGTAAAAAACTCGTAGCTTTGGCTGTTTACTGTTGACAAACTCCACGACGGCGTCTCCCTCGGTCGACGAAACCGCGTTGTTATAGCAACCAGCACGCAGGTTTAGTTAGCCGCAGCATTACGATGGAAAGAAGGAAATCTAGCACTTAAATTAGTTGCTGATATATATATATATATATATATATATATATAATCTGTTTTCATCGGCTCCTTATTCTACACATTTGGATTATTTTTTTTTTCTTTTACTTGTTATTTGTTTGAGAGGTAGTTGCAGTGACAACATACGGCCACTAGATGGAGCCACCGACGGGACTGACGCGTCCGTGTTGACGCTTCATCGCCTTCTATCGATAAAGCGCAAAGAGAACAGAGAGTTTTCACATCCACCGTGAAAAAAACAATGCAAAGCCAGGCTCTAGACTAGGTTTATATTAAAGGGACATTTCAGCCTGGTGATACCGAATGAAATCAACAAATAAAAAAAAAAAATACAATATTCTTACTAGTGTAATGTTTCCCTTTTCTTTGCTGCCACAAAGGTGCAACCTCCGCACAGGGTTCATTGAAAAAGAAATCCATGTCTTATCACTAAGCCCAAGAGAAACGTTATAGGAAAGAATATTTAAAAAAATGTGCATGGAAATTAATCGATCAGCCCAAAACAGAATCATAAATACTCAATACAGAGAGAAGTCACTCGTGTTTAAGTACTGATTTGTGAGTCTCTGTATGCATAGACTAAAAATCTCAATTCTTTTTCTGTGTCATGCCAGTTTCCCAAATAATTTCATATACATTTAAAAGTACTTCCCTGACCACTGATAATATCACAATTTCATATGTCAAACTACATATGGCACAGTTTGTCTCTGTCATAGAAATTTTACAAATTTGCCTGAGGCCTAGGGAAGTGAAGTCTCCTCTGGCAAACAGACCGTAGACGGACCTGTGTAATGTTTCTGAGAGCCTTTAAGGCCAAATTAAAGTTTTAAGCCGGAGCAGTGGATGTCTCGTGCAGTCGTCGGTCTGAGGGAAAGCGAGTCTTTATCAGTGGTGGGCTAGTCATCTGGGATCAGCAGCAGTCAGAGGTCCATTATCTCTGGGGAGACAGCAGCCTGCCTCTGCCCCGTGTCAAAAGATAAACAGCAGCTAGAATATAATCACCT
The DNA here is from genome assembly GCA_016859345.1 of Istiophorus platypterus. NCBI lineage: Eukaryota > Metazoa > Chordata > Actinopteri > Istiophoriformes > Istiophoridae > Istiophorus > Istiophorus platypterus. Next base: position 22,207,660 of record CM029114.1, on the reverse strand, counting down.
TCACACACAGGTCTTCTCAGAAGTCAGAGGCGCATGCCCTCGCATGCCGGCAAGACAAAGACAGATCTCTGTTTGCATGACCGTGTAGTGTGTTAAAACTATCAGCAGTAATGGCTCAATAAATAGCACAAAGTGTTTTGCAGATTTAAAACTATATTTGTGAAATGTCTTATATACTGGTGTGTTTGTTCTCGAGATATGTCAGTCTGCTCACCTGTCTACTTTTATCAACTGGTTATTTATTTACACTAAATGTCTTTAACTGGCGGCATCATAAAAGCTAACCTCTAATGGCTGTTTAAATGAACTTTAAATTTATTCAGACATGCTTCTGTCAATGTTTCACCTGTCATGTTAGTATAAAATGTCCACACACTTCAACAACATACATGCACCGCCACACTCTGCACTCTGTGCCAAGGCATGCTTTACTAGATAGTGGCAAGTTGTCTGATAATGACCACTGACCTGTTTACTTGTGAATCAAAAACAGTGAGGGCCGCATTAGTCTGCAGTGTTGAGGGTTCATTTTACAGCATTTTATAAAACTAGGCGTCAACAAAATTTTGCTGTAGCCTGGTGGAAGCTAACTAACTTTTGAATGATATTCTTCTCTTTTCAGGTTTAGCTAATTACTGCAGAAACTATTTTTTTCTTCCAAAAAAACCCACATACATTTATTAATATTTTTCACTTACTTCTTCTAATAACTTATTCAATGCTATATGAATTACAAATAGAGTTTAAATCCCCTTTGAGGGATTGGCTTTTTATGTTCTGACTTTTTCTGACAAAATAAGGTTATATATCCTTTCACATCTGCCAGTAACGAATCCATACAGGATGTTTGGTTTGATTTCAATTTCAAATTCACTGTTATTTAACTTTCTTTCTGACTGACGTTGCAATTACAGACACAAACTTTTGTAGAATTTAGTTTAAAATATATTTTTAATAATATTTGTTTACAATATTTATTGCAATTTGCTATAATTCAGCTGTTTCCTATGAGTTTGCAAGCAGCTTCCCAACACAGTCAGACCACGTTTCAACAGGTGCTCAAGCATATTTATCCCAAAAAAGAAAAAAATGATTGCCCTTTAAGATATCAGAGAAATGTATTCAGTAATGAAGTTCAATGTACAATGTATTTATTAGACTAATGCTTCTTGGTGAAATCTCATATTGTTGCTCATCAGTTTTTTCATAGTTGATTTTTTGCTATGAGTTCCACAGAACAGGAAGAAAGTGGGTTTGAGGTGAGCAGACTTTCTTGGTGATTGTCAAAAAAATCTCAAGGTACAAAGAAAAGTAGCCAGCTAGGAAACTCACACTTACGCTCCACCTCCTAACGGTCAAAACCTACATGAAAAAGAGAGATTTGAAGTAAGACTCACAGCTGACAGAGATAGACAAGCAAGAGGAGGGAGAGATATCAGTGGAGGAATGGAGAAAAGGAGACAGCCTTAAGAAACTGTTTTCTTAGGCCTTTTAGCGCTGAGTGGACTGTAGATGGGATGAAGGGCCTGCTGAGCTGGAGTTTGACTTTCTGTTAAGTGAGTGCAAGACAGTCATGTAAAAAAAGAAAAATCAGAAAAAGCAATAAGAAGAGAAAACTTTACTTTTGTTTTAAAACTGTCAGTCGATGTCACCTCAAAGTGCTTGATGGCTGTTACACAGGCTGTGCTCCCATCATTCAGCTACTTCTCCAGCCTCGCTCACTCCAGGGACAATATGAAAGTAAGTATCATGCTGACTTCCCTTGTTTGATTCCTACACAATAAAGGAAAAAAAAAACAACTTGACTTAACTTTATTTCAATTGATTTATTCATCAGATGAATAATAATTAATATCATGAGGGAAATGTTAACCTTTGCTTTGTATAATGAGTATTGCTGTGATGGTCATTTGCACATTTTACACATAATTTACTCTTTAATACAGTCAATATTTATTTTTACAAGTGTGTCCATTTTGAACTATTAAGTTGAAATTGTGATTTGTCCTGATATAACCTGCAATTGTAGGCTTTTACACCTGACATGTAAAAAGCATATGACATGTACTTTTTCCTGCATCAGAACTGGTTAGAAGAAAGCCTGCCGCTTATATATTTCTAGTACAGGTCTTTCAGAGATGCGAGCATTATACTGCAAAAAGAAAAAAAAAATGTGCGAACAGCTCATGGATTTAGACAGTAATTGAACTAGTGTGTCAAACTCATTTTTCTGTACTGTGTGAGATCTGTATGGGTTCAGTACTATAGCACTGAACAGATTTTTAGTCGTTTTTTGGGAGGTATGCTCTTCCATTATGAAATTTAATTCTTGTTCCTTTGGAGTTTAAATGTATTTACTGTAAGATGCTTTGGACTAAAGGGAGTATTCCTGCCGTCGATGCTGGCTACATAGAATTCCCTGTTTAAAGCAGTAACAATGTAAATGACCAAGAAGAAAATCCATGGTCCTCATTACGTATAAAATGTCTTCTAAAATTCATCTAAGTCTAATATGAGGCTTCAGAAGTTAGACAGATCAAGCCAGGAGTTGCAGTCTTTCTAATGCCAAATTTTCCCGTGTGTCTATAGGCAGTGTTTCAAAAGGAGAAAAAGTCGTAAAAAATGTAGGAATTTGGTCTTAGAAAAACTAATAACTTTGGAGAGAGGATCTCTTTGCATCCGGTGTAGACAGCAGGAACAATTACAGCAGCCAGTGATCTTTCCAACGTACATATGGGCCTGTGAGGATTGATTTAAAACAGACTTTTAACTATGTGTACCTATCCTTTAATAATCTCTGAAAACATCTAGGTGTGGAAGTCTGAGGATGGCTCTCTCCCTCTGGACTCTCTCAGTAAAAAACTCTCACCAAGCGGCTCTGAGCAGCAGCAGATCTCTCAACAAATGACAGAGGAGCTCCTAGACGATGACAGCCGGGCATCCTGGGACATTGACTTCCTGCTCTCTGACTGGAGCAACCCTTCACCTGACCTCAATCCCTCTCTGGAGAACACTGATCAACAGCTCCCGCAGCTCGACCCAAACACAGGGTACCAAGAGGTGGGCATGTTTAAGGACCAACCAGGGCAGGAGTGCCTGCAGGTGAACAGCGGCAGCCTCATGGCAGAGCTCCTGTCCCCTGCTGAAACCACAACAGTCCAGCCAGAACTGTACCAGCGCATTTATAACGATGACCAGACAGGTCAGACTTCAGTTCCAGGTCTACCTAATGTAGATCAATTTGGTTTCCCACAAGGAAGCAGAGGAAACCACAGTAAGGTCACATCGTGGGACTTTAACACCTACTATCCCCAGCAGCACCCCACCATGGTAACCTTCCCCGACAGCAGGTTCATCCCACCTCAAGCTGTGACCCCTGACCCTCGACACTACAGTTACATACCCAACTTCAATCACAGCAACACCATTTTCTGTGACTACACCCATATCCAAGCGACCGGTCATCTGCCGCTTCACCAGCAGCCCTTGCTGATCGGACCACAGCTGCCCCCTTCTGGGGTGGAGGTGAAACGTGGTCGAAGGGCTACGGGGAAAAAGAGGCCCGCCACCCACAGCTGTGAATACCCTGGCTGCAGCAAGACCTACACCAAAAGCTCACACCTCAAGGCTCACCTCCGCACCCACACAGGTAAACCAAGGAAACAACAAGGAAACGTGTCACATTTGATCCCAAGATATAATTCCATTTTGATAATTACCATTAGTTTTAATGATGTATTCCTCAGGGGAAAAGCCTTACCACTGTTCATGGGAGGGCTGCAGCTGGAAATTTGCCCGCTCTGACGAGCTGACACGTCACTACCGCAAGCACACGGGCCAGAAACCCTACGAATGTATGCTGTGTCAGAGGGCCTTCTCCCGTTCTGACCACCTGGCTCTGCACATGAAGAGACATGCCTGAGGCTTTCTCACACACACACGCACACACACACACGCACAGGCACGCACACACACACACACACACACACACACACACACACACACACACAAACCACTGGCATTTACACACAAAAAAAGAGAAAAGGTTGACAACTTAGGATGACTTGGATAGTCTTGATTTCTGACCCAAATCAGTAAAACTGAACCCTTGAATTTGAGACGCAGTGACCACAGATATTAACTTAACATGTTCCCATTGTTAATTTGAAATCTTTACTTAATTATCTGGCAGGTAAACAGTACAGGCTCACAGGTAGACCTAGGCTTAGACTTAGGTTGAGAACTGACAACACAACCAGTGGTAGGTTGGCATCACAAATCATTAGGTACATGCTGCCTGGGGAAAGTTTGATTTTGTAATGTCAGATTTCTTGTCCAGTTTTTGGTTATGTCTAAAAGTTGAATGTGACAACTCTAATTCAAAAGCCTTTGAATACAGAAGTCTTGTTTTATAAAGAAGCAATTGATATCCACTGCTTAAAAAAGACTAGGTTAAAACCTAGTACATGGCTGGACCGCCCTTTATCTGTTTGCGTTTCTCCCACTTACTGTGCTTGCATATACAGTATTTTAATACAGCTGAATTCCCCAAAAAGCTGTTCTCATTTACGTTTTCCTGTTTCTGTTGTGAGAAAATGGAAAAAGTATGAAATAGTGACTGAAACATCCTATTAATACCACTTATTAAACAGCAGTCACTTCCAAGCTATTTCCAAGCTGCTGCTCTGCACTGCTGAAATCTTGACTTTATAACTGCTATGATAAAATCACCAGAAACATAAGTTAAAGACAACAGCTGTTCTGTGATTTTGATCATATTTACCTGTAAAATTATCAGTCAGAGAGAAAGTCAGAAACTCAATCATATCTGTCTCAGCTTATGTGCAATCAGTTAAATGAGAAACTTGTGCCTGTGGGGGCATGTCACAGGGCAATACAGGCAACTCCTCTATGTAGAGTAGCTAAGGTTTGTCAAGCGTGGTTCAATTTTTTCGCTAGGTGCTTCTTTAAAAAAAAAAAGGCGTTAGAAGAGTGTGAAAAGTTGATAAATCTAGCAACAAAGTTGGGAAGTTGGCAACACTGCCTGTAAACACCAAACCAATGACGTAAACGAAACTGTTTGTGCCAATTCTTTTGAAAGAGCAACAGCTAATGGGGAATCTCCAACACTTGGCTGGCCAACCAATGGTTGACATCAGCACTCAGTTATGTGGCATTCAGCTGACCAATGACATAACTTCATCCCACTCTCAGTCACTCAGTCATGGACATTCACATTTATAGGGCTGGCCCAGCAGTTGTTGTCTAACCAAAAATGATCATCAGAAAACGACCATGTAACTGATAACATTTAAAAGAGTACATCACCGATGTAGCATTGTACTTATATAAGACTGTCAGACTCATGAAGCAAAGTTTCTTTTCCTCAGGAATATTTTCATTAAATTTTTTGTATGAGATATAATGTCACGACACCTAAATTATCCACAATGTCAATCAACTGTCAACAGTTCAGTTGGAGATTTGAGTGTCTGTTGCTAGTAGCCACTGATGTAGCCCTGAGTCTGTAGCCTTAATTCTAATAAGTTCTCTTCTTTCTAAATCCCCACCCGAGATGTTTTTCATTTTCAAACTTGTAGTCTTCAGCCCCGACTGAAGGTGACTCTAGTGACATGACATGAGGCAATTAATCAGCTTTATATAACTTTTTGTTCACATTGTAATTGTACTCTTTAAGACCTGTAAAAGACTTTGATGTGTAAAATCGCAACACTTCCCCTTCAATGTGACAATCTAGGTTTGTTTGAGTCAATTCCAGCTTAGATTACAAGAAGTTAAAGTAATTACTCTGACATCATTGAGACGCAATGTTGGAGACTAAGACTTTGAGGACCTTCATTGGTTTCCTACCACTGCTATGGTAATAATGATTGTAACTTTAAGTATATGATTGTACAGTAAGTGGAGGGCTGTTTATTTTTGTCATCTAACTTTATGTTTGTCTGTTAGGGGAATTTTAATTTAAGAAAAACATGTAAGCTTTTTTCTTTTTCAACAAACAGAACTTAAATCTGTAAATAATCTGCATCTTTCTCAGTTGTTTATTATTATACAAAATGAGTGGCATATTTATTAACGTTATCTTTTATACAAACAGAAGAAACTATATTATTGTACATTGTTTTTCTATCGTCTGAAGAGTGCTTTAAAGTCTTTTAATTATTGCTATCATTATCATAGTTCCAATAAAAAACCCTAATGCTGTAAAACTGCCTCTAATTTTCATGTTATTTATTCAAGCGAGTGATAGTGAATAATTTAATATTTAAAAATATAAATAAATCTAAAAATATCCAAATACTAAGTGTAATGTCAGCCTTTGGCCTTTAGGTGACAGTCTTCTATTATTATGCCAGCCCTCATTCCTGCAGGCTGGTGTCAGCAGTCTGTTGGCTGTTGCATCTGCAGTGTATCTAATCTGGGTGAGGTTAGGAGAATCTGTTTATGTAACCCAGCACTCACTGATTCATCCTGATTATGTCAGATGGCATGATTATGCACATACACAGAAATGAAAAAAACAACAACCTGGATTTGGTCAGACGTGGCAAAATAAACTTTGAATGAAGAAAAAGTCAACTTAAAATGGTCACACGTTCATTTGAATCTCAAAGGTGAATTACATCCTTCTCGACCCAATTGCAGTCATCTTTCAAGATATAATCACAACCGGGAAACTCAGACTTTTCTGTAGGGCATTTTATAAAATGGAAGTGCCTAATATATATATATATATATATATATATATATATATATATATATATATATGTTAATTCAGCATTTTCAAACTCTACTTCTTTGATTTTGGCTATTATATCTTTTCCCCAACTTTAAGGAGGTGGCCCAATTAATTGCTGGAGTATCCCTTTAAGATGTTACAACACGTTTTACAATAATAGATCTTAATAAGATGTGGCAGGTTTTAATGGTTTACTAGATCAGATTTATTCTTACTTGTCCTGAAGGAAGGTTCAGAGGATAAACTCTATTTGGCACAGCATGATGATCTTCATTCCAAGTTTCCTTTTTGGTGTACTATCATGGCTATGAATGGATTCTTAAACCTGCTCATCCAGGATGGCATGAGAACACCTGAGCTGAGAAGTTAGCCAGTAACACTCTCACTGCACACACGTCAGCGTCAACACACTGGTGCTCTATTCACAGTCACACACGCAGTAATTAATCCTGATAATTCTAGCGCTACAGATATAGTCCTTGGCCATTAATAATCTGTTATTTAGAGCAGTGTTCAAGGGATTTTGATTTCTGGCCATTTTGCCCTGAAAAGAACAAACAACTGAACTCTTCCCTCGTTTTCCACATTCTGTTTCCTCCTGTCAGGATATATTTCCCTAGAAAAAATAGTGTGCTCTGACCAGAAGTTAGCAGGAGCTAAGCAGCTCCAAGTTTAAAAATGTCTTCATAATACTGCATGTGACCAGGCCAAGGCTGTAAAGAATTCCAGTAATGCAATATTTTAACATGCATCTGACTTCCTTTAACAAGTGACAACTGTTCTGTAGAGTTGTAAGTTTAATTTTCTGTAACCCTCCATGGCATAATGGAAAATTATTAATGGAAAAAGCTCATTAAACTTAATTTGACTGTTTTATTAGAGAGAGATATTTCCATCTTCCCTTTCATTTGCAGATACAGCAGGGACAACCATTTTTTATCAGCATGGAAACTCAGTGGAGAACTTGAACACTGAGCATCTGAGGGAAGGTTTACTGAGGACAGATGTGAAATTAAATTCCATCTCTCTTTCTTGTTTTCCTCCGTGGAGAAACTGCAGATTAATCAATTTCTGTGTATGAGTTTTCCGCACGGAGAGGACATTTCAGGACACTTGTTTATTCATATTAAGGAATGGGAGAAGTAGGGAAGGTTGACAGAGATGAAACAGTGTTCTAATCTAATCCTAATGAGAATAATGGTAACAAACCATAAAAGTGACAATGGTCCGTCTGTGTAATTAATTTAGAACTCTATAAATCCTATAGAGAAGTGAAAATGTAATTTGAAAACCTTTTAAAACCCGTGCTATGTATTAGGCTGTTCACTTATTTCATTTCCTCATTTACTAGTTACAGCATGAATATAAATTTTTTTGGTGTTTACTTTTCCTTGAACTCCACGTGGTTTGAAGTCTTAATAATAGCAATGTTGATCTGTGTATGTTGAGGTGGAAATACTTTAAACTCTTAAAATAAGTTTTTTATTAATACATATAAAAATATGACATTGAGGACTTGATATTTAACAATAACTACAGGTATCATGGATTGTAAAATAAAGATTTTTTTTTCAGCCAACTAAACATTATAGTAAATTCATTGCAAAAACATGTCCTTTAATTTTCTTTAATCAACATTGTGTTGTTTCCCTGTCCTGTAGGCAAAGACTCATTGTAACAACCTGTGAATGGCAACGCTGTGTGAAATCAGCAGAACAAAGACTGCTACTGAAAAAAGGAACAGGGACATCTTTTACACAGCGGAGCCACTTGGGCTTGCCAGACAATCTTCTGCACACATGCAGTTAAAGAGAACCATTCAGTGTACAGAGTATTGTAGCGTTAATATTTTAGGAGGTCTGCCTCTCTAGTCAGCATCTATAAATGGATTTTCTCTGCATTATTAAACCCTGCTACTCTAGGACAGCACTGATACCAGCCCTCAGACTGAGACATCTATCTTCATTTGAATGTTATAGGGATTACACATTCATGGACAGAGCCAAACTGGCAACCTTCCACGTGGTAGGTGAGATAAGCATTTTTAAATGCAGATAAAAGTGCAAAGAACAATAAACCCTCTGTCTTGGTTCAATTACTTCACTGTATATTACTATAAATTACTATGTGTGCAAGGATTTATTGACTGCAGTGTTTGTTTGTGAAAACACAACCTCACATAATGGGAACCTTGGCCTGATGTCCGAAAACAGGATGAGGATTAGAATGGTGAAAGCGGCTGCAGTACTGAGACTGCTGAGAAGGATTGTGAGTCCAAGTGGATCGAGGGATGTAAAAAGGAGGGAGGGAGGGAGAGAGGGGGGTGGGGGTGGGAGGTGGTGGTGGTGGTGGTGGTGGGGGGGGGTTCTCCTGATTTGAACTCGGGCACACACACACACAGTCAAAGTCAAACAAGGCCACTGTCCACTCTTTGTACTGACAGTCAATTACTTTCTGCCTTTGTTATTCGAGGCTCTAATGAAGCTTCACATACACATGAATGCACAAGCAAACATATTTGTACATCTATATTTTTGAGGACAAAATGCATTCCCAAAACCCTAATCTTAACCGGAAATGGGTATTTAAGTAATTTACTGTTATATATAGTGGACTTACAATGGACGGTTTGAAATACAAATGGTCCAAATAAAAGCTGCAGAAGCTGATATATCCTGACTTTTTCCTGGAAAATTCCTCTTGCCCAGTTTATAAAACATCCCTCTGGTAAACACCTAAAAACTATTCTCAATCTGAATCTCAAATCCAATTAGAAAATTTTCAAGTGATCTCTGAGTTATTTGGTCATACTTGACAACCCCCCCCCCCAAAGGAGATATTACACAACTGGTCATACAGACTGAATAGTACTCCTCTTGACTAGCAAACTGACTTTGACATGTAATTTTGGTGAAGTGCCCCTTTCACCACCATGAAATGTCTAATCCTGCCCTAACACAAAGATAGAAAGACAAGAACACACATATTGCTCTATTTTGAAAATATACTGGCCCTAGATGTAATCTACATGAGGTTTATACTGTAAATATTACAATATTCAATAAAGATAAATAAGTTATGATAAGTGATTGTTATCTCTCTGCTCCGACGCTATCTGTGATGAAATGGCTAACATTTGCAAACAGAGCTGCTACTGGTTCTTATAATTAGTAGTTGTTTTGGATGTGAAAGTTATTATAAGAAGTGAATTTAATGTGAATTTAAAAAATGTATTAAAGGTGCCCTGTGGATTTCTTTTCATCACATTCGATGTTTCTCACCATTTCCTTTTCTGTATTACTTGGCACATTACCACCACATGTAGATCAATTAATCAATTAACACACTCACACACACACACACTAACACACATATAGATCGTGGTGTTGTTTTATTGTTCTTTTTTCTTTTATTGTGTACTTTAAATTGTACTTTGAGTTTTGACACCATTGCTCTTAGTACCTTCCGTGCCAATGAAACACCTTTGAATTGTATTTATAATACCAATCTTTTTACCAATCATTTATTTGATTTAATACAATACCAATGCATTTATGAGTCTATCCCTCCGCACAGTATTCATCTAGTGTGCTGGAAGTCAGTTGCTTTCCACCTGAGTTTACAAGGTTCAAATGAGAGTTCACCCTCTACACAAAGGAACACACACACACACAGACACACACACACACACACACACACACACAATAATGCATGTCGTTGCTTTCATATTTTGCACAATATTTCAGTTACATAATCCATGGTACAGAGTGGACACGTTGTCAGTGAGGCATGTCCACTGATGTACCTATGGTTGATCTTTTACAGCACCAACCTTCAGCACAAAATATGGGGACATGATTAGAGTCATGAGCTGCTGTTCAAAGGTGAGTCCATGTAGAATCTGTGCATGAATACACCTACTATGCCAGAGAGATTATGATTTAACCTGATCATGGCAAATGTCTTCATTTCAACAGAGAAAGAGTGACAAAGTCTTTTCTGACATGAGAAAGACACACTCTGGTGAGATAGTGAACTGTTTTCTTTTTAGGTGTACTTATTACATATTAAAATAAATTTATGGATTGTATCCAGTTGTCCATTTTTCCTTTGTTGTGTGAATGCATATACGGTAAAACATCCTCCAGATGGAACTTTTTACATTGGGCAGTCAACTTTTTTGAGGAATCTTGGAGAAAATTTTCTGGAAAAAAAAAATATTTCAAGGAAGAAGGAGGAATTTACTGCAGTATCAAAAAGATTACACTCAGGTGTCGATGATCTTGAGACAAGTCAACTTGAACTGGGAACAGGTGACATTATCTCAGCCTACAGTCTAGAGTTTTAGTTTAGTGGTGTGTGAAATGTCAGGTGGTCCACAGAGTGAGATATCCCAGCATCTGTTGGATGGGACAGACATTCATGGTTTGCTGATGGTGGATTCTAATGACTGTGGTGACTTTCACTGGGACCGCCAGCAGGTTTTTTTGTATTGAGTGAAATGTCTTGACAACTTGTGGACTAATTGACATTAAATTTGGTTGAACCATTTATGTGATACTAAGGACGAATTGAAATGTCTTTGATTCTCTGATATTTCAACTGGGGTCATAGTTAACATATAATTTTGGCCAGTGCTTTGGTTTTTGACAAAAAACCTTCAAAACTAATGACATTCCCATTAGCAATAACTGTATTTAGTGTTAACTGCTAGTTAGCAAATCATACCCTGTTGCCATGTTGCGAAACAGAGATTGTGAACATTGTAATGATTATACCTGCCAAACGTCCACATGCCAACATTGTCAGCAAATTAGCATGTTGATGTTAGCCTTCAGCTCGAAGCACCTCTGTGCCTAAGTACATCCCTCTACAGCCTGGCAGTAGATTATTCTTCTTGTTTAGGAAACTTTGAGATGTAACTCTGGGTAAAATTATATCTCAGTGTATCAGATCATGTAGCATGAAGATGATACTCCACTGTTGGAAATTAAAATTGATTTGTACTGAAAACTGGTCAAATAATCTCAGCCATTGAATGTTTTTTTGTGTTTGGGGTAACTGGATTTTAAATGATTTAATACGAAAGATATTTTCTGATTAAAAACCCCATGCTCCTGGAAGCTGTTAGAATTTCGTGGAAAATACTTTTCATAGGATAGATACCTTTTAGAAAAAAGGAGAGGAATGAACTGAGATCACACTATTTCATTTAACCCAATTTGTTCTCTGCTCATTCAGCTGAACCTCGGGACAGCAGTACAGTTTTCTTTTCTCAGAATTTCACCCCAACCCCCCTCTGTGGGTCTGTGTTCACCACTGCATGTCACAGCCATGCACCGACATGTTTAAACGGATCTGTCAAGGTCATAAGCCACAGGTCAATAGTGGCATTGTTGTTACTAAATGGTCAAGAGAGGACATACATGCATAAATCCAAGAATGAGAAGTTAGGTGTTGCCTTGTTTTATAGAAACTGGTGAGACTGACACAGAAACTGAGTGGCCCAATGTGAAGCATTTCCATGTGCAGGGAGGAAGTATCGCTGTCCAGCAGATCGCTCATGGAACAATGTTCCTTTTTTCTTTGCAACCTTACCCTGACTGAACTTCCAACACTGCTCAGTCCTCACATGCTCTCTCAGTCTCTTTCTCTTTGTATTACATAACCGCTCTTATTTCCATTCACATTATCTGTTGGCATTCAAGTTACGCGCTCTCATTGTACTGCTGTCTTTACATTCTTCATTTACGATTCATTGTTATATAATTTAAAGATTAACCCAAAGGTGCAGTGACACAGTGATTAGCTTCTGTTTGTTCTTACATAGTGAGGCCAACGGTCTCTGAAAAGAGAGGAAATGCAATGAGTAAGCGAGTGGCATTACACATCCTCACACATTTGTTCTTTGATAGTGACAACTGGTGTGTTTGATAATCTAAAGTGATGGAAATAAAAATAAAGTCATGTGCTTTTTAGTACGAGTTTTCTTTAAAGAAACAAAGGAAGCAATTACAAAACACATTTTCCATGTAACTGTGTTACCTTGAACTGCTTGTTATGGGTACTTTACCTGCAAAGAGCAAATGAGGACAACTCACGCCACCATGACGGCTGTGCACACAGGCTTTTGTAAACTAGATGACCTAATCTGACACAGTGATGTGAAAACTGAAGGAGAGAAACAGAAACCTGATAGTGTTGCAGGTGTGAAATGGATCAGCAATGATCCTCTCTTTATTGAATCACAAGAAATATATTTTCTCTGCTTGAAATACAACACCGGTAAAAACAGACTCTGTCCTAAGTCAGAGCTTTTGTGTTACAAACTAAAATGTTAAAACCAATAAATAGTGGGGAAGCCCATGTGGATTTATACTGATGAACATTTTTAAGAATTCATGACCCAATTAAAACTGGTAAACTGAGTCATACATGTTGTGTAATTTACTAAGATCACTTTGACCTGTGTGTGTGTGTGTGTGTGTGATAGAGAGAGAAATGCTGTAACATTTCTCTTCCACTGTTTTAAGAGCAGGTTTAAGATGATACACTTGTCTGACCCCTGTAAGACCAGCCAGTCTAAAAAAACTATTGCAACACTTCCCGGTACAACTATAAAACTAAGATTCTCTTTGAAGGACATATAAGCCTATACAGTGCCTTATTAGGTGTTGTCCCCGTTAGCCATGCTACTGGCATGGTCTAATCTGTAGGATTCATACTTATGGGGACCTTGTATGAATCCTACAGATTTTGATGATGACTCTTGTGGCACTAACGGATCAAAGTTTTCATTCATGCTGTGAAATAGTTCAACATGCACTAGATGGACTGGCAGTAAAAATTTTGCAGACATCTTCATGGTTCCCTGACCATGTTTCCCTATAGCTTTGTTGATCCTTTATAACTTTTCGTGACTTTCCATCAGGTCAAAATTTCAGTTTTCAATTTGCTCAGAACTAATCACACTTCCACCGGCGCTGCCCTTACTTTGTGTGGAGTGCTAATTAATGCTTATAGAAAAAACTGTCTAAACTTACTTGGTAAACATCATGTCTATGTCTAGCATGTTGGCATTGTCATTTTGAACATTAGCATTTAGCTCACAGCAATACTGTGCCCAATTACTGCCTCGCAGGGCCGCTAGCATGGTCATATATAGTTTTGTTAATATTTGTATGTCATGTTTAATATTTTTTTTCAACATGTTTCTGTCCCAACTAAAACCATTCACAGAGCTGCCTGTGATATTCTGTACTGTGCACAGACAGGGGGAGCCAGTCAAACACTAGTAGGATAATACAACAGTCTGTTAATCTCTATATTCATCTCACAAGGACACTAGTTGTAGCTGGTGTAAAGCTCACTGCTGACCTCAGTGCTACTGGGGCAGGCCAGCATCTTTACTGTTGGCTTCTTGTATTTTTTGACATATTTATAGTTGGCCTGCTCCTTGAATTTAGTACATGTCAGTCATAGGCTTCTGGTTTACAGTTTATTTTTAACATTCACTGTCCTGCCAAGTGTATTAAAGTTTAAAAAAAAAAAAAAAGGAAAAAAGAGAAGGAAGTTCTTTGCAAGCAGCTCGGAGCCGCTGCCGTCGATTCTGTTTCTCCTCTGGTTTGACCCAGCTGGCTTCCCGTCAGGAGGAGGAGGAGGAGGAGGAGGAGGAGGAGGAGGAGGAGGGGGGAGGAGGGGAGGCGGGGGAGGAGGGGTGGGGGTCAGCCGGGGTGAGGATCCGACCCCGGCTGAACCGACCAGCGGGGCGAAGGACCGACAGAGATGCGGAGCCTTTGAGGAGCAGACACATCCAGACGAGCCGGGAAGCTCCACATGTCTCCTCTCTCCGACCGAGGAGCTTCTCCTGGACGATCTCTGCCTTTTTTTTTTTTGATTTGTAAGTAAAAAAGAAAAAAATCTTCATTTTTCTTTTATGCACGAGATTTATCACCGATTCGATGGTTTGTTTGTCTCTTATCAAGAGAGGGAATGTAGTTATTACAGTTTTAAGGGGGTTTATGAATAGTATTTTACTGATATCACCACATCGGGTGAAACATGGGAGAGGGCTACTTTAATGTAAACAGCGGGGCTCATCCGTCCTCTGTTCAGGATTTAAGGTTAAATGACAACATCTCGCTGGTGAAAACTGTAAACGCCAGGCCACGGTCTGTGGCCAGCAAACGATCTGACTCTTCATCAAGAGCGAAATTCGAGATTGAAAGGAATAATCAAACATTTTGGATCCTTCATATTTTGTTCACCCCGAAACTTTTAAATTTCTCCTTATGGATCGTTTGTACGCGAGTATTATTAGTTAAAAATTCACGGCTGATAAAATGACAGCATTTGTATCAAATTAGACAATTATAACAGTAGTCAGGAGTCTGTTGCTGCAGCTTTATCCCGCTGAAATGATCGCAAACATGTTTAATCTGAAATTTTTTTTAATAAGCTTTTTTTTTAGATGATTATTTAAAACATTTTTCCCCTGTTGATAAATACATTACAACATCCTTCTGGCAGCAGTAAAATGTTGATTAAATGTTTTGCAACCTTGTAAACAAATCCTCAGCCCATCACATGTGTTTGTCTTTTTCCACCACTGGGTGGTGCCATTATAGCACATTTCGCTCTGAGCCTCAAAACCGTCAGTGAGTTCCCGACGGACCCTGCAGCCTCTTGAGGTGATTGAACATGACTGGTCAGACTGCAGGAGCCATCACCCAGGACCTGTCAGTGCCCTCACCGAGGGGCATGGAGGGACTGGAGTCTAGGCCTCTGGGTTCGGCCGGGTCCTTTACCGACGAGGCTGTTTCAATCCTGACCTCCACGAGCCAGCTGGCCCGGACCCTCCTGGGCCGCACCTTTGTCCTCAAGCAAAAAGAGAGCCTGGCCAACGCTGAGGCTAAGGCCGGGAGCAGCTGCGATGAAGACAACGGCAATAGCTCACGCCGCAAACGGGAGTTCATCCCCAACGAGAAGAAAGATGAAGGCTATTGGGACAAGAGAAGAAAAAATAATGAGGCAGCCAAACGGTCCAGAGAGAAGCGGCGAGCCAATGACATGGTTCTGGAGAGGAGGGTCCTGGGTCTGCTGGAGGAAAACGCTCGCTTGAGGGCCGAGCTGCTGGCCCTGAAGTTTCGCTTCGGTCTGGTCAAAGACCCGTCCGACATGACCATCCTTCCACTCTCTGCCCCCATACGTTCTCACTCGCAGCCCAGCACGACACAATACTACCAGCCTCACACTGAAGGACCCTCATACCTCAACACGCAGCAAAGTGCCAGCGTCCACCCTATCCACACTCACCCTTCACAGCAGGCTGCCATCTATGCCCCCAGGGGGGCTGGGCCTCTTTCGAGTCATAGTATATCTGAGGAGTCCGGCCTTTCCACCTCATGCAGCTCAAATATGGGCAGCCCGGTGTTTTTTGATGACACACTGAGTGAACACAGTGGACCTTCTCCAAGGGAGGTGGTGGAGGAGCAGCAGGGTTACGACTCCCACATCTATCCCCTGGAGGTCAACGGGGGTCAGTATGTAAACAAACAAGACTCACCTGAGGGTTTGAGGAGCCTCCCGCACAAGCTCCGCTTCAAAGGCCCCGTGGGTAGCGGTGACGGAGGGGAGATGTCTCCTCCCTCCGATAACAGACAAAGCGGACCACCTGTAGCTACAGTCGGGCCAAACATCCAGGTGAGGAACCACCAACAGGCAGGGTGGGACGGTCGGGCAGAGGGTAAGGTTCCTTGGTCCAGGGAGGAGGCCGGCGGTGGACATGGACAGCAGTATCAGGGTCCATCCTCTGGATATCATAACTCCTCTCCTCTGCAGATCTCCAGGGATATCAGGTGTTCAACGGAGGACGTCTGTCTGAGGTCGCAGATCAGCTGTTTGTCTCAGGAGGTGGCTCAGCTCAAAAGGCTCTTCTCTCAGCAGCTGTTCTCAAAGATTGCTTAAAACCTGAACAGTGGAGGATCTAGGCCAGACTGAAGCTAATACACAGTTTTCACCTCGCATCTTTCCAAAAAAATCGCTCTCACATTCTGCTGATTTCCACTGTGCAGGATTGCACTGATGTCAACAGCCACCTCTGAAATACCAAATGTTATTTACATCATCTGTTTCACTGGAAAAGCTTAGTTTAGTCATCTGTTTGTTCTGTGATGGCCAGCACACTATGAACAGAAAAGACATTTAACTTCTAAGGTTATGCCGAATGCCTGAAAAACTGGTAATTAAAAAAAGGTGAATCACTGTGTCCTTGGATCATGCTGATTTCTGGCGATTTCAAAGAAGCTGTTCTGAACAAAAATCACTCATAAACACTGGAAGAACATGTTCGATCCTAAGCATGCACACAGTTATAATTTGTAGCACTTCAGTGTCCCCATCTTCACCACAAATGTGAACATAAAAAAATCTGTCCATGTGTGTCTCTCCTTTGAGACACCATACATTTGTTTATCCTTTTAGCACAAGATAGAGTATGTTGTGAATGACATTGTCTTGTGTTAAATGTGTGATAAATGTGATAAATATGACTTTTTGAATTGTACTGTGGTTCTGTGTTGTTCACTATATCTGTTTCTGGTTTATCTTATGACAGCAAGGTACATAGAAATCACTGTCATCATCACTGTTCAGAACTGTAACTGAAGTGACCTGTATTTGAAAATAAAGGTATATTTTATCCAAGAGGCTGGTGAATATTTTAGGCCAAATGGAGATATTCTTTGGGGCCACATGTATTTTATTCCATCAGCACGCCATATGCAAGACAGTTTTTTGAACTGGAAAATAGCATTACATCACAGACTCAGTGTGGCCGGGCAGAAAGAGCTGGGGTAGGCGTGGCACCGGAGTGAGGAGGTGCACTGCGCAAGAGTATGAACATGTCACAAGTTTCTATTTAGCTTAAGTGATATCATTTGAATTTCAGTGATGGCCCTTCTTCCTTCAATAAATACTTTCAAAATGCAAAACACCACCTTGACTTCAGTCTGTCGCTAATGAAGTAAGGTTACTAAATTGGGGGGTGGGGGGTCTGACGGAGCCAGGGAGAAGAGGGTCGCATGCAGGGAGAAGAGTGAGACACTGCATGAGTCATCTATCACGTCAGCAGTAGAAAGCTATTTTTAGGCCCAAAGCAGCTGCGGCGGAGACTGATTGGTCCATATGGAAGTGAAGGATACAGGTTCAGAATATATTAACACCTGGAAAGAGAACAAATCGGCAGATAGACATGTGAAATCCTTTCTGATACCAATGGGAACTTGGGAAGCTGCAATACATATGCTGGATTATTCATTTTTGTGTGAGAACATAATTAATTTGACTGAATGGCATTATTCAGTATAAACACCTTACCATTTGAATATTTCCTTTTTGGTATTCAGTCTTTATTATTATTAACACCAGGTGGCGCCAAGTGTCTTTATCAGCATGGATCACTGACTCTCATTCATTCATTCATTCACTCACAGCAGTGTTACTACAGAGGTCGGCTCATCCATTGTGCTTTCTGTAGTACTACATGCTGCACCTACAGAACAAGCAACAGAGTAACTGTGTGCTGGAAGCTGAGAACTCCCACCTACAAATGATCAATTTTATTCACAAGAAACAGTGCAAGCATGAGGCAGAAGCTTGGAAATAACAATTGCATGATCTCTACACATAGCTTTTAATGCTGAAGTTTGAGGTTACACAAGGTATCAGAAGACCTGTGCCATTGCAGAGACCCAGCCTTTGGGCCACTGCCCTCTTTTTTTCTCTCCACAGCAACAACAAGATGTTCATGAGATCCTTTGTCTGTGATCAATCGTCATCCAGCCCAGTCTTGCAACCCCCCATGCCACAAGCCACATAGCAAGGAGTGAGAGCCTTTTGGTTGCTAGGCAGGCACCACCACACCGCCACAGTTGCCAAGGGAATGCCTGCATGCAGAGGCAGCTGGAAAGATGGAGAAGTGTGTTGGGGGATGGTGTATCTAACAGAGAACTGGTGGGGGAGGAGCTAGACAAGTTCAAGGCCGCTGTTTCCCCAACATGGTCTAATGGTTAGTGATGATGGTGTGTCTGTGTGTGCGCGTGTGTCTGTTTGTTTCTGTGTGTGTGTGTGTGTGTGTGTGGTGAATGGGTGCATGTATGTTTGTAGAGAAAAAAGAAGGGGGAAGGGATATGAGTGAGAAAGTGGGTTGGAGGGGGATGTGTGTCTGATACAAAACAGGGCTGACGTAACTGCACATGAAATATGGTGGTGATGAGGACAACAGGCTTTGTAGGATAATAGTAAAGCTCCTAAGCAGATAAAAACACTTCCTTTTCCTGTGTAGATAAACAAAAACAAAGAAGATAGAGCGGTGAGAACCACAAAATAATGGTACAGTGATGTATTTATTTATAATAAAGATGATACATACTTTTCCTTATTTCATAAGCTTTGGACATTAATTATGATTTGGTCATCTTTTTTAAAATAAAGTGCTGTTCACAAGATGGAATCCAGTATTTAATATTTCTACCATCCATTATGCTAAAATTATAATACAGAGCATGGAAAAATAAAAAAAAATTATGAATGTGGAGTTTCTATTGAATTTCTATTGATCGGGGAAAGAAATCAATATAGCAAAAAATAGTGTCAACATGCTTAACAATTATGCAGTGGTGTAGTAAGTGGGTTGGCGATGACATTCATGCCAAACCAACTATTCATGCACACACAACCTCCACATCTCAGCAGTATTAAAGTACTCCCAGAATCTAAATCCTATCCTTCTGCAGACTATGACAAATGTGGTCTTACACATATTCTTGAATTTTTATAACATTTGAGGCATAAAAATGAGGCACAGCTATATAGCAGTTTTAAAATATTGAGTCATAAAAGTTACACAAGTATTGTGTAAAACAGCCAGAATTACATAGTCATACTGACGCTGATTTTCAAGCAGCAGCAGCATAAGCAGTAGGATCAAACGAATCCATCACAAATTATAATATAGAACAAGAGTAGATGGGTTGTACATTGTACTTAGATATAGAAATCCTGATATTTTATGCTATAGAGACTAATATAAATATGATATAATGTATAGCATATATAGTATTTAGAAACACAATCAAGTCCCAAAATGTACTGCAGTGGTGGAAGAAGTTTTTTGTTTTTTTTAAACTGTAGTCAAATTAATTATATTTATATAGCCCAATATCAAAAGTTACACATTTTCCTCACAGGGCTTACAATGTGTACAATATACAACACCCTCTGTCCTTAAACCCTGATTACAAGTAAAAGTCCTACATTAACAACTACTTCAGTTAATATGCAATATCAGCAAACTGCACTAGAACTATCAAAAGTAAAAAGTACTCATTAAGCAGCAGGGTGTCATATATCATTTTATTATTATAACTGATGTATAACTACTATATGTAGTAGTGGAGGTATTTTACTATTTCATATGTTGTTACAAAATTGTGTCTTTACTGATAAATTATATTTATTGTTTATATAAAATCTTAATCCTGTAATTAGTGGCTCTATCAAATCAAGTCATCACAGGATGGAAAATAATCATCATGTCTTCTCCGTGCAAGTCCTTGCATAACTCATATTCAGTCTTAACTACATACACTGATCAAAACCACCTGTCTAATATTATGTAGTTCCTCCTCATGCTGCCAAAACAGCTCTGACCCACTCAGGCATGGACTCTGACCTCTGGGGGTGTCCTGTGGTATGTGGTACTAAGAAGTTACCATCTGAGCCTTTAAGCAAGTTGCAGACTCCATGGATCTGACTTGTTTTTCCAACGCATCCCATAGATGCTCCATTGGATTCAAGTCAACACCTTGAAATCTTTGGGATTTTCCTCATACCGTTCTTTAACACTTTTTGTAGTGTGGCAGGAAGCATGATCCTGCTGGAAGAGACCTCTGCTATCAGGGAATACTGTTGCCATAAAGGGGTTTACATGGTATACAGCAGTGTTTAGGTAGGTGATGTGTACATCACCTCTGGGAGTTTAAAGGTTAAGAGGTCGTGTAGTTGCTGTTTCCAGATGTTACTGGAGTGTGGACAGAATAAACAGTATGTTAACTGTCTGGATGGTGTATCATTTTTGATGTTTAAGTTGAGCATGAACACTGCATTTGGTGACAGAGATTTGAAATAGGTCACTGTGTCATGCACAAGAAACCGGTTACTGTTTGAAGTTTAAGCTGATGAGGAGGAAGAAGGAAAAAAGAGGACAGAGTTGTTTACTCTGAGAATGGCGCTAAGTTTGCCTATGGTTGTTCCTTTTGATGTGCTGTCTCACTTAGCTGATGGTGGTGTGTGCTGGCAGAAGCTGATAAATAGTTTCAAACTCTATTTCACTGTATCCGGAGCTCATGATGCTGCTCAGAAAAGAGATTTGCTGCAGCACTTAGCACGCGCCAAAGTCCAAGACATCTTTTTCATGCTTGATAACACATGAGAAGATGTAGACTATGACTATCTCTGATGACATTGTGGTTTCGGGAGAAACCATTCTACGACATGATGAGACACTGTGATCAGAGCATTGAACAGCCTTTTTAGAGTGACAGTTGGCCAGTTCACACATGATGGCATATTTCAGCCAAGATGCTAAAACACATATTATAGTTGATGCTAATCTGGTTGGATTAGGAGCAATAATGAGCCAAATACAAAGTGATGGCACACATAAGATTGTGTGTTATGAAAGCTGAGTTTTATGTAGAGCGTCACTACTCTCATACTGATGGAGAAGCCCTAGCAATTATGAAGGCGTGTGAAAAGTTTCATGTATTCCCATGTGGAAAAGACTTTATGATGGTGACAGACAACAAGAGTCTTGAGACAATATACTCACCAAGGTCCAAGATTGAAAGGTGGGCATTAAGCCTGGACCCCTATGGCTTTAAAGTCACGTATAAGCCAGTGCCGACCCCAGGATGCAGCTGATTTGCAAGTAGGCCTTATAGTTAACCCACCGGTACCTCATGGTATTGCAAAAGATCCCAGTTATCTTGTGGGTCTACATGCAGCGCCAACTGCTTTCGAACCACAACAACTGGTGAACTTGTCAACAGAGGATCCCACTCTTGTTACCTTATAGAGATGCATAAAGGCCAGTGACTGGAGTAAATGTGAAACAGCTTGTCCGACAATCAAAACTGACCTCCAGACTGTTGGCAAGGTAGTATTGAGGGGCTTGTGCATGGTCATCCCAACTGCTGCAGGATGCGGGGTGTGGATGTTAGAGCATGAACGACACTAGGAATAGTGAAAAAAAACAAAGGCTGAGGAAAAAAGTATGGTGGCTTGGAATTGATCAGGAAGCAGAGGAGTTAGTTTGGTCGTGTCGCGCTTGTCAGCTCAACAGCTCAAGTTCCCAGGACGTCCCTACTAAATGGACAGAGGTCCCAGCAAAGCCATGGCAGACGCTTGCTCTTGACATATGTGGATCATTCTCATCAGGAGACCACCTACTGTTACTTATATCCTCTTGAACCCACTCTTGGCAGAAATTATAAATGTACGGAACATTCGTTTCCAACTCATGACATCCCAGAGAGCACGGTGAAGGACAGAGGCACTCCATTTTTTTCAAAGGAATTCGAAACATATCTCCAAGAAAATGGTATCACCCTTTAAGTGCATAAGTGCACTTAACAATGAAGTTAAAGACTGCTGCAATGCGCTTGATGTTTATCGCCACAACCCTCACTTTGTTGCTGGCCACGGTCCATCAGAGCCGCTATTTAACCACCAGATCAGAGCTTAACTTCCTGAACTGTCAGTGACCTGCTAGCTACAACCTACTAGTCAGGATGTTGCTGTTCGCTTAACTGAATCTGCGAGGAATGAGAAAGGACATGTGAATGCAGAAGAGCAAAAAACAGCATAGTGCAACAGGGTGAGAGAGGCCTTTCTGCCATCACAAACAAAACAGACTCTCAACCCCATTTGAAGGAGACCATAGACTGTTTTAAACCAGAATGGAATCTGAGTCATTTTAGGACAGGACAACAGGAAAGGTGTGTCATTTGTGAAGGGGTTGTTTGGGCAAGAACTAGAACAGTGCCTATTGGAGGCTGATGACCCAACCTGCTGAGATGCAAGCAGTGGTTGAAATTCCTCACCTGGACTCAAACAGTCAGGTGAAATCCGGCCCATTTAACAGACTGTATCACTTAAACAGACATTGCCATAATGGAGCAGAACAATCTCCAGCATTGTCTTAATGGCAAGGTAGTCAACCCCTCACCATTCGGGTCATTTTTCTGTATGCAAAAAGAAAATGCTTTTTCTGTCCATGCTGGAAGTCTTGTGAACTATGTTTATTGCAGTAAATACCTGTATCTAGTAATGGTGTACTTGGAAAGGGCTGTTGTATTACAAACAGAGTTTCAATGGTTGTACTTGTGTAACTGAGGTATTAGGATGTAAGTAAACATCCATAAAGGGGAGGGCTGTGGTCTACATCACCCCTGGGAGGTGACAAATTAAAAGGTTATGCGGTTGTTATTACTGGAGTGTGGATGGAATAAACAGTATGTTAACTGTCTGAAAAGTGTAACGTGTTTGGTGTTAAAGTTAGCGAGAACACTACAGTAGGTTCCCCAGCAGAACATTGCCCAGAGCCTCACACTGCCACAGACGGTTCTTCCCATAGAGCATCCTGCTGCACTCTCCTCCCTAAGTAAACTACACGCATGCACGCACAGCTGGCAGTCCACAGGATGTAAAAGAAAATGGGATTCATCAGATCAGGCCACTCTCTTCCACGGTCCAGTTGTATCACTCACGTGGCCATCGGAGGCACTCTTGGTGGTGGATGGAGGTCAGCATGGGCACTCTGATTTGGAGATGCTCTGGCCAAGTTGTCTAATATTCACTATCGTCAGAGTCACTTAGATCCTTATGCCTACGCATTTTCCCTCCTCCTGAACCATCGGCTTAAGGAACTGACTGTTCTGTTCCTGCCTGGTACATCCCACCTCTTGACAGGTTCAGCTGGAACGAGATAATGTTATTTACTTCACCTGTCGGTGGTTTTAACGTTGTGCCTGATCGGTGTACATTTCTCCCAGGTCTATGTTAGTTGTACTCTCCGCAAAGTGTTTTGCTACCTATTTATCTATATATCTATGGATTATCTGAATCTTTTTCGATAATTCCGTCTGAAACTTGTGCAGAGAGAGGAGGAAAGAGTGCTGAAAACTGAATATCAAAGGGAACAAGATAAGGAAAACAAATGAGAAGATAACATGGGGAATAAATAAAGCACACGATCATCATCATCATCAAGTCGGTGTCAAATGTGTTGCAATAGCTGGCCTGATAAGCTCAGTGAAACAAATGGCTTTTATGGCGCCTTTGTAAATATTATGATGTTAAACATCCATAATCCATCCATCTTTTGTATCTTGGTACATACTCACAAACGTCACAAAATTCTTCCGGGCCACGAGGTTCCCAAAACCGGGACCCCGGGACCCACCAAAGGTCCTTCCCGGTCACTGTGGGAATTAACTTTATCTTCGACTCGTTAAACATAAAAGCATCACCGGGAGGAGAGATTTTATAACGCGCACCGGAGACTCTGCGCCAACACGGCACCGGGACGTGCTGTTACACGCCGCCGCTGGACGCCCCGGTGTAACGCGGCGTGAACGCATGCATGCCCTCGTTATAAACTTAACCACTCCCGTAGGAGAGATGGCATTACATGGCGGAGGGAGGATGGAGGTGGAGGTGGAGGTGGAGGTGGAGGCGGAGGGGCGGAGGTGCGGAGGTGCGGAGGGAGAGGAGAGGGGTTAACAACAACACCGCGCGCGCGCACGCACGCGCGCGCGCACGCCGGCTCTCGCGCGGAGAGACGGAGGACAAAAACGTGACTAGGCAGCCGAGGAGCTGTTATGCAACCGCTGACCTACTAACACATATTTCTAGAAAGGGAGCCGGAGAAACTGGAGCAAAGTGTCCGGCAGGCACACAACACGCAGGCGGCCCGAGCCAAAAGAGCGGACCGGCATCCACCCGTCCCACCGACTCCACCGCGACCGACCCGGAGCCCCGACGGGGGAAAAGACGGACGGGAAAGTTTGTCTTTCCTTCATCTTTTTTTTTTCTTTTTTTCTTTTTTTCGGCGTGTGAGTTCGGGGAGGAGGTTTCAGCCGAAGGGACGAGGGAAGGAGGAAACGGGAGCGAGACAGCTTTGTGTCGGGAAGCCCGAGTCTTTCCCCTCCTCCAGGACATGGATAGGTATGTTTGACTGAGGCGCGGGCTGCGTTTCGCCCCTTTGTCTCTCGCCCTCTCTTTTTTTTTTTTCTCGTGTCTCCCCGCGTCTCTCGCCCTGCGTGGTTAAATATGCGGTTGTTTCGGCGTGTGTGTGTGTGTGTGTGTGTGTGTGTGTGTGTGAGGTTGCGGGGACGAGGACGTGATGCTTGCGGCCGCTCATTGTTCACATGGCGACGCGCGGCTCTGCCGGCGACCCGCGCGTCCGTCCGTGACTTTGAGACGTTTGCGGCTCTTTTCTATTTCTTTTATTTTAGGGGGTCGGGTCACATACAATGCGGATCCTCTCGATGCTAATGTCGCTACTTTGCGGCCGGTTTTTTTTGGTAGCGTGCTCCCGCTTTGTTATTTAGGTGAAACACGTTTGTGTGACTGGGGGGACGGAGCCGGACGTGGCCCGTATTATGAGCTCAATGTCAAGGCGAGGTAATTTGCCTCATGGTGGTGTTTTCCAGGGATCGGGGCAGCTGCCGTGTTGTCTGCCTGATGCAGACACTAGGTGCACTATATTAGCTCCTGCACGTGGCATGCGGCTGTTTGTATGTGCATGTTGTTTCCATGTTTCCTCCCCGTGTGACCGCAGTTGCTGAGATAATAAGTCATCGCCGTGTCCGTCCATCTGATGCAGACATTAGACCGGGTTTGGACATGGCTCCTTTTTTAGAATCCGAGTTCATTTAAAGGTTATTGTTTATTGCACCCCCCCCCACCTCCTCCTCCTCCAAGAAACCATTTAAAAATTCATGTAAAATTGGAGGTTATGCGAAGTTTAGTAAAAGATCGTATGCGAAAAATGACGAACATCATGTTTTAGTATAGATAATATGTAGTAATATTGTATGATAATTTATTGGAGTATTATAGATATCCTACAGTGGAAAAATGTAATCTAAAAGTGATTTACTAATAAACTAAGAAAACTGAGATTTCACATGCACATGTTTCCTTTAAACCTACTTTTCCCTGGATCTGTGGGACATATGCCACTGCTCTCAGCTTACACCACTGTCACATAGGCTAATAAATGTTCAAGTTCAAAGGAGAGAAGTACAAAATGTCTGATTTCTATTTCGAGTGAGTCACTGGGTGATTTTTTTTTTTTTTTTTTAACTCATGAGGTGTGTTAAGTAAAGCACAGAGCTTTGCTTTGAGGGAGTTGGAGGGTATGACATAACCAGTGCACAGCGGGAGAAGCAATAAACAGCAGCTCTCTCCTGGGACACAGAGGCCTCTAATTGATTCCCGTTCACACCCTGCGTTTTCTTCCCATCATTCAATCCAACATTAACACTACATCCTTCTTTCCAAAGCAGATAGATCTTTAACTAGTTTGCACAGGGGCAATTGTATTTTAGAAATGTTTTCTTCGGTGATGTAACACAGCTGCTCCATGTCTGTGTGCTATTTTTAACTTGCTCAGTCCTTCTCCTCCAAGAGAAAACATGGAGCATAAAAAAGAGCAGAAGCAAGGCTAGTTAAACCAGATGTAACAGTCTTTCCTGTTTGGTACAAAGTTCCCCTCCCAAGATCCCAGTGAGTTGTTGTTAAATTAGACAGGTAAACATTCAGGATGTGATGCAATGCATGGAAACCCCTGTCTGGCAAAGTCAGGCAGAGTTCTGGTGATCTCTTAGTCCGCCTGCTGCCAGCTGGTCTGGTTTGAGAGCCGTCTGAATTGCTGTGGGCCAGCCAGCTCTCTGAATGTAGGTCAGACCTGTATTTGGGTGAGGAGACACATGAGGCATACGGGGCAAGCTGTGGACTACTTTGACCGCTCTGTCTGTGGCTCTGAGGAATAGGAGGCCAAAGATTCATGCAGCCTTTAGTCACTTAAGCTATTTATCCCAGTTTTCTTACTTTAATGACTGTTAATCAGAAGGTTTAAATGTTTTTCTCTCTGCGATTTTACTTTATGAATCTGCTGACTGTAAGTAGCTAAAACCTGTTAGACTTTTAGAAAAGATGCAATGTGTTACGGGAAATCAGATTTAACTGAAAAAAAGATATAGGTCACATGTTGATAAATGAAAGAGCAAGATTCAAATCACTAAACAGCAAATGTTTACTAATTAGGAAGATATAAGAAGAAGGTCATGCTTATTTATTAGATTCACTCCTAAACAAATTTGTTCTCATCTCTCAAAAAGGTGTTTTCCTCTGTAAATTTGAAGATTCTGTCATGTATCCCTAGTACAAGCTGGTCTAGCTGGACTAGTATTTTGTCACATACTGTTCTGAGGATGTGTTAGATGGCACACAGTCACATACTGTAGGTCTCACTAACTGACCTGGAATGTCTGCATTCCTGTCTCCTACTTTTGTTTCTTGACACAAAACCATGAGGCAAAATGGAGGCTCCTAGCTGGGGCCCCTCCACGTGTGTGGTGTTGGATCACTTAAAAGATGGAGGAGGGGAAGAGGATGCCATGCGTTTTACTCACACTTGCTTCAGAGGGGGTCAGAGGTGAAGCATTTCTCCCGGAGTGGCAAGTGCCTGGGAACTAAATCTTTTTCAAAGCCAAATTACACTGAATCAAACTGCTCATCCTTTTTTTTTTAAATTGGAAATTAACCTCTGCAAAAAAAATGCAATAACCAAGTGTAACCTGTCCAGTACCTCTTTCTTTTCTAGCATAGGACTTTGCTTTTATTCAGGGAACAACGTGCACAGAGACAATAGTGAATGGGGAGATTTTCAGGTATTCATAGCCATTAACCTGTAGCTTCTGCTGCTAGGTGATATCCATGTGTTACACAAGCTTTTCTCCACAGCAAGAGAGATTCAGGGCACGTACGTTATGAGCAACAACAGCAGCCCCTCCCCATGCAGTCCTGAGAGAGAGAGCCTGTTATGTGTGAATTTGGCTGCAGAGATGGGTGTGTGCTCTGACGTCAATGCCATCTCCCTATCTCTCCCTATCATTTTTCATCTGCTGCTGATGCGTATTGTTATGTGCTGCATAAGGCGTCGCAGGGTTTTTAGAGCGAATAGGAATTAATGTTGAAAATCACTGGTGCTTTCATAATCCGATTTTTGGGCAGATGGCGTATCCAAGTTTGTCTCTTTCGTTCCTCCCGCAACAGTTTCTGTAAAACTCCTCTCATTTCCATCAGCTGAATTCCTCCTGTCACCCCATCGCTCTACTGCTTCCTCCCTCCCTCACCTCTTTCTGTCGCTCTATTTTTAGAGTGCACTCTAATACTCTCCTTCCCTCTCCTGCCCTCCCTTCCATGCAGTCCCACTGACCTATTTTATGGCGCACCGTCAAAGACAGGAGGAGTGTTTACTGCTTAGCGTCGTTTCTAGGTCAGTGGGACAGCGCAGACGTATGCGTGTTTCCTTCCTATCCGCCTTTGTTTTGCGCCCACCCTCCACCCCCTCCCCTTCAAGTCTTTATGAGAATTATTCAGGGTTAGGAAGAGAGATGTGGGCTGACCCTACATTTTTCCACATCTGTTAGTGGTTGCATCCAAATCCTTTTTTATATTCAGTGTAGCTTTACTCCCATTTGTCAGGAAGGGGAGACAAACAAAAGGCGGAAGAAATCTTGTTTTTCTACTCAGGGGAAAATGCAATTTGAGGAACAGCCTGCAGCATACCTAGACTTAGCCCCTGAGTTACAACATCACAGGCATCGGTAAATAAATGGTTAATTATTCTGAGCCATAGTCAAGCTGTTTCAAGGTCACATTGTGGGTTTTTTGAATGTGAGATTATGTAACAGGGTCACTGGCTCTGGGGCAAGCACAGAAATGCAGTAATTAGTCTGGAGAAGACATTTACTAGATTTTATAGTGCTGTGGCATTGACTCCGTGGTGTGAAGTAAGTGTTTTGTTATATGGGAACAATACACTGCAGTGCAGTCAAAGAACGTTGATGTGAGGCAGTTTTGTTCTACTTTGTATGTGATTTGAGCGCGTTTTTTTGTCCTCTTAGAATCTTGGTTTGAATAGCGGGAACAGTCGATGGAGATAGTTTTTTCAGCTCTGCTTTTTCAGCTTGTGCCATGCCTGGTCTCGGGCTTCACTATAAAGAGAGCACAAAAGACAAGACCGGTAGCGTGATTTGGGACCAAGAAAGACTAGTTATTTCCTCAGCAACAGTCCTAAATTCCTCCACATCCTCTTATGCCCGACATTATATTTGCCTGCCAAATTTTTAAAAAAGTTTATTCGAGTGTTGAAAATCAAATTTAATGATTGTAGGCCACATTTCTTGCCATACACAATGCCAACGCAGACTGATGGCAATAGCTAGTTTAACACAATTGATGCACAGTGCACTATTTTAATACTGATTTTGCAGTTTTTGAGGTACAGAGTCAAAAAGTTGCAGGGGGTGATCTGGGGGGCTCCAGTCTTTGCTGCTTCAATAGAATAACACAAATCCATAACATAACTCCAGCTGCAATTTTTTATTTGCATAGTTGTTCTTTTTCTTTAAATTGTTGTTTAGAATATTCAGGATCCAAACAACTCAACAAAAGTTGCTTGACAACTGACAGAGCTGAACTGAGATGGTACTTTAAGGATTCAGTTGTCCATTAAACTGTGATGTGCTTCACCGATTCTAGTTTCCAGTTTTTGTAATTTTTTGAATTAAAATTAGGGAAACAATAGGCAAGTACACGCATTTGTTATTATAGAAGTTAATTTTGTGCTCTGTCTAATTCAACTATTGCAAATGCAAAGTGACACCAGAGAAGTCATTGTTACCCACAGGCACAGTGACCTAGATTAATGTACTGTGTGTGTGTGTGTGTGTGTGTGTGTGTGTTGTGTGTGTGTGTGTGTGTGTGTGTGTGTGTGTGTGTGTGTGTGTGTGTGTGTGTGTGTGTGTGTGTGTGTGTGTATGTCTTAAAAAGATGTTTTCATGTTTGTAATGGACTCCAGGGCTCCATGTAATGATGTGCCATTAATTACTGCATATTAACTTTGTAATGCTGTGCAGTGGGAGAAGCAGAGGAGCCCAGCTTAAAACAAGAGCAGATCTAGTTATTACATAACACTGGACTGATGTCAGCATCCATCCATGCTGCACTAAGCATTGTTGTTAACTTGATAGTGCAAGGCATGTTGGGTGTGCAAAGCTTAGTGTAGGACTACAATGTTGACAAAACATAAGGAAGTTCAGCAGCTTCTTCTGTTGTGTAACGGCTACCAGAGTAAATAAGACATTACAGCTATAATGGAGATCTCCCCTCCTCTGCACACACACACACACACACACACACACACACACACACATTCACTCATGTATGTGTCCATATGTGTCAGTAACTCTAATGACTCCCATAAGCCCATTTCAGCCATTCCTCAGTGAATGTGATGCAGTTTTTTTTATTTTTTCCGAGCATTTATCACTCTCATTTCAGTCCCCTGTGATGCTGGAAATAAAATATAAAAGTAGAGATCACCTTTACATATTATTTTTTTTATCATAAACCATATTATAATTAGAGTAATGTATCATAGAAGAGGTGCGATAATACTTGTAGTATCATCATCTACTCCTTCCCTCCCTTAGCCCTTTATCTGTCAGTCTCTGCAGAGCTGGCACCAGGTCAACCTGCCTCAGTCATGGTTATGTGACTGTGACAGTGCCTCTGTCTTACACAATAGGTCCGCAGTAGCAGCAGCAGCCTTGTGCACTGTGTGCTGCTACTCAATGTCTGAACCCACCCTTTTTTCCTTTTGATGTCAAGGAAACAAACACAGCAAAAAGACAAACATTGTGTAATGTTGGCGGTTATGTAATAGATATTAAGGTCATGCTGAATAGTGATAAACAGACTCTGTATTGATCTGAAGCCTAAGAGGTTAAACTGATGGGACCAACATTAAAACTTTGTACTACAGGTCGTGGGTCTAATTTGACCTGACCTAATTGTAAATATATAGCACAATGAACTCCAGTTGATTTGAAGCTAATATAACTCTCTCTCCATACCCCCCCCCCTTTCTCTCACTCTCTCCATAAACCAGGTAGTGGTCAGCAAACCGCAAGACTGAATCTAGATCCTCAGGGAGCCCCGAAGTAGACGGACTGACCTACATCCTGTGTGAGGCACTAGGAGAAGCAGGGCAGCAGCCTGACAGGCATCACAGCTCTGCTGCAGATTGAGGAAGACGCTGATAAACTCAGTCACCTCCACTGAAACTCCATAAAACTGCTTTGAACAAATTACCAGGATAACTGGAAGACTCTTGACTCTAAAAATAAACTTGTTTCTTTTTTAGGTTCCTTGTTCACAACACTAGTTCAATGTCTGAGGTTTTTGTGGAGTTCCACCTCTTTTTAATCTTCCTGGCTAATTTGGACACTTGAACATTTTGATCTTGAAAAAATACATAACAGAAATCAATGAGGCTATCCCTTCAAGGAGCACAAATACCTCATCCAGAAGTTTTTGCCGACCCTGCAACCTAGGTCAAACTCCTTAATAAGAAATCAGAAGGCTCATATAGTTTTACATCTTTTCCCTTCCCCCCTTTGCCCTTTGCCCTTTGCTAGAGTCACACTCTGGCCCCCAACTGGGGAAAAATGGAAAGTCTCAGTCTACACTTCCCATCCACCAGCAGCAAGAATGCCATGGAGGTAGACACTTTTTCTTCCTACAGTGGGAGCCTCCCATCCCCTGTTCCTGAAGGTGGAGCACGGCTCAGCCGCCAGGCTAAAGGTAGCAAGCCCACTGTGACTTCGCGTCGTAAGCGAGAATTCATTTCTGATGAGAAGAAAGATGCTTCCTATTGGGAAAAACGGAGGAAGAACAACGAAGCAGCCAAGCGCTCAAGGGAAAAGCGTCGCCTAAATGACATGGTGCTAGAGAACCGGGTCATGGCGCTGAATGAGGAGAATGTCCGCCTTAAGACAGAACTCCTTCAGCTCAAGTTGCGCTTTGGCCTTATTAGCACAGCTTCCTACATGGAGAAGAGTCAGCAGATCTCCAACAGTGCTGCAGCGGGCAACACTGGTAGCAATGGGAGCAGCACCAACGGCACCCCAAACAGTAACGCCTACCTCTCGAGCAGCGGATACTCCAGTGCGTCCCAGGTGATGCTGAATTCTGACTCATCTGAAACGGAACAGTCGAGCCGTGGTGAGCGCCACACCACGCTCCACAAGTACTCTCCCCGGGGCTCCGTCTCTGACATGTCTGACGGCTCCTCCAGAGACAGCCCTGAACCCATGGGCTACAACATAAAGAAGGAGCCTTCAAGTATAGAGATGGTCAGGCTGGAAGGCAACGGGATTCCCGATGGGATCCCTAACGGAATACCAAATGGAATGCCAACTGGGGCTTACCATGGTAACCACACTGCTCTGGTTTCTCCTCACCAGCAGAGCACCCAAGCGGCTGAAAGTGCCATGGACTACCAGCACCACCACCAACAGCAGCAGCAGCAACAGCAACAGCAGCAGTGCCACTTGGAGGCCTCCAGTCCAGCCCCTCAGGCCACCTCTGCTCAGAGGAGTGTCATCTTATACCGCTCCAGCAGTGGCTGTTACCCCATGGAGAGCCAGAGGCCAGAGGACCCGCAGTCCCATCAGAGCAGACCACTGCAGCATGGCCAGCACACCTCCACCTCCAAGTTCTCAGACTGCTCAGTGACCATCACAGAGGTCGCTGAGAAGCTGGAGAGGACAAAGACCTTGGACTCGCCCCAGTATGAATACCCCCATTGTCATGCTGAGTCGGCAGAGGAGCTGCAGCAAAAGTACAATCCCAACGCTCAACATGACAACCATCATCATTACAGCTACCAGGGTCAGCAGAACAGTCTTCAGCACACAGAGAGCCACCAGAACCCCTTTGCCCCTGATCTGATCCACAACACTGAGGAGGGCAAGTCCTCCTTCACCCAGCACAACGGCTACCTCAACACACTGGACGAAGAGCCCCCGGTTCTCACCTACGAGGGAGGCCCCCAAGCCGGTGGTTTCTACCAGGAGAACTCCTCCGCTAAAGACACCTCCTCCAGTGATGGGGACCCTCGTAGCTCTGACAAGGAAGGCTCCACAGATGACGAGTCCCCCTCCTCGTCCTCCTCAGACATCAGCAGCTACCACCAGAAGCCGGCGGGAGCTGCCAGTTTGCACGGAGAGTGCCAAGCTGAGGTCAAAGCAACCGCTCTGCCTCACAAACTGCGCCTCAAGTACAGAGCACTGTCCAATGGGACGGCAGGAGCGCAGGTAGAGGGCCCGGTCGGAACCTCCATGTCCCCCTCTCCCACCTTGCCCCAGCACCCTTACTTAGCTTTACCCAGCAACCCTCAGAGCAGCCAGCCGAACGGGGAGAGCAAGGAGGTGGAGAGTGAGCCCGAGTACGCAGAAGAGGTCAAGCTTCAGGTGAACGAGAGGGCAGAGACAAAAAAGGAGGGCGGGAAGAAGGGATCCAGCAGCGGGAGGGGTGGGCGTAATAAGAGGCGAGACTAAGGACTAATAGGAGCAGCTTGTGCATTTTCCTGTCACCTCTTTGTTGTCTATAGCAGACAGACAACTACAATTATGACTCACATCGCCACCTTATAACACAGAGAAGAAGCCGGTGCTCTGTGTGAGGTGTAGTTGGGATGTGATTTCACCATCAAATTTCACTGTGTCACCTGTTTCCTTTCCCTTTACTCTCTCCTACCTCCCACTTATCCCTCCAGTTAAAATAATGGATCACTTCATGAGGGAGGGGACAAAATGAAACTCCAGAGCTGGAGTCTGGGATATTTCCCATTAATTCATTATTGCAAACTGCCTTGGCGGCTGGCCAGCATCTATTGTGGCATTATGGGATCAGTCCTTCGACCAAAGATACATATCCTTCCTTTAGCATCTCCCTTTTTGGCAAAGAGTTACATTCTTCCTCTTCCTCTGAACACAACTATACCATCTGATCCTCGTCCTTCTTACCATCTGCACACAAGTCCTCTTCACTTCTGAAGCACTTAGATTGTATATTACTGTGACATATAAATTTGCATATATGGAATATATATTTTAAGAAGAAAAATGTGGCAAAAACAACAAAAACAAAGCAGTGGGATGCAGAAGTTGTAGACTTAAAAGTGATCAGTTTGTTCTCGTTGAAACACCTTGTATAGTCCCTCTTTGTCTAGAAAATGCCTCAAAGATGCTCTTTTAACTTAAAGTATGAGCCACAACTTGTAAAAAAAAAGAAAGGAAAAAAAAAATGAAAAGAAAGGTACACTTTTTTCAGGCCGGGGTTCCTTGTTCAGGTGATCCAAGCTCTTTGACACTCAAAGCTGTCAAAACGGTCAAGGCCAGTTATTCTCATATCAATCAAGGCTATGCAGTCACTCACTGCTGTTGGCAAAACCTGACAAGCACAAGGCGAGCCTCGTTTGCCAGCCGTTCAAAAAAAATCAATAAATCTTTATTTTCCAGACAAAAATTGTCTGTCTAATAAATGAAATGGCT
Organism: Istiophorus platypterus; assembly: GCA_016859345.1. Lineage (NCBI taxonomy): Eukaryota > Metazoa > Chordata > Actinopteri > Istiophoriformes > Istiophoridae > Istiophorus > Istiophorus platypterus. The sequence goes on along the minus strand of CM029114.1, from coordinate 22,173,145 downwards.
CTCTAGTCGCAACCAGCAAAGCTGCTCTCTCTTCATACGGTGCCTCTTTATTGTGTTGTCCCTCGTTCCCACATTGGCCTATGTCTTAAGGATCCCACTCACCTCCGCACTGAGTTGTTTTTAGCTACAGCAGCTGCAGTAGATCATTCAGTCTCTACAAGTTTAACCTTCACTTCCTGGTGCCTGCCTCTGGTCACTATGTATAAATGTAAAATTGTGTCTCTATCTCTTGTATACTGCTGTCATTATTTTATTATTATTTTATTAATATTGTTATTTTCTATTATATTCTGTTATTATTTTGGGTATTATTATTTGTATTTTTCTGTCACCCTGTTGTGTCATTTTGCTCTATGCTCTTCCTGGTTGTGCTGTGTATTTACCCTTGCTGCCCTTTGCCCCAGTTACCATTTGTACTACGTGTTGCTGTATAACCTTCGTTGTTTGCCGAAAGGCTTTCAGAAAGTGGAAAAAAAAAATTGAATAAGGCTTGTCCAGAAGTGATTATGTATTGCTATACTTCACGTGGATATGCAAAATGGTTCCCAAAAAAAACACTCATTTTGATTGTGAAAGATTCAAAATGGGGGAAAAAAAATAAACGGTTGTTGAATTTACATACGTGTCTTTTGGACTTTCTGAATTGCCCAAATGAGATGATTTCAGAGCTGACACACACGCAAACACACACACACACTCACTCTGATTCACACCTCACAGACAGCAACATCCCAGTCTGCCGACACAGCTCAGTGAGAGCCAACGCAGCCAGAAAAACCTCACCAGTTCACCACGTCATCACTTCATGCCTGCTGGCTACTGGCAGAGACTCTCTGAATTGAAACGAAGTCAGAACAATATGCAGACTGTGTGGTACGGCAGTACAGGAGGGAATCTGTTGTCCAAACTTAACCTCAGCTTGAATATTCATGTCACATACTTACACCAACAGTCACAAAATACACCTGACTCCAAAATAAACAACAACATATGCCTCATATAAACAGGCTGTTTTCTCACAAGAGTCTTTTCAGTGGATGAGATATTAATAAAACTTCTAAAAACTCTCAAGGTCAAGCAGCTAACTCAAATACAAAGGGACTGAATTAATAAAATTGTATTCAATGACATCAGTGGCACAAGTAAACAGAGTTTTTAACCTATATTAGAAAGTACTAAAGTTGGGGTGCAATTACAAAAATCATCTTGAGGTTGAATCAACTCTCATAAAAGCAAGAGCGAACTTGCAACATTTACAGCCCCGGAATAAAAAGGTCAGTTTGATATGTTGCATCAAAAAGTAGTTCCACATAGTCAAAGTTACGATATTTTGCACTCTGTTTCTGGTGTAGTCCAGAATTGCTCAATACCATTAACCAATGTGTCTTAGCTGGAGAAATATGGAGAGCAAAAAAAACAGAATGTATCAAAGTACAACAAGCAAAAACAAGTTACACAATTGTCTTGGGGGAAAACTGCGTCAGACTGTGAAGTGTGGCAGCCTCCTTCTGACCCTGCCGTTAATGGAACAATAGCTGGTGGGAACAGAAAGTTGGCACTGACAGTGTGCCCCTGACAAGGATTACATAAGAGCCATTACAGCAAGGAGAACCTCAGAGATAGGGGTGTTGCAATTTCAGGGAAACACCCAATTTTCTTGAGAATCTCAGGACATCGACCCTGGACTTAAAATGCAAACAAATGAGGAAGAACTAAAAAAAACCCCCACTTGAGTGCTTGATGTTGTGCAATTTTGTGACGCAAATCAAATGCATCCACAGCGCTTCTAGTGTACAGTAACAGAGGCTTATTGTTGCATCTCTGGCAACAGATAAAGGAGGGATGTTGGTGTGTGAAAGCAGCTGACCACACATAGACCTGCTGATCTTCGTCTGTAATGTGCAACTGCAATGTGTTTTCACTTCTGTCCTCCATGGCCACACACAAGCCAGATACAGCAGAGTGACATTCCTGAGAATACCACAGTGCTTTGTAGTGTACTCTCCCTTCCTCATTTATCTCACCTACACTTTTCACCTTCCTCTTTCCTCCCTCCTCTCAATATCTCTTGTTTCTCTCTCTCTCATCCATCCCCTTTTTTTTCCCCTAACCCATCTTTGAGCTGTAAAAGCTGCTTTGTATTGTGCGGAGGCTTGTGGAAACGGGCCAGATGAGTAAAAGTAGGTCAGTGAGGAGGGATAGGAGAGGATGGAGGGAGGGGAGGGGTTGAAGAGAGAGGGGGGGTGGGGGGGAGTTATACAAACTTGAGGGGGGAGAGAGAGACAGAGAGAGGAGGGGGGGGGTTACATCACATGCCTCTACAGTGTAAACTTGAGCAAACTACTCAGAAAGAAGCTTTCTCTTGTTGCTGCATGAGGGAGCAGGTTAGTTACACACGTACACACACACACATACACACACACACACACGCACACACAAACGTGCACGCACACACACACTTGAGTTACACCAGTGTACCAGCTTGCATTTGCATCAAGCTGACATTTATAAAGAAAATTACACATGACCTGATTAATTCCTCAGAGCTAATACGATTATGTATTGGAAAGCCATGACATTTTTATATGCTCGTAGATCATTATTGGTTTCATGGGTTTCTGTATAGTTTGACTGACCTCTTTTCAAATATTGAAGCTTATTCTTGTGATTTTAGTTGATTAACTTAGTGGAATTCAGGTGGGGTGGGGGGGTATTCTTGCTGTGCAGAAATGTGTACCTTTGAGGAAATTTTGCCACTCACAATGTGACTCATGGTGGCACCAGGCGATAGCTGTTGTTTATATACCAAGTTCCAGACATTGTAGTCTGACTTAATTTGAATTTTTCCTCAATGTTTGTTTACACACACCACACCATTTGAATCCACCTTATTCCCAGGTGTGTGTACAACAGTGGAGATATATCCCAGGGTGCTATATACCTACAAAAAGAAATTAATGAAAGGTAGTCGGTCGTGGAAAAGAGAGAGTGTGTGGGGGGTGTTGGCCCTGCGCTGCCTGCGGTTATCTACAGCCCTGGCTGGTTATGTAACTGGGATGCTGCAGTATGTAGGTCAGCAGCACAGGGAGAGGCAGGGATGGGGTAAGGAGGATGGAGCTGAGGAGTGCGTGTCAAACTCTGTGTTGGTATTTATCAGTGTGTGTTGACACCTCTGAAACTTCAGACTTGAGTCATTTTAGCTGGTCAACGTCACAGAGAGGATGTGCAGTTTGTATCATGCCAAGCAGATGTGAAATACCATCACTCCCTGCAGAAATCTCTACTGAAATTCACTGGATGAGGGGAGGAAATGATCAGAAGCTCCAAGCAGCAGAAACTCATTGTGCACGGGAGAAAAACTGATACACTTATACATTTCTATACTAAGTGTTTTTGTTAGTATGTAGTGTGTTTGTTTTTCACCATCCAGTCCTCATAATGTTTGAATCATAAAGTTTTGCAAGCATTCGCTGGACTGATCTTGCCAATTATCACTTTATTAGCTTGTCAGCAACAAAAACCCTGGACTTGATTATGATCAGTCTGGACAGAAACCTTTTGTGCTGGGAAAATTGGAGAGACCAACCAAAATAATGCTTATCATGATGATATTATCCTAATATTATACCGAGACATTCATTGATTAAGAATAAATCCCTCAGGAATGCAGTTAATGAATTATTAAACACTTGGCAGCTTGACTGGACATTGCACTATAAAAAAGTCTCAAGTTCTCTCAGTGAGGTTTATTACAGCTATTAATGAACTTCAGACACATCTTTCGAATTTCATTCTTTATAAATGATTTCCTGTTATAATGATTGAAATAAGTGAAATAAATATTAGGCATTGTGAGGTATCTCCTGAGAATTTCCTGCAATTTCAAGGCTGCAAGCTCAGAACCATAATACTTTTGTAGTACATGTTCAGTTTAGGTGCCCAGTTCTATATTTCTAAATACTTATTTCTATACTTTAAGAAGTATGGTAAATATTGGCTACTTGACAATTTCACAATCTCAAATGAAAACCAAATAAGGCAAAATAAATCGATAACTAAATACTCTAATAAAGAAAGTGCCTACAGTACAGGCCAACCTGATATCAGAACAAATAACAAAGCTATATATTTTATTTCCACCACATGAAATGTGTCTCAGATTCGGTACACGCCTGCAGGAAGGCTGAGAGAGAAGACAGAGCAAGGAAGAAAAATGACTCCTCTGTTGAACATGCTTGGTTGGCTGCGGTTCAGGAGAGAGTTATGTTGCCTGCCATGACCCATTCAATCCCTGCTGCCTCTGCCCCACACAGCTCTGTAAAATAGGTCAGAGTATGTATGTGTGTGAGTGTTACAGATGTGTCTACAACTGTGAATTGAGGACTGCCCAGTTCAGTGGCACACTACGACACACACATGCACGCACACGCACGCACACGCTCGCACACGAACACACACACAATACTGAAACATTTACATCACAACGTAAAAATAGGCCACAAGAAAGTTGTGCACTTTTGAAATGAAAGTAGGCCACTAGGAATAACTGTGTATGTGTGTGTGTGTGTAAGAGAGATGAATCAGCTCCATGTTATGCAATGCTAAACCACCCCTGGGTCCAATTACCATATCTTGTGCCCTTGTCCTACAGGAAGTAGCCTGTTGGCATCCATGTGTGTGTGTGTGTGTGTGTGTGTGTGTGTGTGTGTGTGTGTGTGTGTGTGTGTGTGTGTGTGTGCATCCAAATAGAGGGCAAGGACAGTGATATCCTTCTAACTACTGAGTCTAGTGATCCATCATCTCCCTGTTGTACTTGTCAGACTGGACCTTCACTTGTGTTCAAATGGTTTCTCCGCAGAAGCTTTACGAAAAATACTTCTGGAACTGCTTTTTGTTATGTAAACATGGTGTCTGTACAGAATGTGATATGAGGAAGACACAGCATTGCAACATTACTTCAGTCCACTTGGTCCCAGTCAGATCAATCAAATTCATGGTATTAACGCTTTCTTTTAAACAACTGAAAAGTTAAATGATGTAGATACTGCTCTCGTTTCACATGTAAACATGAAGCCACACCCAGCAGCTGGTTAGTAAGGCCCGGCACAAAGTAGTACACAAAGTTGGTTGCAACATCAACATAACAGCAAAATTCCAGGTAGTCACTGTAGGGGTATTTTTTTTAACCCACCCCTACGCTGGTTGGATTGGCCAGGTTTAGGCATGAGGAGTTATGATTAGTTAGGGTTAGGGTAAGAATATCAGGGTTAGCCAATCAGATGCAGAGCAGGGGCAGATCTGTGGCTAACTCAGGTGGGAAAACAATAACATGTCACTGCACCCAGCCAAGAAATGGTCTGGACGATGCCAGACTAGCTACTTCCCCTGTTTCTCCCACTACTATTACTACTACTTGTTCCAACTACACATTTACTATACATATACTGTGTGAGATCCTAAAATGTTGATCTATTCCTTTAAAAACTCTCTGTAACTACCCAATCTTTTAATTGTCTTTTAAAAAATCAGTTCAGTGCTCATCTTTGCACCACAGTATTTACAGAAATCTGCAGAGAAGTCAGTATACTTCATAAAAACAGTATATGCTAAAAGTTTTTGTATAGTTGCTGTCAGGGGCATTACAGGTTTACAAGTTTCACATTACTTACCAAGGACAAGCTTCATGCTCTCTGATGCACAAGTTTCCCATGTAGCTGCTGGAGGGCTCTGTCTAAGGTGTTCCTAATTCCCCTTTCTGGCTTCCATGTAAAAAGATTCACATTTGTGAGCTGCATGTGTGCAATGTTCTGCTGAAATCAGAGGGAAGTTAATGGTCCTTGGGGAAATGAACTCAAGTTCTTAGTTTAAAATTCAAGCTGCCATTGTTTTATAAATATTTAAACCTGAACATCGGTGAAGATCAATAAAGTTAATTAAACACAGAGAGGAGGGAGTCTACCTGTTGTTAAACCAAACACTTTACACTTTGACACTTTACAGCAAGGCAATATAGGTTTATATGTTGTTTCCAATAAAGACTTGTTCATTATTAATAAAGTAGTTATTAAAGTTGTACTGATTAGCAATAAGCCAAGTGTCATTATAAATAAGGGAACGTTTCCTTTACATCATAAATGTGACTATGGCCTCTTTCCTGTAACCTAAAATGTGTCAAGTTATCACAAAAAACAAAAAAAACCCCATATTTTTATATTGGGAGTGAGCAGGTGAATAAAACATACATCTAACAGGTGTGCCTTAGAGGATAGGTTCAGATTTAAAAAAAAAAAAAAAAAAGTGTGTCGAAATCCCTTCCCAGCATCAATCGAATATAAGATATGGGGGGAAAAAACACAGTCCTTGTTCTAACCTAGCGATTAGTAAGTAGTCTGGCCAAATCAAGAGAATATCTTCCAAACCTATGGTCTTTTAGTAGAAAAATTCCCTTTAGGATTTACTCTCCCTACACTCTTTTGGTCTGCTTACCAAGGAAACTCTGTACTGGGAAACACAAAGAGTGAAGTTTGTAGTAAAAAGCCTGTAAATGTGGCACCTGCTTGATTTCATTATCAAAAGGGGCTAAATAAGCCTTGTTTAAACTTAAAATGGAGTTATGCTAGGAGGTGACCTCTATACAGCCAATATAGACAGGAAAACAACTAATAATACGTAATACGTACTAATAAGTCTTTCCATATACATGTGAGCATGTGAACATTATATTGAGACAGATAAAATCCAAACCTATCCTTTGCTCTACACATCTATCCCAAGTTGATGCTCTACTATGGATACATTACACACAGCTGACACTGTGCTGTTTCATCAGGAATAATGCACAGTCTGCATTTTCCACATAAGCCAACATTATTGGAGCTCCAGCATCCTGACAGACAAACAACGCGTTGGAGCTGTAGTGAGTGAGGTAACCTGCAGTCCTCCGTGGTAGTTATTAAGTGGATTAACCCCTTTAGATTAGTCTCAGCCATTTCTCCCATCTGTCTACCTTCACACAACAAACCTGCTACTGTACAACCACTGCAGGCACACGCCCACAGACACACACAGGCACACACACACAGACAAACACACACACAGACACACACACACACACACACACATACACACTAGGAACACCCAGGAAAAAAACAAACAAAACAAAAGGGGCAGTATAAAGATATTGAGGTGAGCATGTTAGCAAAACTTCTGCTGCTGACATAATGCGCTGTATATCTGTGTGTGACTGGACTGGCACACAACATACACACTTACACTGAAACAAATGCTTGTCCACATCACATGCTTACATTTTACTGCAGACATGCTCACACAGTGGCCTTAGCCTCACATGCAAGAAGACTCGCACGCACACACTAATCTGAGATTAGTCGTCAGTTATTATTCTCACTTGAGTGAACAAGAGACATGTAACTCATGTACAGTACCGACACAATAAGTTGGAATTAGTGATGCATGACACTGGACATAGATGTCTCCATGGAGGGATGCAGAATAAATGTATAAGTATGTCACAGCGCGACGCTGTTGACAGTGCGATGTAGAATGCAAGAATGTCTTTTCACTGAGTTATGGGTAAATTTGATTTATCTTAGTCTGATGAAGACCCAAAGAAAAAAATGAAAAGAAAATCCAGAACACACGAAAAGCAGGTTTCATGAAATCATGAAATTTATCCACACTCTTCTTTCACGGATAATCTTCACAATTTATCTTGATGTGAAACATGCATATACTCATAATCAAGACCACCAAGGAAGTTATGTTTAGAGTAAACAGAAATCTAAAAAAAAATATCAAAAAACTACTGAACAAATTTCAGTTGCATAATGAAGAAAGAAAAGTTTTTGGCACAGATAGTGCCCCCATGTGGCTTTTAATAAAGCCCATAACTAGTGAGAAGTAACAAAGCAAAATAGTTAGTTTCCTTTGGATTTTCTTAAGTGTCTCTCCAAATAGGCCACTTATTGCATATCTGCTGAAATAACAAAATAAGAGATTGAGTTGAGAGTGCTGTTGAAAACAAATACAGATGGCAGGTGCATTTTATAGACTCCAATGTGACCCTGCTGAGTTTGACAGCATTGCATCAGTTAGTGGTACTAAAGCGACATGATGAATCTAAATAGCTGTAACTCAGTGGTCATTAGTTTGACTTGAAATTTAGCACAGTCCATCCTTGCACAAAGCCCCAATCTTTCATTTCTCATTTCATTTCTCCAAAAGAACTATTTTGGTGCAGAAATTAACCCAAATGCAAATGAAAAACTTCTCTACTTTTTCTGCTGTGAAAATAAAAATACGCGCTGTTCTTTGTGACCCACCAGAACATGGTGGGTCATGGTTCAGGCTTCAATTCTGCTATTATAAGAGCGAAAACACTTCAACATACACAAATGTAAAAGTAATTTTAGCTGCTCAGATTGTATCTTCCATGAGTCAGCCTGGGGTGAACTGAGACTCATTTATATTCAGCTCTCATATGATAGCATTCCCCAAATGTTAGTTAGTCAGTTGATTGAACAGTGTACGCAGAGTAAGTTCATGTCAGGAAAGAGGCTTCATCTGGCCAAGAGCACACTGGAAGTCATTAGGATTCAATTAGCCAAAAGGTCATGGGGCAGAAGAGGACAACAAGAAACCACAACCACAAGTGTGGAAAAAGAGACTGCTCTGCTGTCACACTCGCAGATACCTTAATGTAATATAAGTAGTCAGTTAAGGGCGTGGGGAGCATGGGAGTAAAAATGTTGCTGTGACATCCCACACAGGTGGTGACACAGTGAAGCTATAGCTAATGACACACTTAGTAAAGATAAGTTTGCTTATCATTTGAAGGAGATATTCTAATAAAATACCAGATAATGTACATATTCAGGTTAGATAAGTGGTAGAACTCTTGAGGCAGATAAAAGGGAGAGAGCGAAGGAGAGAAGTCACAAATGTGGTTTAACATAGGCAAGGATGAGAAAATAAAAGAGAATGTACAAGAGAAGAGAGAAAGAACCACTTATACTCTTATACAAAGCCTATTTGCACTCAGCTCTTACAAATCCAACTGCACTCTTACCGACAGCGAAGGCGTTAGCATAGAGAGAAAAGTGTGTTCAAAATATGGAAATTAAAGGTTTAGAAAACATTCAGTAGAACTGGCTAGATAGGTCGCAATGTCTGACCACACACACTCACTCACTCACTCTCACACACACACACACAACTCTGTCATGGTAAACTTTGACCTCACACATTGTTTCAGGCTTCATCAGGGTGCTGAGGCAGGGGAACAGCCTTGCTGATCCAACTCTCCTCTCCTCTTACTTCAGCTGCTTTTCTGCTGGTCTTCAGTCATAAAGAGTGCACATGTGATTTATTCTCATTTCAATACTATTTCTTCAAATGCTGCTACAACGTTGTTTCCCCCAAAGAGGATTTTTTTTAATCTGGACTTGCTTTATGTTAGCCAAAATATAGGTCACTGCTAAAAATACTTGAGGTGTGACTGGAGGATGAACCAGTTGTTTGTCTTTGAATAGAACCAGGATGATTGGTGCAGGACAAAGAAATCAAAGTATTAGTGTCCAGCTCCATCTAGTGGTCAAATTACAACCATTATTTTTATCCAGATATATTTATTTATAAGGTACAGCAACTACCTCACCCTTTATGGCCTGCAAGGCTTGACTTCACATCGATTTTATAAATAATTTTTATAGCCTGAGGCTTAAATTTGATATTAAAAACAACATTGGACCTTATGTTGACACCAACATCCCCAGTACCAGCTTTCCCTTTTTACTGGACTCAAGAAATGCATAGGCATAAGAACCAACAGTATATGTAAGAGTATGAATTTTTATATATTAATTATTTTATTAATTACCATTTTTTTTTTTTTATTGGAGTAGTTCAATGTTGCTAGCCTACAATGTGCTAGCTAGCAAGATAACAGAATTTTTATAAATCCTCCACACTTTGTTTGGAGCTGCACCTATGCTGGAGAGTTGTATGTAGTCCGTAGTGTCAAATATTGTTGAAAGTCAAACTATAATAACTGTATGACTATATGTATGAAGGCAGTAAATAATGTGCAGTCTTGATTATTCTATGTCACTATTGGTCGTCGCCCAGGATGCTTGCTGCAGTTCACTTGATGGCCACAAGTTTCATTAACAACAAAGGTTTCCTGAATGTTACATACGTTTAAGGAATACAATACATCACACACAATGATAAATTTTAAATTGTCTTTATTAGTTGACATTTTAATACTAATTATAAACAGCAAGTGCTCAGATTAAGATTTAAATAAAGAATCTGTTGAATTAAAATGAGAAAAAAGACATTTAGACTTTAGTTATGAGGTGCATAATGTCAACAGCTTCACCTACATTTCAAATAACAGGAGGGAATTGAAAATAGTCTACTAATAAAAGAGTCAACAGACAGACAGAGCAGAAATCACACTGTAGATTCCTTCATACATTGCAGCTGCAAGACCCTCATTACAAATGTTTATCCTCACTTTTATCAAACCACATTAGCTTTAAAGCTGGACCCAGTGATACAAAACTCTGCACAAAACTAAGCAAGGTCTTCACCAGTGTTTGTGGTTTTTCAGTTTAATTCAAAAAAGAGATGTGAATCACTGTGTGCATCCTCCATGACCAGGAAGAAATGAATTTTAAACCATATTTACTTGACTTTACCACCAATACTCAGTACTGGTACTTTTAGAGAGCTGCCTTGCAGTTTTGGGGAGTATTTCATATCACTGAGATTATCATACATGTCACTTAGATTCACATACTGAGACACTTCATCTTCACATGCAGGAACCCTTGAGGGAAATCACCTTCACAGCGTTGTAGGCAGGTAGGTGGAGTTAGCTGTATTCCACTCATGGCAGAGAGCCTGTTCTTGTGCTTTAATTCTTAGTGAAGTTGCTCTGGATAACAGACTAAAGTGGTCAGCAGCAACGACTGAACAACAGCCTTCACCATCACTGAGATTTCTCCATATCAACATTTTGGCTCCTCTTTCAACCCTCTGACACAAATGCCATAGTCCAGGCAAGACCACTGAATATAAACATTTTTAACATGTGCACATTATGCTCACATATGAAGTCTCCTTCATTAAATTAACAGCAGACAGTGAAAATCTGCTTTCTTCACTCAAAATAATACAATCTTCACGTGAGCTTATGAGATAGCAAAGGAAACAAACAAACAAACATTTTTATCATGTCACTTTTGCTCTAAAAGCTGACAACTGAAATGCATTAAATAATTTAAGTTGATAAAATTACATAAAAAACATTTAAATTCTTAACTAAAAGATGGGAGAATAATTATTACTAACTGTCTGGACAAATAAAATCTCCATCTTCACTCTTCTTCCTATTCGCTTGGCGCATCTGAAATCAGACTGATTTCACATTTGACCCCGATCATTTTGATACTCATCGACTAACAGTGAACATCCCATACTTAGTCATTCTGACTAGCTATTCTTAATTATATTGAGCGTAGTTGGGAAACTCAGCTGTTCCTGTTACTCATTCAGCCACGTCTGCTGTGCGAGTCAAAGGCAGGACACTATATTGCAGTCTGTAGACCTGACTGCATTCACACGACCACATTTACCATGTTCCATATCATGTTATGACAGAGGACAGACCAGCTCCTTGGCATCTCTTTTCTGTATACTTTGACATTTTGTTCAAATTCTTCAACGAGTCCAGAATTTTTCATGGTATAACATATTTCATTGTTGCCCCAAGTAAAGATGACTTCTTGCAGAGAAATCCTTCAGGTCAGCTTTCATTGGAAGCTCTCAGGTTTCCAGGGATTATCGATGGTGGAGCGGCTCGTATCTGCTGTACAGTGACAACCTCATGATGATGAGTGGGTACAAACGGCCACAGATGCATTGCTAGGTTGATTTTGCAGACGAGCAGCTCCTCTCTTCTGGTTATGCTCCCAATCTTCAGTCAGGACAGATGCTCATCACTTGGTTTGGCGGCTCTTGGGTTGAGCTCCAGGGCTGGAAGAAGAGCCGAGATTTCTCCCGTGGTTCCTCCAGTACTGGCGCAGGACAAAGTCGTAGTTGGCGTTGGTGCACATGGCATAAAATACATTGGCTTTGTCGGGGATCTGGAGCTCTGAGGCGAGAGGAGGAAGTGATGAAGTTTGCAATTTATTTTTTCTCATTCTATTTCTATTTCATTTCTGGCATTTTACAGAATTATAGGAGAGTGGTTTTCAGAAATGTGTCCATTTTAGATCTATTTAGAAAGAATGATAACTCAATTGAAGTCTTAGAAGAGCAAAAGTTGTTTTTCAGTAGCGTTTATATATTTCCTGAAAACATTATCACGTCTTGCAGCTGATTTTGTTTACGGTTTATTACAGTTTATTACAGTTCCACAAAAATGTGCAGGTTGATTTTTTTCTTTTTAGAGCAAAAGAAAACAATGGAATAATTTAAACCTATTAGTCTCAAAGTTACAGAAAGTTTGTAATTATAACCAAGGTCTGATGACTGGGAGGTTTGTGTTTCAGTTCATAATCACCTGGTAATTTTACTCAGTCATCAGAAGACTTGCTTGTCATGTCTTTTATTTGATCACAAGTTTGTGGCAATGAGAGAAACATAATACAGAAAAAAATATTTGAGTGGAAAGCCCTGCTCAATAGAGAGAAGCCTTGCAGTTAATCCTGTTGTGAGCAGGGTTATATCTTTAGTCAGAAAAGACTTGACTGCTCAAAGCCTGAGAAGATACTCACCTTTTCCATTGTTGAGCATCTGGCAGAGGCTGAAGTCATGGCAGCTGACATCCTCCATATTGTGCTTTTCAATAGCTCTTTGAATCACCTGCGGTGTGTGGTCTTGACTGGTCAGCTGGAGAGGAGACATCACAGTGAGAGTCAGTACCTTACATCAACATTTATAAAACTTAAAAACGTGAAAACTACATGTTTGAAGGCATGTAATTTTTTATCAACAAATGTAAATGAGCTGTAAACGGTGAAGTAATTTACAGATACACCAGTGATGCAATGGCATTAGCTATAACTAAAAACAATATATGATTATTATAAGATTGCTCATAACATAATAGTATAAGGTAAAAGCGCTGTAATTTTATCACAACCCAACTGTTCCATTTATCAAGCAGAAAGGCCAATTGTTCTTTTCTTCATTTTCTTTGTTTTGTGTATTGTATTGTATATTAGAAATTTTGCATTGCGGGGTTGAATAAATTATGGGCCTGGTTACTTGATGTGAACATCTGTCAATAATTTACATTTTAATACACTTACTGAGTAATAGAAAAACAGTCAATTGATTTATACCTTTGACTGCTGAAATAATTGACTGTATCTGCAGCCTAAACTGATAATGTTGCTTTGCTGATAAAAGCAAAAGGATTCATTCATAAGTCTTGGGCTGATAACGGCTTATCAGTTTTCAATATTTGCAAGTGCCGCTGATAAAACTGCTAAACTGTTAACATTTCTGTTCATGCAAAGATGTTCTGCAAAAGTAACCTTGATTTAAATCCTCTTGAACAACAGGTCATTGGGCAACACCCACTCATCACACATCTGCTTTCTTTATGTTTTTTCCCTTTGCTTTCCTTTTTTAGAAAGTGTTACACTAAATCGACCAACAACAGGGTCGGATGACCTCGGAAAACATGATTACAAAACCACTGGTCTTACCAGTATGCTCTTGTAGACATTTCCATTGCTGACAGACTCCACACTGACCCTGATGATACATGAGTCAGCGACCTGTTTGTTGTAGACGGGCAGTGAGGCCTGAGGAGAGCAGCTGGCGGATGATGACTCAGGGTTCAGTGCCAGAGAGGAAGAGCTGAGGTCTGGATGGGAGGAGCTGCAGGAGGAGCTGGAAAGACTCGGAGAGGAGGAGAAGTCCTCTGCTACATTGTGAAGGGAACCCGACAGAGACTGATGGGAAGACAGAGGGAAAATAGGAATATTTCGTTCCAATTTTAAGACCGTTTCCCCAGTTTATCCTCACTGGCCACAAACATGTGATTAATGGAGACAGTTGGGTGCTCATACCTTGAGTTTGAGTCTAAGGGGGGAGGGCTGAGGGGTGGAGAGGTCCTCCATGTCTGAACTGCTGGAGCCGGAAGATGACACGCTGATCTGATCAGCGTAGGTTTTCCTGAGGGAGCTGTCACTGGCTGTTCGCAACCTGCACACATACAATTTTAGCAACTTTTCACTGAACGGTTATTGAAATCCATTTTTAAAAAATTTGAAAGAAAATCTGATTTTTGTTTATAACCAATTGTTGGATAAGACATTAATACACAAATACTGAGTTCTGTGTTAAAGGTTTATTCCAGGATTAGTTGAGTTGTTTGTTTTTTTTTTAAATATTCATTACTCCAGTCACTTATCATTTGAAACATGGAAAATTATGTATTGTTTGATTTGTTAGTTAGTTAACAGGAGATCCTAAAAACTTCTGGCCATCCCACACTTGTCTATTACTATGTGAACTTTGATATAGATCCAAAGTTAGATGCTGATCACAACATTTCTAACATTATGTACTACTAAATAAACCTTATAGAATAAATTTAAAATCATCTAGTTTTACATGAAGTCGATCCTCCAGACTTACGAGGCGAGCTTCTTAGTGAGCAGACGACTGCTCCATGAGTTGGGAGAGCTGGGACAGGGGTCAACTGGCGGCTCCAGCTCACGGGACAGCTCATAGCTTCAGAGGATTAAAAAAAAAAGAACAAAAGAAAAAAATGAAAAAAGCAGAGCCTATGATATGATGCATGTGGATTTGAATGTCTTTATATTGTACTGCAGGGGTGTCAGCGTGTGTCTCACCTCTCCTGGTCTGTGAGCAGCGTGTGCGCCTGCAGCCAGGCAGTGATGCGAGGGTTCACTGGAAGGTTGTAGTGGGAACACGAAGTCTGAAGCTGTCGAATCTGGGAAAGAATCTCAAACTCCTAAAAGGGAGAAAAAAATAAAACAAGGCACAGGTAAACTCCTGGAAGAGAAAAAAGTAACAGCACAAAATAAGTGTCATTCAGGTAGCTATTCATGTAGGACACCACTAGGAGGAGACACCCACCCGTCTGCGCTTCTCAAAGTTGATGAGTCCACCCTTTGAAAAAGGAAAACCAACCAGAGTTATACGGCATCATAAATCTGTTAAAATCCCATAAAAAGACCAAACAACAACAAGAGTTGAGTTTGTAGGTGTGATGTTTACATACCAAAGTGTCAGTCAGTGCTGTATCGAGCATGGTGAGGACAGTCAGATAAGTGCCCAGGTACGGCACAACTCCACTGCTGAAGTTCTGAGAGGAAAAATCAAGCCATTTATTTACATCATTTCATCTAAGAAATTATATAATTCAATATATTTCCAAGAGGTTGTAGATACAAGAGTGGAGAACTCCTAAATATTGTTCTCTCTCGGAGTTAGACTCCACAATGTGAGTAAATTAGGACAGGAAATTGAGATAACTAAATGTAATGTCAATGAAAATCCATGAATATAATTAACAAAAAAATACACACACACACAGAAATGAAAAAAGACCATAAATATTTAAACAGAGAGAATATGGGGGTATAAAACTTTTACAGACAGCCTCACCCTGACTAAGTAAACTGCTAAACTGTGGGAAAGACTGCACATACGTCAGCTTTTATATCCTCTCCTATGTCCCATGTCAGGGAGAATATACTGACAGTCTTGTGAGTGCAACCCTTTTTCCACTGAATGAAGAGACTGAAAAAGGAGAGGGAACTGGAAATCTGATGTCTAACAAAGTATATCAGCTTGAAATGTGACTTTTAGGGAAGTAGAACTGATGATCCAGGAAGAGAGAAATGCACTTACAATAGCTGACACATTCAATTCATTTTCATGGTCGAAACTAAAACTGAGAAACCACAAGGTTATTTCCAAACAAAATGGCAATTTCCTTACCATATGTCTGGACCTTGAGCTGAGCTGCAGTGATTTACAGCTTGGGGTGGCACTGCTGTCTGGGTGACTCCCGTCCTTCAAAAAAACAGTTGTTTCAGTATTGATGGAGAAACATAACTCAAATTCAGGGTGGTAAATATGACAGACATGGTTGTGAGATGACAACAAAGCAAACACATTATATAACTGTTCCTTCCAGGGCGCTGCACCTGCTGACAGGGTGTTGGTGGGTGTGGGAGGGTGACTGTCTCTGTGGCTCTGTGACAACTATGCGCTTGAAGCTAATCCCTTCCAAGTAATTACAGCCAACTTTATTGTTTATACCCTCAGGTGCACACTCTGTGTGTGTGCGTGTGTGAGTGAGTGGGTGAGTGGGTGCGTGAATGAGAGTGTGTGTTTGCGTGTGCGGGTGTCCTAGGGGTGTAGACAGTATGTTAGACAGTATGTACTAAGTAAAATTAATGCCTGCTGATTAGCACTTGTTCCAAACTAGCCACTTTTGTTTGTAGTCCTATTTGTGTTGGCCACTAAGAATGGTCTTTTCATTACTTAATAGAAACTGGACTGCTGATAACAGGAATATCACTAAATACACATTCATATCAGTTGTTTTTCACAAGGGACAAAGGAGACAGAGGAGCAACTGGACTGGAGATGAAACATATATTCAGTCTTGTGATTTAAGTTAAAAAAAAAAGCATTTAGAGCATTTAGAAAAAAAGTATTAACTATTAGAAGACATTTGTGCACAACACATTCAGCAAGTGAATCAGTTTTATTTATTTATTTATTTTAAGGACCTTTCTGAGAATCACTTACAGCTTGACGTGTGTTTAATGCAATGACGCTGCAACTGGATGCTAATTCTGCTGATTTTTTTTTTTTTTTTTTTAACAATGATGAATTGTAAATTCTATTAAATGTCAGAAAAAAGTGAAGAATGTCCACATTGACATCTCCAAATATTTTGCTTTGTTACAAATACTCAAAAACCCAACAACAGGCATTTTACAGTGATATAAAACAGAGTCTTTTTGGTTGACTGAAGACAGAACCAAAATTATTCACTGAATATCTAAATGTATGCTGCCAATTAATTTTCTGCTGCTCAACTAACTGAAAAATAAACGAGTTGTTTCAGCTACGAGGTATTACACTACGTACGGTTTTAACCATGCAATGAAATATTAACTGTACAGATCTTTGCCTCATTAGTTAGGAAGGGACGTCAGTCCACAATGTCCCGCATTGGTGTTTATGTCAAAAACGTGTATTTACCTCAATGAGGATCTCTCTGGTGGTTAGAACACAGTTTTCATCAGGGAACGTCTCACACAGGACATTAAAGGTAGCCAGGCTTTCCCTGAAACCAAAACATATTTAATCTGTCAGGACAGTTTTCTTTCAGTGGAATCAATATTCACCTTGAGCGAGGCGGCCAACTCAACAATGTGTTAACATTCAGTGTGACCCATTATGGATCTGACTTACTATCTTTATTCTCTCAGACAAGTTTTGCTGCAATTTTGCACGTTGCGCTCTAAAAAAGTAACACCTAGGTTTTGTAAAACAACCTGTGTCCTCTTGAAATTGTTTGCTGACCTGCTGACAGCTGCCCAGGTCTTCTTGAGGCGATACACAGCGTTGGACTGCAGGGCTGAAAGGATGGCCCTCAACGAGGAGAAATTCTTCAGTTGTCTGCACTCCTACAGACACACATATTGTAGTTTTGTTAAGCCTTTTTAATAAAAGTTATATCTCACTTATTCATTTATATCTAGCTTGAAACTACTTTCTACCCTGACCTGCGCAATGGCGATCCACCTCTCGATGGCGCGTGCTCTGTTGGCGGGGCTGGCGTGCGAACAGCGAGGTGAGCTCGGGGCATTGGAGGGATACAGGAAGGTAATGGAGGAGGCGGGTGACAAGATGGGAGAGGAAGTGGGAGGGCTGGGTGTAGACGGGCAGAGGAGTGAGGTGATGACACGGTTGGTGACGGCGTTGAACTGGGAGATGGTGGCGCGGACAGTGGGCGCCAGGTTTCGGTTTTCTTTCTTGTCACGCTGGGACCAGACACAGCCCAGGCAGTGGAAGGGCACTACCTTGACAAACAGATCCTGAGGGAGAGAGATGAGGTGAATGAGGGAACCCACAGTGATGTAGAGACGATCTTTGAGATCGTATTTTTTAATGAAACCTACAGCGTCCAGTCTGGTCAGCTGCTCTGCTATTTCTCTCACAGGGAAGTCCATAAAGCTGTATTTGTCTTCCTCTTTAGCGGATGTCTCTCCTCCATCCTCCTGATCTCTGGGCTCCTGCTGGAAAGATTCACAGCTGTGCTGTGACACAGACTGTGTGCAATCTGTCAAACAAACCAAATCATTACTGACAACGAAACATGGACAATCATGCAATAATGCGTCAGTCCTACGGGAAAAAAAAGTGCTAGAAAAATGTCCTTTTTTCAATCACTGTATGTTGTTAAAAAGGAAAAGTTTATATCTTAAAGATGTTGTTCGTTTCAGTCATCTCAATCATTCCTATGCCAGCATAGTGAGGACACCTGTATTGACGTGAAATTTAAAGTACATCTCCATTTGGATAACGGAAAGAGAGGAACCGACAAGGTAATTTTACATCATCTGCCGGATAGTCCACAAAACATTATTCCTTTAATATGAAAATTTATGCAGCAAGGTGCTTGGAGCTCTAATCAGATCCCATATTTAATGCATCATGTATCTACAGTACACATGCATAGATGTGACCATGACACCACTGTGGGTGCAGTTCATCCATTGCTGTGGCAGGATATAAACATTTCCCTCTACCTCGTTCCTGGAGCCTCTTGAGCAGGGTCTTAGCAGTGTGAGCCACACGTCTGAAGCAGGGACGATGCCGCAGGTGCACACACAGCAGCCGGAGGGCCTGGTACTGAGGGGGTTCACGGAAGTCTTCGCTGTATTCCTCCAGCCACAGACGAATCACCTGGGGTAAGGTACTGAGGTAACGGAGGTGAGGTTAGAGAGACCTGGACAACACCCCTATCATTTGTGACAGATTCATAATAAGTAATAAGTAAGTATCAATTTGTGAGGCAAAGTCTGTGGTTTGGGGTAAAGTTATGCTTTTATTGAACTACATTAAACTCTATTATCAGTACTCAATTTGGACTGATGGCGAAACCCAACTAATCCTTGTTAACAGGGCAGTGACCACACTCACCTGTGAGAGCAGGCAGTGTTATCCAGGTTGGCGATTGAGTCGTCTCTGTGGAGGAGGAAAAACACGATTATCTATCAACTGAGAACTACATTCCAGTGGGGGGGACAACACCGTGACCTAGTGACAGAAAACATCCTGTGAAACGCAGTGTTCCCTGGGCTGATCCTCTCTAACTGTTCATCCTGTGGAAATGTCCTGCAACACTTCAAATCCCTGCAGAGACACTGTGGCTTTTCATAGGTTCTGAAGAGTAAACAGACTCATGTTGCCCTCAGGGATTAATAATTGCACCATAAAAATATATTTGCAGTATAAGAGAAGCATAGTGTCATGCTGTCTCATTTGCAGGAACATGGCCAGACTTTTATATCAGGGTCTTTATTGCATCAAAATGTGATGCAATTTTAGTGTGTTTGTGCTCAATTAAAAGTAATAGGTTATATTTAGAGAGCAAATCATACAACGTGTAGTCTGGAGATTATAAAATAATATTAATCATCAACTGTGCAATCATTCAGGGCCTATTGAGTGACCCAACAGTTCAGGTGGTCTATAAGTTAATGACGGCAACAAAATGTTACATCCTGTACAGAATCCTGTAAAGCGAATGAGGGAAAGCACACTACCCAGATTGTCCTGAGACTGACCTAACAGAAAGCTCACAGGACACCTGTTGCCACCAGCACCACATATATGAGGGCAACTGTTTGACAAATAATACATCAACTCTACAGTACTAATAGCCAGTTTCAATCAGGCGGCAATTTGCAGCACATTAAACAAAGGTGAACTTTAAAGAACTGATTAATAAAAAGAAAACTCCCTCTGGAGATGTATACTAGTTTCTACAAATGGCCCCTGGGGGAGGTCTAGTAACTGAGGAGTCTTCTCTCTCTAATCCTGACATGTATTAGTTGCAGTTGAAAATTCCTGTGTGTGATTTTGTAGTCAGACTAAATCTCAGTTCATCATGAGCTCCCTGAGCCTCAGTTAAGTGAAGAGGCTCCGCCGCTGGGGGTGGAGGGTGTAGTCATGACCCACCTAGAATGGAACAAAAGTCCTACCTGCTTTGTTTATCTCATGACGTAAACCTGTCACAGAATTAGCGTCAATAAAGAATCACTTTGTGAATAGCTGGAGGAGTTGCATTGCTGTTTCGTATGGAACGTGATGTGTGAAGCGCCATGTTATAAATCTAGGTTACGCATTTGCTCTACTTAGATTTGCACACAGCGATGACTTTTTTTAAAAGCAGCACATACTATGTAAACCACCTGGGAAGCAAACACTATACTCATGAAATCTATACCCTGCTTCTGATAAGGTGAGGTTTCACTGGGTCCAATACATTCACTGAAGCCGCAATTCAAATGGTGAAACTAGTACTGTAAGTTAATTTAACTCAATCACATACTAAAACACATTTTACTATTACTACTGTTTTATTTTTATGATTTTATAATATATTCATGTGATTTATCCTTTGGAATAGATTTTTCCAAGCACAAAATACAGGGAGTTTTAAAGTCAACTTATTTGCTTTATTGCTAAGGTCTTGATGAGAAGATCAACACCACGCTCATGTTTCCATTTTAATATGAAGGTAAAGCAGGTTAATTTGGCTCAGCATAAAGCCTGGAAACAAGGAGAAACAGATAGCCTGGCTATGTCAGAGGGTAATAAAATCCCCCACTAAACGTTTAGACAGAGCCGGGCTATCCATTTCCCCATTTCCAGTCTTTATGCTAAGCTAAGATAGCAATTGCTGGCAGATGTTTTGTGTAAGGCTCATTGTAAATGTAAGTGTATATATGATGTGTCTTTCCCAAAATATCAAACTATTCTTTCAAAAAACAAAGTCTCCATCAGGAAAAATCTTTAGTGCTAAACCAAGTAGATCCCTCTGAATCAAACATCAACAATGACCTAAAATGTAGGCTTACAGACTAGCTGACTGTGCCCGCATGTGTTTTGTTAACATATGTCTCAGTTCAACAAAATTCTGCAGAGCCTCCACATGGACAGTTTCCCACCTTTGAAACAGCAGCTCGATGAGGGTGCTGGCTGAGGTGAAGGCCCTGTAGGTGGAGAGGAAGACGCGGATGAAGTCCAGCTCTCGGTGTTCAGGGTCCAGCAGGTGGGTGACCAGGCGCTCCAAGCTGGCGGCCTTCAGCCTGCGAACCTTCACGGTGTGGTACTGGATGAAGCTGAAGGCCATGGGGAGCTCTGCCGTGTCCGAGCTCGGCAGGACGGGCTCCCTGCGCAGTGTAATGCCAAACACCGCCCCGTCGTCCTCCTCCTCGCCCCACTCCTGCACCGGGTCCTGCAGGGGAGATGGACCAAATGATGTCAGAAAGACCCAAATACGCTAGAGAGCTTATTTTGCTAATTTCTTTATGATGGTGTGGATAACACAGACTACTACATAATGCACTTGAAAGATTGTCTCTGGCACATAAAACGTAATGGGCAAGCAATAATCCACTGAAATTTATAGGGAAAACTCTGACAAGCAGTGCACTTTTTCCTCATTATAATGTTAATCTGTGCAAACAGATTATGATTATATTGAGAACAAAAATATGAGAAAAAAAACATGTTCATACATAAATGTGCTGAAGAAACGAGAAGAAGTTAGTAGCCTCAGTATGTTTTGAAAATTCCCTTGACCTGATAAGATACAATCATAGCTTTCCAAACAGTCATGGAGCTCCTTCGACATTGGCTGCTTAACTGAATTACTGTGACACTCACATATTCGCAACACATCTCATGATGAATGCAGTCAGCCTACGAACTGAGAATTTCACTGAAAAAAATTCCTGAGATTCTGCTTATGACCCAGCCTTGCACTCTGACGCAGACACCTGGTGACCAGACTAATGACTTGGCAAAGAGGCATTCACTGCCTCATGTGTTTTTATCCAATAATCACAAGGATAATCTATTAAGCCATGACACAGTTTTTTCTCAATCCAAATTCTAAATTTTTACCCTTTTTTTTCTAAGGATAAAACAGCATTACATCTCCCCTCATGTTACTGTAGAGATACAGTGGTGTCAGGAGAGATCAGGATGTCCTTGTCGGATCTGAACTGGTCTTGAGGGGGCAAGGGAGAGAGATTTTTCTGAGTCTTTATGGAATGTGAATGGACAACTATGATATGGACAACTATATGATACTGACAACTACAACTGAACGACTAGCTCTACATCGAAGTGTTTGATAAAGAACATCTTCTTAAGTCAAACTGTTTACTGCAGTGTTTTACTGAACAAAGTCTTACCATTTTCAAAAGGTAACCTGTATATTCTGAAGCATTTAATATCTCATATTTGTGGCAGGTATTGGAATTTTTCACTTACTGTTTAACTCACAAGGACTGAAAATGCAAATACCACTGGATGATCATTTTTCATATACATACTACTGACGATGAACAATAATATTCAATAACAGCCCAGCACCACAAGACTGATTTATACTGTAACAGCACACAATAAGTTAATGGAGGTAACAGTTATATATCAGAGCAAGATGCAAGAAAATGCATGAAAATCCTGGATGATATCTCTAACTGTAAGAGGAAACTTTTTAAACTTAAAAAGACAATTTATTTCTTTAATTTTTCCAAACTGGGAATCCCACCTGTACTTTCTGTCTGCTGACTGCATGATTCATTCAGGTTAGAGAAACAACAAAACAGAAAATGATAACTGCAGGACTACTGGGTTAGAGGGCGACAGTTTTAGCTTGGCGTGCCTAATGATAATTTATGCACAGTGTAAGTGAAAGCACAAGGGATGGACTGAGAACAGCAGGGGCTGTCGTCAAACAAAGATTAACATCTGGTTGTCAACTCATCTTCAACAAGAATTCACAAGCCTGGAATGAGGCTCTGTCGCTGGGCCGCTAGAAGACACATGTCCACACCGGCTGTATATGTAATCACAGTGTTATCTGGCACACATCTAACAAAAGGCGCAGACCACGCTTGAGAACACCTGATATCACATGACAGAAAGTCAGGACGAAAACCACCGTGGACACAATGGGACACTGGTGGATCTGCACAGCCCCCTGAATAAAACCATTAGCGTTGGTCCTGGTGAGAGCAGCGAATTAGGTTCACATGGAGCTGACTAGTGGTGCAAAGACGAAGGAAGACAATGACACTGCATGGAGCCACAGGCTGAGGACAGACGGCAGCAATAATGAGACGATGACTGATATTTCATTTAACCTACCATTGATAAGTGCCACCTTCCCATGTTCATCCTGCTCTTAGGAGCGAAGAAAAAGAAAATAAATCCCCAAAGTCTGTGTCGGGAGTCAGGGACTCAGGGACTCAGGGACTCAGGGAGTCAGGGAGTCAGGGAGTCAGGGAGTCAGGGAGTCAGGGACTCAGGGACTCAGGGACTCAGGGACTCAGGGAGTCAGGGAGTCAGGGAGTCAGGGAGTCAGGGACTCAGGGAGTCAGGGAGTCAGGGAGTCAGCTCCGTCCTCCGGCGACTCCCTTCAGTCCCGACTGCTTCTGCCACCTGCATCACCGAGACAGCGTGACGACCGTGTCCAGACGCGGCGGCGGCGGCGGCGGAGCGGCGGCAGTGGACGGACCCGTTCGGGGACCGGAGGGACGCGGAACGAGCGCTATTTCCGTGGGCGTGGCCCTCGACGCAGGTGCGGGCGCGGCTCATTCTCCGGACCAATGCGAATGGGAAGATAAGTGACTATACAATGAGGTCCGGACAACGCGCAGCGCGTCTCCCGTCATTTTAACTCGTGTTGGTTATTCCTACCATTCTAAACAGAGGCGGCTGCTTAGTACACTGAGCTCAACAATGAGCTGAGCATTCAAACCCCTTAACTCGTGCTGTAACTATTTCACACCGTAAAAAACACTCAAACACTAGAAGAGAAGTCCTTTACTTGAAATAAATGATTTTTTTAGAGGGTAGAAACTTTTTCTTTCTGAAAACTCATCCCTTTCTGAGTGGTGCAACTGGTGCATGAATAAAAATGAATGTTTCAGGAGGTCCCTATGTCCCCTAAAAGGAAGTTTAGTACAGTACAGTAAAATATTAAAAGTTAATTCCTACACGATGGAAATGGTCAAAGCAACAATACGAGGTAGTTTATTTCTTCAAAATGCATTATAATGTCTTGCAATAACAACAGTGATGAAAAAAAATGTAAGTGTGACTATAATAATAAAGTCAAGTGATCTACTAACTGCATCAGATAAAGGACTTGTCTCTGTGTTTGTTCTGTTAGATCTTAGTGCCACATTTGACACTATTGACCATCAAGTCCTTTGTACAGAGACTGGAGCATTTTTGCTCTTAGCTGGTTTAAGTCCTACTCATCAGATTGATTTCAATTTGTGCACAATAACAGTGAATCCTCCACCTACTCAAAAGTTAGTCACAGAGTTCCACATGGCTCAGTGCTTGAACCAGTTTTATTCACCATATACATGCTTCCACTAGGCAATATTATCAGGAAACATTCCTTAAACTTCCATTGTTGTGTAGATGACACTCAATTGTACCTATCAATGAAGCCGGACGTAACCAGTCAGTTAGCTAAACAAAGCATGTCGTAGGGATATAAAGACCTGGATGACCAGCAATTTTCTACTATTGAACTAAGATAAAACTGAAGTTATAATACTTGGCCCACAACACCTCAGAAACACATCATCTAATGATATACTTCCTCTAGAGGGGACTGCTCTGGCCTCTAGCGCCACCGTTAGGAATCTTGGAGTTCAGGATGTCCTTTACCTACCACTTAAAAACAAATTTCAGGCACTGTAACATTGTAAAAATCAGGCACATTCTGTCTCAAAATGACACAGAAAAACTAGAACATGCTTTTGTCACTTCTAGGCTCAATTACTGAATCTCCCTAGTATCAGGTTGACCCACTAAAACTTTAAATAGTCTCCAGCCGATCCAGAAATCTGCAGCTAGAGAACAGACTTGAACTAAGAAAAGAGATCATATCTCTCCTGTGTTTGCTTCTCTGCATCAGCTCACTGTAAGACTCAAAACAAGAATTTAAAATCGTCCTCGTCACCTGCAAAGCCCTTAATGGTCAGGACCATCTTATGTTAAAGAGCCCATAGTAACTTATTACCCCGTAGGATACTTTGTTCCCAGAATGCAGCCTCACTCATGGTTCCTAGAGTCTCCACAGGTAGAATTGGGGGCAGAGCCTTCAGTTATCAGGCTCCTCTGCTGTGGGTCCATCTTCCAGTTTGGGTCCAGGAGGCGACACCCTCTCCACGTTTAAGAGTCATCTTATATCCTTCCTTTTTGATGTAGATTATGAATAGAACTTGCTCAGCATTAGTTCGAGCCAGCCCCTCACTGTGCTGCTATAGGTCTAGATGACTGGGGACTTCCCATGATGCACCGAGCTCTTCTTTCCAAGGACTCCTCCTCTCTCCCATTAACACCTCAAAAATGCTCATTACTAACTGTCCTCCCTCTCTCCTGCAGTTTTGTGCTTTCTTGTCTCTCTCCTCTTCCTCTTGGTACTTTTCTGCAGGTTTTTCTGATGCTCTGTCTTTCACCCTCTCTCTCTCTCTCTCTCTCTCTCTCTCTCACTCTCTTTCTCACTCTCAACCCAGCCTGTCGAGTCAGCCCCCCCCCCCAACCACCATGTGCCAGGATCTGTTCAACATTTCTTTTCTACCTGTAAAAGGCAGTCTTTCTTGCTCATGGGGGAAATGTTGGGTCTCTGCAAATAATAACTATATAGAGTCTGGTCTAGACCTGCTCTATATGAAAAGTGCCCTGAGATAACGTTTGTTATGATATGGTGCTATATAAATAAATTTGAACTGATTGAAGTGACCAGGATAATGGACTAGATTTTGCTATAGAAGGAAAAAAAATGGAGAGGTTCTATCATTCATTGATACTAAGAATTGTGATATTTTGTCATTAATAAACATCCAACAGTGTGGTGTCTGTGGGTCTGGGAAGGCCAGTGTTCACAGTTAGAGATGAAAGCCATGGATTCTGGTGTTGGGACAGACAAAACCGTGTCATAGCTCAAATCCTGCCTCTTCTAGAGCCCTACAGTATGACTTCCGGAGATAAATACAGCCTCACTTCACTTGAGGCATATAATGAAAAGTGCAGCCACTACCCCACGCATTATAACCACCTGGAAAACTTTCACACACAAAAAAGGAAAAGAGATCATTTATTCTAATGCTTGACTGACACATAGTGCATCATGTGTGATAAGGAATTATGTGAATAATTTAAAAGATTCCAAAAAGGTCTCAGTGATTTGGTTGTATTCCAGTTTATGTCCATCTCATGACTGTTACAGAATCACTGGGCACATACTGTAACTAAACTTTGCTCCCTATAGGAACCCCTGGTGGAGACATCTGGTGGACAAACAAATTAAGAGATAAATTTTCAAATAATCCAGTTTCTTCAAGTTCTCTGACTGGATCGAGATCAGACTCGGCAGCTTTAAAGAAACTCCATGTTCTATCAGGAAATTTTCATTTTCAGCTTTACAAAAACACTAGCGGAAATTTTACAGGAAGGGATGAAATGCAAGATACCAAGGGAATGATTTCTATCAACTGGAGCTGATATTAGGCCAACATCCTCATGCTACAAACAATGCAATCCAGTGCCTCTGCCTCCAAAGAATCCAGTCAGGTCAGTTTTTCTCAGCAGCTTCTAGCTCATGTTCCTGCCCATGGTGTCAGGGAAGTGGCGGAGACATACCACATGAAACAGGTCTGAAAAGTAACTTCAACTTTGTGACCTCAAAGAAGCACAAGTCCAGGAAATTGGGTGTGACTGAAACACAAACTATCCAATATTCAGAGTTTAAAATGACAGTAAGCAAAATATATTCTAGTAACACTGAGCAGCACAGAAGATGGGATGTGTCTTTAATCAGACTCTCCACTGCTCTTTCAACTTGAAAGAGAAGAATGAGCGTTTTGTTTCTCTAATGAGTTTGTATCTCTCTGGACTGAAGATCCAACATCATTCTCCCAGTTTGCCCATGCCACCCAGTCTATAGAGGCTGAACAAAAGAGCAGAAAAACAGCCTCAATTAGTTCTGATTAGACACATGAATGACTGACGAGGTGGCAGGCGGGCAACAAGCAGAGGCATTCCTGAAAGATGATGCCGAAACACGTTGGGTGAAGTAATTGTCCTCAGAACCTGACATGATCAAAAGGCCTCTTTTAGCTGAAAGTACACAGTACAGCTACAAGAATGATACTGTAAAGTTTCTGGAGAGTACTGTCTTCTTATTGGTGTCCCTTAATGAAAACTCCAGCTGATGACGCCTTCAGTAAAAGAAAATGTTCATCTGAATGGCAGTAATAGGGGAAGTTCCCAGAGAAAAACCTGATTCAAACAATGACTGGATGTGTGACAGCTGATCCGTCACAGACACAGTGTCTTTGTGTGTGATTCATCAGCCTTCATAATGATCAATGATTGAATTGTAAATAACAAGATTAATTAAAGTGTTGATGTGTTTACGTCAAGGATCCTGATACAGACTTTGCTCATGTTAGTGCTGGAGCAGTTTGCGAACAAAATTCAACTGACCATGAAATTCATTCAAAAACTGTTCTGACAACTGATTAATCTTCTAAGTAAATTATCAAGGAATTATCAAATAATTATATTAATTATTTGGATTTTGGATTTTTTTGTTCATATCAACATGGGCATTTTTGACTACTTCCTTAAATGTATAGACCAAATGAATAATTGATTTATTGAATAAAAAAAATCTGTAGCTGAATTAATATTGAATCCACTTCCAGGTAATGTTTAGTGTCATATCTCAATCAATCACATGATATTGTAATGTCTCCTATTGCTAGGTGGACTACCCCATGTATCCACAACAACCTCTAATGACTTGTTTGACCAAAATTTTGGATAAAACTGGGTGTTTACAGTTTCGTCCTAACTCACCTCATACTGAGCATCTGTGTCCAACAACTGGAAGCTCCTCAGCCACACGCCGGGCTCCGTGTCGGTGTGGACATCCACGCAGTGATTTGGCCTCAGCCACAGCAGCCTCCTCATCCTGCCCATCCTGCTGCGGAGGCTGCGGTTCTCCCCTCCATCACCGCCCCCACACAGAGGAAGAAGGGTCCTCATCTCCAGCTCGGCGTCACGCTAAAGCTCCACGCACCTCCTCAGATCTCTCCCACACCCGCTGCCTCATCTGCATCAGGGAGGCCATTTGAATTTAATGAAACAAAGACAAATTCTAGAAAAACTAGGTTATTGATAGTTGAATAGGACTTTAAAAATTGATTTGATTAACCAGGCTAGGATAGAAACAAGGTTCATAACAGCAGAACAGCACAATAAATTATTTTATTTCACTGAATTCCATTTGTGAGAAAAAGGGCACGTAAAACCCTTCAACTACAGAGAGAGATACAACAGACCTATAAAAACCCCTTTTGTCTTAAAGAACCGAAGAACGGTCACTTGAATTGACTCAATCTCATAAATGCTGGTGTGTTAGTATTGTTTTTTCTGAAATGAGTGTGAGCAGCATCTTAAACACTCTCTGAAAATCTGAAGAATGCAGTCAGAGTATACAACTTTCTGGTCAATATTCCACATAAACATTAAATATTTCTTATATGTTTGAAAGTCACATTATTTAATTACAATTACAAAGCACAAACAATTGTAAATATTGATTACCAATGTTTCTTTTGCCTTAACCCAAGGACAAATCTGTATATCTTAGCCTTCAAAAGATACTTTGAATACAGCCCAAAGCCCATAAATGTTGAGAAATTAGTAACTTAACTGCAATTTTGCTTCTCTTGAATCAGCATCTCATGAATCCTGATGAAGACCATGTTCAGAGCTGCGTTTGTCCAGCCAGAATATTCATGTGGAGACAGTGTGAAACTTGGATGGAGCCTCTGGCATTTATCACTGAGGACTGATTGTTCTTTGTGTTTGTGGGCGGATGATGCTCTCTGCACATATTTTTTGGTGTGTGCGTGTGCGTTCGTGTCTGTGTGTGGGCGTGGAATGGCCTCCTCCATGTTTTGGCTGTACTCTTAGATATATAATTATATCTGCATTTTACTTCCCCCATCGTTCCAGGTCACCACCCTCCTCATTACAATAAACCTCAAACCCTCTGCCCTCATTAGATACCAACACTGAGGGAATCACACGGATGGTTGGATTCTGCTCAAAGGAAATGCACAGACACTCAGAATCATCCACATTAATTCTTCATCATATATAAAGACCTGATTTGAAATCGACTGGCTCATGACGTTCAGTTTGCTGATGAGGTGTCAAGAGCTGAAGTGTTTCTTACCTGCGGCGGTAAACTATTCAGACAAGGTGAGGCTATGAAGCCGGGTCGGTGTGTGGACCTGGGGCCTACAGAGGGGCTCGGACGTGTTTGATTGAGAGTCTGTGGCCAGATGTTGAGGAAACGCTGTCACGCTGCTGGCGGAAGCGCAGCGCGCTCCGCGCTCTGATTGGTGGAGCAGCGGCAGCGCTGCGCCAATGAAGCAGGTTTACAACTTAGGACGCGACGCGCCGACGAGCCGATCGGTCGCCGACGCGATCGGCATCACGGCGTCTATGTGACATCTCACCCAGCTGAAAACAAATGTTTTCTATGAGGATGTTCATTTTATTTTGTTTGTTTGCATTGATCACATATATCGTAGACTGAGAAGTCCTCGCTGTTGTCGCCATGTTATTAATCGCTATGGAACTAAGTTACATTAACTTGTTCTGTCTCTTATCCTGTGACTTGTTTAATTTTAATGCATAAACCAAATTTACGTTACATAATGTTACTAGATTTCTATAAATTCACCGCATATTTTTTGTCCCTTGGTTTTTTGTTCCTTTTGGGAACATTTGCTATGTGTAAATTGATTGTCTGTCTTTCAGAATTCTCTTTTTCTTTCTTTCTATCTCATGCCTCAGTTTTGATCACTGTTCACATGGAGGCCAGTTGTAAATTTATTCTAGACCCCAGACTTGTTACGTTTTTCAAACCTGGCAATGACAATGTCGAAAATATGCGAAACTATTAAATAGAAATTATCTTCAGACACGTTGGTGCAGAGTTTTGTTGTCCTATGACATCTTGAATCAGTGATTCCTAAGCTGTGGGCCAGGACCGCCCATGGGTGCCCACAATAAAGCTGCTTATCTTGTCTTTTTTTCCATGTTAAATACAGAAGACGTTCAACATTTGAGGCTTGTAAAAATACTCTTAAAAGAAACAATTGGTTGAAGAAAAATCAGTCTTTGGTTGAACTGCTTATAACCCATGTCCACACCAAGGCAATAATCTCTGATGTAGGGTCCCCTGGGGTAAACAGCAAAATGGTTGGAACCCACTGGTCCGATTGAATTTATAAATGGTCTCAGGGGCTTTCAGTTATTTACACATAATAATGAACCAGTTAATGGTTAAACACTGATTTGAAATTTGCAATTAATCAGGGTGAGAGCAGTTTAAAAAAACTCAATTACAGGCAAGATTTTGGTGCATGGACAAGTGCAGTGTAAGTAAAGGAAATTTCATTTATATAACCCCAAACCAATACCAATATACCAATCTGGTGGCTACTATTAACTCGTATAATTTACTTAAGAGGAGAACGTACTAAAAGTTTGCTGTTAAACTTGCAGATAAACTCAGTTTAGACTGTAAAGCATAAAGGAAAGAACAAACAATCAATAATGGCATTAAATATTTTAATCAAAATGAAATAATATAATTAAATTTAGGAAATGAAAGTGAAATTAATCCAACTGCATGTGAGTTTACGAGTGCAGCTGTCCTTGTTTTAACCGTACATGGTACTGTACAACCATAGAGGAACACCTAACCCTTGTGCTCCAATTGATCAAACAGCTATTCTTTGAGGCCAAATGCTGTCGTTCTGGTTACATTTTGGAAGCCATTCAGTCACTGCTGCTTCGGTGATCACATGTAAAAATGTCAGACAATTAAAGAGAGACATCATCACCTCTGACGTTCAGGTATGGAGATTTATTGTTCTGCTGGGAGTCAAAAAACAATACAAGGCTGGCCCAAGCAACTGCAGCGCATTTGAGCAAAGAGTCAGAACCAGTCTGAGATGCTGAACATAGCAGAGATAGTTCAGGTGTTGACACCATATGTCTACAAACAGTAGATTTGTATTATATATTACACTGGGACAAAGCAAGAACATTTTTCGTTCTGAGGTGATTCACCCATGAATAAAGGCTGGTTTCATCGCAGGTGTTGGTTTTCAGTACACCGCAGGCTACAGTGCATCGTATCTGTAAGATATTAACCAATTACAATCACAACTGATAGGTTTCGATCAGGACAGTAGCAGAGATATCCTTTGGGCACAGGTTACCTATTTCTGCCATATACTGGACAGCCATTCATTGTGAAAAGAACGTTATTTGACCAAAGTGGAAGCATTGTTGTGATTGATTTTGTTTGCTTTTCATGAAGCTGCAGGGTGGAATTCTGAACTGTGAAAAAGAGGTGGAGAGATGGGTGTTGGTGCAACGCTGACACCTGACAGAGAACATAACCGGTGTCACAATAAAACCAGCACAACTGCTCATCTTTCAATGAGTCTAAAAATTAATTTGTATTTTAAGCCAAAAATTTATTTGAAACCCAAGATTCTTTGTAGCAAATGAAAACTATAAAGAGGACACATTAATTAATAGTAATGGGAAAGCTTCATAGTCCTCAACTTGACTTAAAAACTTATTTGTACTGAAATTAGTTTTTGGTGCAGATCCTTCGTTTCTCGAGTCTTGAGACTGTAACGGATCAGAACTTGCCCTTCTTCTTCTTCCAGGGCTTCTTCTTGGACTTGGAGTCAATGATTAGCTGAGACTGACGCTTCAGTGCTTCCCTTGAGATGATGTCAGCCTCGTCCTCTTCGCTCTCGTCCTCTGCGACCCAAGCAGCGACAGTTTAAAAAAAAGGAGAGACAGACTGTGTGTGTGTATGTGTGTGTGTAGTTGGCTCTCAACTCACCATCGTTGAGGAGGTCCAGTCTTTGGTCCTCAGGGAGCTTGACTCGAGTATTGTAAGCCGGCAGTTTCCCTTCAATCCTGGTGTAGAACTACTCAGAGAGGCACAAAGACACACAGTGCAAATTGTCATTGATAAATGATTACTAGCTAGGGACAAGTATTTTCTGTAATTGCAATTGTAATATTTCTATGATTAATATCTATCTACATAACCCATTATTTTCATAAGGCTACAGGCTTTTTGGGTTTGTTTTGGTACACAGACTTTGTCAGGGTTATAATGATAAAGTCCAGGACTTATTACCACCCAGTGTTTACAGTCCACCAACCTTCATCAAAACTGTAAAGGGATACTCAATGCGTGATATAAGAAATATAAGAAAACGGATCCGTAAAAACTTTAAGTTTTAGTTACCTCATCTTGTGTCGCTAAACAGAATGAAATGTGATCTCCAAAACCTGATAATTTTTTTAGCTAAAATCATTATTTCTAGGTTTATTTTTCATGTATAGACTATTGATTAATTATAAGGCCTATATAAACTTCATTTCACATTTATCTACAATCTCTTATTCATGAGGAGAGTGAACTAGTGTAGAAAACTGTAATGAGCCATTTTGAAGTATTACATAGGAAAAGTTGGGAGCTGGAGTGATTTTGGCCGCCAGGCAAACCTCTTCTACACTTAATGGTAGAAGTGTGAGACCAGGAAAGCCAAGTATTTCCCAACAGTGCCAGTCAAGCAAACAAGGCTGACTGATTTTAGAATTATCAGCTCAGAGTTACGTCAGTTATGAAGATTATGCCTTCTTGAAATGGATCCGAGAGTAAAATAGTCAATGTCATTAGTAAATGGCCTACAGACTATGACGTGTTTCCTACGATACACTCTGATATCCCATGTTCTCAAACAGAGACGGTGCTGCCAAGCGTTAGCAATGAAGAACAAACACTTGGTTGCTGATGGCTGCCTTTCCATTCAGATAAGCTATGCAAGCACTGCGACATGCATAAATGCCTACTCAGCCATGCTGTGTTCATGTGGTGCACTGTGTAATTTAGGCTTAAACAAGAGCCCCAACTTTGCTCTAAGTGCATTCATCACTGGAATTTTAAGACAGGGTGTATGTAAAGTTCAACAAGTTAAATTTAAGACTAAGAAGTTGTTTTTAATCTGACACAGAATGCAAATTAATACCCACACACACTCACACACCCCATGATTCATGGGGTGGTTATCTTGCCCAAGGACACTTGGACAAATCGAACCTCCGACCCGTGGACGACCCGCTTTATCACCTGAGCCACAGTCTCCTAACAAACCCCTCACTAAAACTGTACCCGAACCTTCTGCGGAGGTTCACGAGGACCAGCTGTGTAAATTACAAATCAGTTTTGACATCTTATCCCATCCCAGAACCCAAAAGCACTGTGATGCTGGTTGACAGTTCCTAGAGCTTCTTCTCACCTCTTCCTCCTCCATCTCTTTCTTAATAGCAGCCAGATCTTTTCCTTGAAGCTCCTCATGCAGTAACTGCAACTTCATTTCACACTGGGTCATCAGCTCCAACACAAACTCATCTGAGTCTGGAGACACCTCAGCCACTGTGTTCTCACTCTGTGCAGAAATGGAAGACCGGTGAACAGACATAAGCTTGATTGTCACCAAGAACTTTGAGAAAAAAAAAAAAAAAATTCAAGTCAAAGTTGTCAACATAGGGGAATTTCTAAACGCTATACAAAGGCAACTGGACTTGCTTGAGGTTGTTGTAGTTGCCTTTATATAGTACTTAACACCAAGACCTGGAAGACTTAGAATCTTCAAAGACAACACAGGGGAAAGAATATAGTCATGATGGTTCAGGTTGTATATACCAGTGTGATGTGTTGAAGTTTGTCTGCCAGGTGCTCCACTCCAGCTCGAATTGTACTCAGTGTTTTAACAAGCCAATCCAGGCGCTCTTTAGCTGCATTGCACCTCTGCTGCTGAGCCTGCAGTTGCTGCTCACACTCCTCCAGCATCTGTTGGTCACTATTAAAGCAACAGATAAAGACAGAGAGACAGATGGACTAAACATTACAGAGCTGCAAACATGATACCTTTCTTCCTCTACTACTGTCTCGCCGTCTAACCTGGAGAGTTTAGTTTCTCCAGAATATTTCATATCCTGGAACTGTTGGTTCAGGAGCTCCCTCTGCTCCTTCAGCTGCTGCAGGACCTTCTCATTCTCTCCCTTTAGCTTCTCCAGATGTTGGTGTGTCTCCTTTTGTGAGATAAAGCGCTCCACTATCTCCTACATGCAGAACACATGAAAAAATGAATTAATATGTAAACAATGATAGTAACTACTTAAAAATATCCATGAAAAGCATGGGCTTGTTACACAACAGATATAGTAAATCTCTCTCTGCCAACATTCTTACCTGTATATCTGTGACTCCAGTGGCCTCCTTGATGCGTTGGAAGGCCTCCTCAAAAGTGGAGATGGCCTTCTCCTCATTACCTGCCATCCTGGTGGTGCTGCGCTGGGCCTCACTGCTCAGTTCATCTGGCTGCATAGTTGTTCTCTGGTTCTGCAGGTAGTAAAATTTACAACCAACCCAAATGTAAATGACTCATTTTCACCATATATATCTATATATATGTCCCTGTTTTGAATCAAATAATATTTTTTTAGCAAAGACTAGATAGTAATGAGCATTGTAGAGTTGTAGGCCCTTCTGTGGTCATCTGTCTCTATGTCATTAAGATATTTGCATGTTTATTATACATGGCCAGTGACCAGTGTGTGATCAAAAGAGGGAACAAGCCTAATAAAAAGCGCACATCAAAATAAAAGCATACGCCAGAATAATTTTCTTAAGTTGCACATATTATACAGTATGTGCTACCATGTGTATCTCACCCTTCTATCGACTTTTTCAGCCTGAGCCTTGCGCTCCTCAACTTTTTTCCTGTAGCTGGCTATGATACGCTCTCTCTCTTTGCGCTCCTTGTAGAGTAGTTCCTCCTGCTGCTGTAACTCGGCCTAGCAGGCAGAGGAGAGGGAAGGAGTGATGGAAAGGGATTAAGAGAAACAAGGGAAGGAAAGGAGCAATCCAACACGGTGAGACAGAAGGTTCTTAGTGATGACTATAATTCAGATACAAGAAAGACAGAGACAGAGAACAGAGAGCAAAAGTTTCGTTTGCATAATTTATAGAAAAAAGGTATGCCAATGTATATGAACCTGCAAATGTATGCATCCCAATTCAAAGAACACAGGTAAATAAACAATGAAAGAGCCCTTGTAGCTGATTGACTCATCCCTCTGATGCCTTTACTAGAAACATGCATGCTGTACCACTTGTAGGGCACAGGTCACCTTAGCAGCTTCTTTAGAGAGCTGGGCTTCACTGTTAATGCCTTGCAAGTTCTGAAGCTCCTCTCGTTGCTTCAGGATTTCTGCTTCCAGACTGTCCAGCTGGCCCATGAAAGTCAGACTCTCCTCCTGAAGCAGTGAAAAAGGAAAACTGAGGGACACTGTATTCCTTATTACTGGCTAATTGTTAGATGATCTAGGGAAGAAAGCCTAAGCTATGTATGCATTAAAATAACAGTTACATTTCTAAACTGAAAATGTAAGCTTAAGAAATTTAAGTGTGACTACTGGTTTGAAATCATTCAAGAAACTATAATTTCTTTAAACTATAGTTTCTTGAACAAAATAAGTCAAGTTAAGTGCAAACAGAGGTAAAGTGATCTTGGTACATGAAGTACTGTTTCACTGTGGGTGACTCAGTCAACATTCACATATCACAGACATGAGTCCCATGTCAAAGGTACAAAAAAAAAGTGTCATAGCACAGGCCTTTACCCTGCAGAGCAACAGTGAGCAAACATTACTTCTGTGCATATTACCTTAATGAAAATAATTAGCGGACTATGTACTATGTACAAAAAATTGTTTTCCCTCATCTACTGATGGCTAATGCACAGTTACCATATTTGTACAATTAACTGATTATGCCTATAGTGACAAAGGCTACATAAATTGCAAATTAATTTCTCTAGCAGGCAAGTAGGGATGAGTTTGTCTGGTATAAAAAATGTTTTGAGGCTAAAAATGTGTACATTGGACAAACCTGCAAGTGACTTTTGAGTTTCAGATAGTTAGTCATGATGTTCTCAGCCTCCTTGCACTTGAACTGGGTCTTCTCAAGACTGTTTTCCAGTGCCCGCAGGTTCTGAAGACACGTACACGGATAAGAATTGGTTACAGAGATTTCAAATCATCTGTCTGCAGGAAATAAGAAAAATAGCATCTTTTTAAAATCGTTTTACACAACTCTACATGAGCTTGAGAGGTAGGTACCATGGCATCATCCTCTTTTTTCCGAGTGCGAGCATCAGAGGACTGTGCTCCGCTGCTGCCCTCTGGTTTCATTCTCTGATACTCCATCTGCAGCTCTTCAAGGCGCCGCTGGTAGGTCTGGGTGGTGTGTTTTAGGGCATTGAGGCGCTTCATCTTGGACAACACCCTCTGGTCAAGTGTCGTCAAGGCTGCCTGAGAAAAAGGCAAATAGAAGCAGACACAAAGACAGAGGGAGAAAAATGGATTGAGTTGAACTAGTTAGAAACTGGGCTGATAACTCTTGAGGATACATTCGGTTTTAAATCTCATCGCCGCATTGACATCAACACAGGTAAAGGTGTGTCAGCAGTAAGAATGAACAACAAAACTACACCGGTATATCCATCTTACTCATTCTCCTCCCTCTCACCTTCCCTGACATGTTGCGGTAGGCGTCCTTCTCCAAGCCTCTGTTATGGAAGGCCACCCTGATGACCTGTTCATCGCCCTGGGAGGATAAAACACCGAAAGGCGAATTACAGTGCGACTGCCAGGAAAGGTATAGACCATACCTCGTGTTGTTGTGCTTTGGTTGACATAAATGAGGACGAATCAAAAAAGAAAACAAAGAAAGAAAAGGGGGTAAAAATAAATAAATGAATGAATGAATACAAGGAAAGAGCTGAGAGCTTAGGCTGAGTTTGGGGCACGTTGAACTCACAGCGTTGGCCTCCGCCAGTCTGCCCTGCAGCCTCTTGTTGTCCTGCCTCAGCCGCCGGATGGTTTCCCTGTTCCTCTCCACGCTCGACCCACGGCTCTCGTAGTACGCGCTTCTGCTGCCCTCTGGCGGACACGGTCAGTCATTACAGCGGCAGCGCGTTACGCGGGCCGCGGCCGTCTCGTTAGTCGCTGAATAAAGATGAAGCTAAAGACTGTTTCTGTTTTTAACGGTCGCACGGTCAAAGGTCGATAATCTAACGGAGTCAACCCCAACGTGGCCGCCGGCTGACGGCAGAAAGACGCGTGAACCCAAACACACTTACCCAGAAGTTGGATTTTACGCTGCATCTCCGTTATTCGCTCATGGAGCGGAGGTTTAAGTGTCTTCGTACTCAGAGGCATTTTTTTTCCTTGTTATTGTCGTTGGTTTTACACAATTATCCAGAAATAAAATGAAATGAAAATAAAACGAAATGCCCGCAGTCGGTTTTAGCTTCGCCCCGAGCCGAGGATACGGTGGCCCCGGTGTTGCCTAGCAACCTGTAAACTTGGCCCGAAGCGAGTTTGTTTACCTTCAGCCCAGGGATGAAAAACCCGGACTGGCCCTTTAGTCTCATTTACAGTCAGTGGTCTTCATCGGTGATCTTCATCACTGATCTTCATCGGTGACCTTCATCACTGATCTTCATCACTGATCTTCATCGGTATTCATGGCACAGATACATTTCTCTGTGCGATTAATAGGAGCCCATATGGCAGTAGCACAGGGCTACACGACCATTTGCAGCTGAATATTTAACTGCACCACTAAACACATTCTCCTCCTGTTAGAGACATTTTTTCATATTAAAAAAACACAACAGGTACGCTGTAAAAAAGAAATAGAGATATAGATATATAGATATATATATATAGGACACTAGAGTCTGAAATATTCAGCTTGTAAACTCTATGACTACAAAGCCAATATCTTTAATGTTTCATGAATAGCTTGATTCTGACCACAGATTTAATACCTGAAGCCATTTTCTTATAATTGTACACAGAATGTGTTTATGTTCTTAATCTGAAACTCCTTCATACATTTTAGATAGTAAATCCTTAAGAGATTCTACATATGACTTCTACATTATTTAAGTCTCTTATATTTCAAATTTTCTTTTCTGCATTTTGTTCCTCCCAAAGATGGGCAACAGTGATACAAGCAAGCAATGATTCATGTTATTTTACCCAAATAACCCCAAGAATCAATGGCCTTTTTTTTTCCTTTACAATGGTATGGCAACATAAACTTTTATTAGTTTTACAACAGAATTGGAATCAATGTAAAAATGTTACAAACTTAACACTTACACATTAATAATGGATATGTTTTATATTCAGCAGAGATGATGAACAAAAAAAAGAACACAACTTATTTAAAAATAAGACACATAAATTCTAGTTCAACCACATAGGTCTCTTGTAATCTCTTAAGGCTTTAAGAAAGACACTAGGCTCTAATTGCCTGCAGTTTAGCAGCTCTGCTTTGGTGAGCTAGTTTCAAACAGTGCAATACGCTTAGTTAAAATGATAAAGCACAGCTTTACTCTTCTGTAGGAGCAGGTTACATCTGCTATAACTGGAGATCTCACTGAAGGATACTGGACCCCAGAGCTTCTATATAAAATGAAAAACAATTTACGAACAAAAAAAAGAGACAAAAAAAAACCAAAGTGTATGAGCAAAAATATTGAGTTTTTAAGACAAACTGTAGCTTAAATTAACTACAGTTATCGTCTGTGCCTCAAACTCCCAAATTCCTTCTGTAATAAAATCACACTTCACACAGGTCAAATACAGGGAGGTAATGGACTTCAGACTGTAACAGGATCAACAATATGCAGACATCATAGATAAATCTAATTTGACTGCAAGGCACAAAAATTCTGTACCTACATAATAGCACAGGAAATGGCACAACGTTCCTCCTTATGTATGAACACCGCACACACACACACACACACACACACACACACATACACACACACACACACATACACACACACACACACACACACACAGCTGTGTTCTAATCTACAGATTTGGGCTCTTCATTGGACTTCTTCAGGAGGCTGAGCAGGTTCTGTGACATGAAATACGGCCTCTCTGCTGATCCATCATTGCGCTCTAGGTCCTCCACTGTGACATGGACAGAGGTAGTTGAGGGACATTTTCCAAACAGCATGCTAACATTGAACTGTAATATAACCTATGCTTGTATTTATGCATTGTCTATGTATAATCGTTTTTTGTCTTTCAGCTACTTAAAATAGAAAAGGGGAACTCCAGCAGTTTACTGTTGCACTTGTGAGAAACAGCTATAGAGGAACTTAACACAGAAAAAGCACTGTTTTGTAGGCCTTTCTAGAAGGAATTTTCAAGCTTGTCAAGTGTTGTC
This sequence comes from Istiophorus platypterus, assembly GCA_016859345.1. NCBI lineage: Eukaryota > Metazoa > Chordata > Actinopteri > Istiophoriformes > Istiophoridae > Istiophorus > Istiophorus platypterus. The sequence continues at coordinate 22,133,337 of CM029114.1, read as the reverse complement.
AGAAGTGTGGTTTGTTGCACTTGCAACCACACATAAAAGCAACACCACAATGTCCTGGAGTACATCTGTGCAGCACTGCAAAAGTATATTTCTGCTATACTGAATTGTTTATTTCATTGTGTAGAATGGTTCAAATTCTAAAAATACAGAACATTACATTTTTTATAATGCAAATCATGTCTCTCTATGTGTAATTCCTGCATCTGACAAACTCCAAGCCCCCAGTTTGTAGCACAGACACTACATTAAAGATCTGTCAACCAGGGATTTAACAAGTAATCGAAAGAGTATTTTTCTCTGACTTCAGAGAGCCCCTCAAAATCTACACAAGACTATGAGACAGAGTTTTGATTGTCAGACACTTGTGCAAAATTGGTGGAGTGCCCCCTTAAAATCAAAATATTAGCTCTGATTTTGTTGGATCTGAAAACTTACCTGCTTCCAAACACCAAACCACCTTGAAACACACATATTTACCCATAACAGAACTACTATGATTAAATACAATCACCTTTAATCAAGATTTACAGCCAATAAATGTGGAATGTCATCAGTCGCTTCAGTGGAAAATTAACTTACAACTTTCACAAGGTGACAAAACAAGAAAAAAGGTACAAAAGCATCCAGAGAATTTAGATGTTAGTTTCGAGCATTCAGAAGGCCATGTCAACAACATGCAGCACTTATAGAGAGAGAGAGAAAGAGAGAGAGACAGAGAGGACAGGGACAGAGCAAGGCAGACGGGTCAGTAAATGGGGGATCCACAGATTCTGAGAGGTCATGATGGCTGCATCATGGCGACACAGTCATAGCACTTAACGCCAGTTTGAAATACCAAGGCAAGTAGGTGGCAATACAATACATGGGATCCCATCTTGGCGAGGATCTCTACAAGACTGAGGCCAAAAAGTACATCATAAACATACACTACTGTATACAGTATATACACAAGTTTCTTACAGAAAAAAGATCCAGTTTTCATATAGTATATCAAATATGTCTGTAAGATTTTGGTGTCAGCTGGTAGTATTGTAAACAGTGAAAGAGATTCACCATCACCGACTGAGATGTGTTTGTTCTGACTTTACATAGTACTTGAGTGGTTCTGGAGTGCATTCTTTAGCAGGATTAAGACAACAAATATTAGTGACAGTAATCAGGCACAGGTTCAGCACTCACAATCTTCTACAGATCTTCACGATATGAAAACCAACACTGTTCTAAAACCGACACAAGAGCATTTTTTTTTTTCAAGCTACAGAGTTGCACTGGGCTTTTGACCTGCTTCAACCATCACGTCACAACAATCTTCTCCAGCTGGATGTCATGCTGCTCACATGCCAAGGCTGTCTGAAATTTAGCTTGTTGTAAGCCGTCTATATTTATCTGGTCCATATCACAAAGCTGTAGTGACAGTTCTTTCATTTTTTATGCTTTGTGAGGTTTACCAAGCCTCACTTTTAATTTGCCGCGACATTACTTCTGACATCTACTCCTGTGGAGTAGACGGAGGATTTTCTTCCTTAGATTCCTCTTTTGCCTCTTTCTCTTCACCAGTCTCCACGTTCTCAGCCTCCACAGCTGGAGGTGATGCCTCCTCTGCCTTTTCATCCTGTTTTAACTCTTGATTTTCAGACACTTCTTTCACCTCGGTGTCTTCTTTCTTTTCAGCCTCTTCTGCCTGGATGACTTTTGGTTCCTCGGCTTTCTCCTCCTTTGGTTCTTCAGCGTCTTTCGTGGACTGCAGCGGCCGCTCCTCTTCGTTGTCCTGCTTGTCCCGCTTGAGCATCACCTGCTGTTTGAGTTGGATCTCTCCATCTTCCTGCTGTTGAAGAGGCGTTTCCTCCTCCATTTCCACCTGGTCCACTTGCTTTACAGAATCCGCTTGCTCAACTCCATTGCGATCTTCCTCCGGCCTTTGTGTTTTGGAGAGGATCTCGTGCAGCTCAGGGGACATGAAGTAAGGTCTGTCAGACGAGCCGTCGTTTCTTTCCAAGTCCTCACCTTTTGAGCGGGTGGGGATGCATTTGTAGTGTGTTTTATTGGGTTAATGGAAAAATTAGGGGGGAAATGAAAACATGAAATCAAGGGAGTGTGCGGAAATTAAAGTAAATTGAAATTAATGGGAGAAATGAGACAAAGAGAAGTAGAATCAGAAATATGGCAGGAAGAAGAAGAAACCAGCAGCTCAGCTTGAGACAGTTGTATGAGTTGTATGAGACAGATGATCTGCAGGAGATCTTGCTGTCAAGTGAATTACTCACAGAAGCAGAGGAAGAGTGTGTCCACACACATGGCGTACACACTGAAGAAACCATGGGCGATGAGGTACGATCCAACTACCACTGTCTGGTTGAACAACATCAGATACATCAAAACCTGTGCGTACTGCATCAAAGCTCACAAGTGAGCTCAAAACTAAGGATGAAATCATACAGATATAACAGTTTCTTACCAGTATTGGCACCCAATAATAGTTCAGAGATGGCGCTGCATCCTCTACTGCTTTGATTCTTCCAGAAAAGAAGAAGAAAGAGAAGATCCCTGTGCAGAGAACAAAAAAGAGAATTGGTGGTTTTAAACTAGAAAGCCAGACAGATCTCTCTCCACTGGTTTAAAACATAGATACCTTGAGTTTAAAAAAACAAAAAAACAAACTCCCTTACCAACGATTCCAACAATGAGGAGTTTCCCAAGAAACAGCAGGAAGTCAGTCACTTTGTCTAAAACAGCCACCCTGAGTTGAAATGGGCACAGTGCATCCAGTAAATGAGTATATCAAATTAAACTCAAATTGAACTAAATAGTGAACAAATATTGTAGTCTAACGCTTGTATTTAAAATTGTCAATAAAAATGTAAATCCCACCTGACGATGTTCCTCATGAGAAGGAAAAAGGCATCTCGTGCTGAGGTACAGAAACTTTTTCCATAGATGGCAATCTAAAGGAAAAAACAAAAACATAAAAAACAACAAAACAACAAAACCTACAAACAAACAAACAAACATTTTTAAAATCCGACCAGGTTCAAATTCTATCATGCAAATGTATCCGGTTATAAGAACTCACCATTATGTAGGCGTTTCTGTTAAGGAACTTGATACATTTCTCCAGGCACCAGAAGCAGCACTTCATGCAGCTTAGCAGGAATTTGGCAAATTTATTCTGAGCACCTGAAGAAGAAGAGAATCATTATGATACAATTTAGGAATTTTGTCATGATGTCATGAGTTTACAACAATAGAATAATCTGACTGTTGCCTATGTTCAGGTCATACTTGGGTTAAGCCAAGATACATGCACCTGTGATACCCTGAAATTATCGTTGTTGCAATGACTGTATCTGAAAAAACCTATTTGTGCCCCTGCAAGGTGCTGCATACAGACTGAGCTGTGTCAGAAACACTGTGAATAAAATCTGTGAAGTGCAAACTAAGCAAAGCTGGTGGGGAAATAAATAAATGTTTACACCAACATTAACTAATAAAGGACAAAGTTTGCCACTGTAAAACAGTGAATATAAATGTGTCCAGGAACGTTAACCAGGTCTTTATTAATTGCAGTAGTAGATAACCTGCATTATTCTGACATATGGCTCTGCACATGCAAATGACCAAAATCAGGATTAAAGAGCAACAAGTTTAACAACAAAATCCTAAAAGCATATAAGCATAATTACTAATGAACACAGGCTAATGATGAAGGTGCGCAATCAGTCAACAGCCAAGTGTATTTGGTGAATCAGTCTTCTTGTTCTGATGTTCAGTCATCTGACCTTTCAACTTGTGATCCAGATACTCCAGAATGACCCTGATGACCTGAACCACAGATAGGATCAGAGAGCCAAAAGCCAGGGATCCTGTGTGGTATCTGTACAAATGGAGTAAATGGAGTATGTTTGTGAGCATTAAAAACTATTTTCCCTGTCTTACCGGTACCATAACACATCTACTGACCTTCCCACCTGTTGTATTTGAAAAATAAAAATCCCATATCTAACCTTAGGGCGCGTCCCAGCGAGGAGAAGATGGGGAAGGCAGGAATATTATCAGGCTTCTTGAAGGCCCAGTAATATGAGGCAAAGGCCCCGGACAAAGTGACCTGGCCCAGGGCCGTCACAAAGTTGGCGCACCAGAAGAAAAGGAAGACGTTGTAGAACTGGAACCCGATGAGGTATTTGTGGTAGAGGGTCTCCCCACCGTAGAAGGCAAACAAACACTCTGCATCCGGACACTGAGCTGAGGCGTTGGAGATGTTGAATGTCTGGAGAAAGAGAGAAGGGGCAAACCGTAGGATTGTGAAAAAGGTTTTTCATAGATAAATACTGTGAAGGTCTTCACGTAAACACTTGCATAATCGAACCGTATATTCCTAAAAAGTATCAAATATTAGCAGACTATGGATCTGGCTTCTTGGAAGACATTTCTGAAAATTTTCTAACCCACACACAACTTCTAACATTAAATTAAATGCAACATTGATATCTAGAGACATACCTTGGGGTCGCAGGTCTCTCGTGAGTACTCACACTCAGAGTTGTTGAACACTTTGTACACCTGCTCATTAGAGGTGGACAAGAAACTGGTCAGAGCTGTCAAGGAGACAACAAGGGGAGGATATCTTTGAAAAGGTCGCGATTAGGGGTGGTCTGCATTTTTTATTACAGAAATGCTGCTCCTGCTACAGTGACGAAAGGAGGGAATGAATATAAAGTAAAAATTTAATAAAAACTTTACTCTTTATTTTCTTAATCATCTACGATCATCATCTGAAAAGTGAAAGGATACACGGCAGTGATGGTCCAGTAGGCAATCACAACGGCCAGGAGGGCAAAAGTCAGCAGTGGGTAGAACAAAGAGGACATCACATGCCCAACAGCTCTGAAAAATAAAACAGCAGTCGAAGTATTATGTTAAAAAGCTGATATATTATAGATATAATAAGGAAGAGGAGATTTTCCTAAACAACGAAATGCAGCTTAGCGCTCCCTTATAGTGAAAGTTAGGTGTAAGAACTACAAGGCTCTTTTTGCTGTAACAAAAAACAAATGCAATCAAATTAAAGCATCATTAAATTATTTTTTTGGCCATCTGGGGTCAGCAGAACAAACTTTAAACTCAACATTGAGATACACTATTATCACATTAACCATTTGTGATGCTAAATATGTTGAACAGGGCAGCTTTAGCATTTACACTATTTGAAACTGTTTCCCGCCCCCTTGTGAAGTCCAGTATTCCCTCTCCTTTTAGCTCTGCTTTGGTCTCCATCATCTATGGAAAGAACTGACATAAATCTTTTGCTGCTAAGTGATCCACTATTTTCAAACACCAGTCCCTAACTGTTCTTGTTTGCCATTTGGTGCTGGGCAGGCAGCATACAGAGCTTTATTACTGAAACCAACTGCACAGAAACCCCTGTGGCAGGAGACAAGGCTGATGAGAGGATTGAGACTGAACCAAAATAGTAAAAAGGTGGGCTGAAAAACAAAAACAATGAGCTGAAAGACACTAAAAGGTTTCATAGATCTCAGGGGAACTGCAGAGCTGGGTTATAGTTTTCTGAGGCCTCGTAACTTAGAGTGATTCTTTTCACATCACACATAGTCAAATGATTAACTGTTGGATGGATATTGATTGATGCAGCTTTAAAAGAAGTGAGCAAGCCCAGTCACTTTTCTTCCTCATCCGGGAAATCAGAACGGAATGATACTGCACAGTGATAGAATATAATAAATTACCAAGTGAGACTGACCTGCTAGCTTCTTTAATAAGAGCAATGGCAATTAGGATTCTCTTCCTAAGGAAGATCAGTAGCAAGATGATGATGAGTTCCACAATAGCCAGGATGATCACTGCAAAACAGTGAATGAAATAGATTAACAGGATTCATCAACAGTTCATACTGAGTTTTATTAGAGAGCGAAAGCCTGTTTGTCCTTACTGAAGGCCAGCCAAGTCTGTCTAATCTGCAGGTAGACAGAGAAATCCATCTGCAGGCCCAGATCACGGATGGTGACGTCAGCACCAGGCTCTCCCTTCAGACTGGCATATTCCATGTAACAGTGGAAAATACCTGAAAAAATTGTTAAAATATTTAGTAGGTTCTTTAAAAGTTGAATAATAAAAGTGCATAATCTCAATAAAAGCAGAGAAATCTTAAACAGCAACTTTATTGTTGTCAGAGGCTGAGGACTTACCATATCCAATGACCAGAATGACCAAAACTATCATGACCCAGACCATGATGCCGGCCAAGAATCGCAGCAGGACGATGAAAATCAAGCTGACAACCATGGCTATCACCAGACCACTGGAGAGGGTGGACACATAAAACATCAACAACACATAACAACTTTCTTGCAGCATTCTGGCCTGTGATCCTTGAGTTGCGGTCGTGCATATTTGCTGGTTTCTAAACAAAGGCCAGTCTTGAACATCCAGATGCTTTTCACAAACAATTATGGACACAGCCATGATAATTGTTTGTGTTTAGACAGCTGCAGTGGTGACATAACCTGTCTAGTGACTAAACCAGTGGTGTTGGTGTTCTTTTTAACCCTTTTTGTTACTGTACCCAGTAGAAGGTGGGCACACTTACAGCAATATCCAATGCCAAGACTGAGTGTAGTCTTCAAAGATTCTCATAGCCACCTGGCGAGCTTCAACGACCACATTTGACTTCCTGTAACAAAAGAGAATAAAGTAATGAAATGTTTCATTTTTTAAGGACTCATTTTTATCAATTTGTTGATTTATCAAGCTAATTGAAAACATTTATGTTAATTTTAGACACTGTTTAGGACTTTTAGAGTTAGGAGAACCTTAAATCACAGCAGGACTGGACCTGCGACTCACTTTGATGCCTCCAGCACCTCGGTGGCACTGACATTGACGCCCTGTCCAGCATCAAAAATGGTTTCATTGCCCACCACCACCACGCCACCTTTTGTCGTTCCCAAGGCAGGAAGGCAGCGACGTGTAACTGTGGAGAGAGGAGAAGATCACTGTTAGTTATAGTAGTTGCCACAACTAATACTGTTGGTTATAGCAGCTACTGTTTCAGACACAGTAGCTGCTATAACTAACAGTATTAATTATAGCAGCTTACTGTAGGGGTGAAAACTGAGCACAGGGAATCTTGAACAAGCTTCTCACTTACAGGCTTTACTGGGCATCAACATAGAAGGACACAAGCCATCCTTCAGGATCTGAACAGTAGCCTGGGAAATGTAAAACAGCCTTGAATGTAGTTTTTGACAAAAATGTATTGCATATTGTACATTTCACGGTATCATTTACACATCTTAGAATGTGAATAATCTGAATAATGTAATTAGTTACCAATTTCTCAAAGTCCACGCCTTCCTTGCAGTATTGTTTGTAGTAATCACGGTCTTCTTTGCTAGCTAACTTGGCTTTCACCAAGGTAAGATGCCTGTTAGGACAGCTTTCCACACATAACTGGACAGAAATTACAACATATAATCATGACAACTGACAGGACAACTGTTGCAATGAATATAAAAAGATTAGCATATCTCGATTCTGACCTGCGTGGTGGGACACTGAAACTCCAGCAACACCAAAGGACTGGCACATTTCAATATGTTGAAGTAGAAGAGAAAAGGCTTCTTCCTGTGGTGAAACAACAGTGAAGCAAATGATCAAGCCAACATCATAAATAAATGTCTATAAATCTCAAATGGGGGGCATTAGCTTACAGTAAGACGTGTCATCTGCAATAAACATAAAGCTGCCCCTAAACTGGTATGATTACAGTGGTCATCCTATTCATGTTTCCATGTGACTCACTCCAGAGGAGTTCCAGCTTGTCCACAGAACTGCCCCCTGCTGTCTGTAGGATAGATCACTTTCCTGGGGTCACCCTGAGACCAGGCTGCATGGAGAAGAGGACAAATGTGGACATTAAATCGAATGACAATGTATATTCTTGCTTATTATTACCAATGGTGCTTAAGAACTCCCGTTAATATTCTCAGAAATCAGAGACACAACGCATTATATCTTAGATATGTAAACAATTTCTAACTTTGAGGACACACACAGCAAGGTGAAGACCACTGTGACCTTCAATGTGAGCCTGTCAAAATTAAAACATCTTGCTCAGCTCTTCTCCAGTTAACCAAATGTCCATCGATCAGTTTATTTGATCGATAATTAGTTCTTTTAAAATATGTTTTATAAAACACATACAACTCTTTGTAAATTTGTGCTGTATATTTAGTACTGATGGTCATTTATATTTCTCTTGGAATTTATGTATCTTCTAGGAGTAAATATCATACATGGCGTATTGTAAATTAGGAAACTGGAAAGAATCTTATACACTACCCTGATGAAGGCAGGATGGGTAAAAATGTTTGGTGACTAAACCATGTTGTATTGAAGGAGAGCTGTGTGACACATTTTAGTTGTGATTGGTCTTAAATATGTAAAAATAGAGAAGGGTTCCGCTATATTCAGGTGTCTAAGAAATGAAATAGTACACATTGTGGTGATGGAGGCTCATTCTTACCGAGGATGCCCACAGCAAAGTACCCAAACAAGGCCAAGATGAAGAGAATACAGCAGAGGACATCTGTGCAGCCTCTGAGCAGAGGAGAGGGAGGATATGGTTATTGCTGTCTTGTACCATTTAAAAAAAAAGAAATAATGATCAGTGATTAAAACAGATGTCTCACCTGTTGTGGATCGGTCCTTTGAAGTTTGGATCAAACTTCCTGGATTCCCCTGAACATAGAAAGAGACAAAGGGATTGTCATTATCACTTCCTATAAACTTAATTTTAGACATCTAACTTTACTCTCCCTCTTATGAGATTCTAAAATAGATCAAATGCAATAAGGCTAACTAACCACAAACCTTTGGTTTCATTTGAAGCACTCAACTAGCCTCTAAACCCTTTTAATTGCATTCAGTGAAGACCTAAATGAAAATAAACCAACCACAGCTGCTGGTGAAAAAAAAATGCTGCTGGTAATTAAATAAATGTAGATCACCCATCATACAGGCCAGTTAACTTTCTATAACAGTAGCATTTGAATGCATGGTATGGTAAAGTCAAATATTAATGGCAACATTTGCCCGGTGTTTAAATACATGTCAAGGTGTGGCAAATAGATGCAATGTAACATATAAAATCATCAAACTGATGTGTGATGTGCCATTACATATGTTTAACTGTGAATAATTATATTAGATAAAATTCTTCACACTTGTGAAACAAAAACCTTACTATCTCATTTTGTTGGTTTCTATTATAATTTTCTTGGAACCCATAATTTGAACAACTGGATTTTAGAAACCAGTTGTTAAAACAGCATGATCATACCACTTTGATACAATTCCACTAAAAGTTCACTATACAGTAATTCAGAATTATTGTCCCGCCATAGTTGTCGGGACTTTTCTGTTCCCTGTTTTTTTTACCTGTTGGCCCCTATATTCTCTATGTGACCATCAGACAATGTCATGACAATGAAACTTAAAATAATGCTTAACTGGAGAAGATACTGCAACTCTATGTGTAAATATATAAAAAAGGCTATTTCAGTACTCAAGCTAAACAATTATACCATGAACTGATGAGTCCAACAATGGTAAAATAATCAATAATTGGCAGCTACTGTATCTTGATAATGGATGAATGATTTTCAAACAGAAAGTAATTTTTCAAACAAAAAAATGAATCCTTCCTTAGTTCCAGCTCCTTAGTTGTGATGATTTGCTGGTTTTATTGTCTTATGTGATAATAAACTGAATTTCTTTAGACTTTGGTCTGTTGATGGGACAAAGCAAGAAATTCCATGACACCCCCCCTCCACACTGGACCTGACTAACAACTCTACACACCATCATCATTTTCAAAGAGTTCTACAGGTATGGAGTCATTTTAGCCATAAGCAGGACAGAAAATCAAGGTTCTTCTTGCAGCAAATATTCCTTAATATTTCACTAGTGGGGTGTGTGGTGGTGCAGAGGTTAGAATATACACTCAGTTGGCCTTTCATTAGGAACACTGAATGCAACAGACCACATTAGTTCTAGCTAGCTGTTCCTGACAAACAAACGAGTGTATATGACTGCAGGCTCCCTTTACGGGGACCTCTGTGTCTCTACTCTCAATGTTCATTTGAAGTGCCTAAAATGTCATGGATGCTACGTCTTTAATAATTGATTAATTGCGCAGGCTAATTGTTTCTGTAAAATCACAACTGCAAGTAATTTATAAGTTTAAGCATATTTTAGTGAAACAGATAAGAAAAACATACAAATGATTTCTTATTTAGTACAAAGACACTGCATTTTTCTAATAATTTGCAATATATTTTAAATTAATAGTTGAATGTACAAGTGTCCACAGAAACTAAAGTGTGTATTTGAGACACACACAATTACAATATATAAGTGTAAAAACATGTATTGACAGACAGGCCACTCTCCAGAACAAAAGGATTCTGTCATGTCATGCCTAGCAACCTACAAAATGTCTCCCCAGCGATGATGAGCTCCCCATGGACATCGCAAGCCACCATGGAAACACTTAAGACGCGGCAGAGGAGAAACATCAACCAAACCACTCTTCCTGCAGTGAGATCATCGTGAGCTAATGCTGTGAGTCAACATTCATCTGTAATTTTCAGGCGTCTAAAGTATACCTTGAAATATGTTTAATAGGAAATCAGGTCAGTGAAGAGTTCAGCTGTGCGTAAGCATTGTCCTATTGACCAATATCTTTTTGAAGAATAACACGATTTCAGACTCTGAGATATAACACTTCCTGCCACGTTACTTTAAGTACCTGCCACAATTCACACATTAAGGTAGAATTGAACTGTTTTATTTAAATGCTCGCCTACAGCATAACAGTCAGAGTTGAGCCCAGCTACTTGCTGTCACTTACACATACACAAGATACACACACTCCCTGTGTTCACATATTGTAGACAAAACGGAAAGGCTTCATCTTGTATTTTAAAGTCCAGTTCTCTCTGCCAGAGTTAATATGTGACTTATTATTTTCCATTAGCCACCAGAATTAGCAAAAGATAAGCCAATAGTCTATGTAATGCTCTATCTGATAAACTAGAGTCATGTCAACACAAGATTCAGCAAACAAATGTGGACATCCACCTTATAATAATTCCAGCTGCGCAGATTGTTACAGTACCTTGTCTTTTGTATTCTGTCATTCTGTTGTTATTCCTCTCAGAGTTTCTGTCATGGATGCTTTTATAGATTCCTCTCAGTGTATTGTACACGGTCCTTGTTTCTTAACGTTTCCTTGCTGGCTGAGTTCTGTCAACTCTAACTCCTCACTTCCGTCTTTCAGAGAACTCAATGCTCCTTCAGCTTGCGCCCTCCCTCGGGTCCCTCTCTTTGCTCAGGGTTTGTCATGGGTACTTCGGCAAGAAAAGTATCGATAGGGGGAACTGTGAGAATACTTGTGCTGCGTGACAACTGGCTGCTGCCAAAATTAGTTGTGTTTAGACAAACCCCAGGATAAAATGTGTACTTTTTAGATATGTGACAAGAGTGACTGGCCTTTTCATCGGTAGGTAACATATTCTGAAGTCAAAAGTCTTTAACACCAGCATCATAACAGTTATCTTAGGCTTCAACTCAATCCACTTAATCAACATGTTAAACAGCACTGTGGCTTTAATGGCTTTCTCTCTTGACGTTTCCTTGGCTTCCTGTTTCTACTTTAAGCTGTAGTTTCCAGCTTGTTACTGCATTTCTACCGCATGCCTCCTCCAAAATCAACAGAGAAGTATGTTAGAGTGGTGCAGGACATGTATGTGGACTGTAAGACAGTGGTTATGTGTGCTGTAGGGGTGACAGAGGAGTTCAAGGTGGAGGTGGGACTGCATCAGGGATCAGCTCTAAGCCCCTTCTTGTTTGCTATGGTGATGGACAGACTGACAGACGAGGTTAGACAGGAATCTCCATGGACTATGATGTTTGCAGATGACATTGTGATATGTAGTGAGAGCAGGGAACAGGTGGAGGAGAAGCTTGAGAAGTGGAGATTTGCCCTGGAAAGGAGAGGAATGAAGGTTAGCCGCAGCAAGACAGAGTACATGTGTGTGAATGAGAGGGACCCAAGTGGAAGAGTGAGGTTACAGGGAGAAGAGATAAAGAAGGTGGAGGATTTTAAGTACTTAGGGTCAACAGTCCAGGGCAATGGAGAGTGTGGAAAAGAGGTGAAGAAGCGTGTGCAGGCAGGCTGGAACAGGTGGAGAAAAGTGTCAGGTGTGATGTGTGATAGAAGAGTTTCAGCTAAAATGAAAGGAAAGGTGTACAAAACTGTGGTGAGACCAGCGATGCTGTTTGGTCTAGAGACAGTGCCACTGAGGAAAAGACAGGAGGCAGAGCTGGAGGTAGCAGAGATGAAGATGTTGAGGTTCTCTCTGGGAGTGACCAGGATGGATAGGATCAGGAATGAGTACATCAGAGGGACAGCACATGTTAGAGGTTTTGGAGATAAAGTCAGAGAGGCCAGACTGAGATGGTTTGGACATGTCCTGAGAAGAGATAGTGAATATATTGGTAGAAGGATACTGAGTTTTGAACTGCCAGGCAGGAGGCCTAGAGGAAGACCAAAGAGGAGGTTTATGGATGTAGTGAAAGTGGACATGAAGGTAGTTGGTGTGAGAGAAGAGGACGCAGAAGACAGGGTTAGATGGAGGACACTGATTCGCTGTGGCGACCCCTAAAGGGAAAAGCCGAAAGAAAAAGAAGAAGAAGAAGCCTCCTCTAAAATCAAACTATCACTATCATCCTAAACAGTTCACAAAAGATTTTGTGAAATGGTTTCATGCGTTGTTAAGGAAACAACTTAGCTATGACGAATTACATTTCGTAACAAGCAAAAGGCGACAGGATGAACTTGCACACCAGAGATAAGACGTCTTGTGTCAGTGTTGGCACATGACTTGGTCTGGTCTGCTCACCACTGGAGCTATATGACAGATGGCAGATGTATGAATTAAAATATTAAGTAATGACAGATACTGAATTTTGAGGCCCAAAATATGAAATTATTACTTTAATAATTTGATAATGATTGTAAACCTAATATTCATGTTTCAGCATTCAGAAATAACACAAATATTTACAATGAGATCCCTTAAATTTGGTTATTTAAGAATTTTGACCAATACACACAATATATATATACATATATATTTATATATTCATATGAAATATAAAGTCATTAGCGTTCTCAGATGTACAAACTTTGAAACACTTTCAAAATAACCTCAAATATGTCTGTTTTTTCTACATTGCAATTTCTTGTTACTTGATAAACTAAAATGATACCTATTTATGCATAAAATATATATCATGAAATTAGGAATTGCTTTTTTGAAACAGGCCAAAGAAATCACCTAGTACAGTTATTCATAATTTATATTTCAATTATTGAGATACTGTTGTTAACTAAAGTTTAAAGGGTTCGCTGTTTCTGTTTGGTCTTAATCCCCCACCCCATCATCATTTTGTGTATTTACATTTTCTTTCTCTTTATACTGAAGAGGATGAACACTGAAAGTAATTTTCCCATCAGTCTTTCATTTGTAGGACCATCTGTGAATGTGAGAGACACAGATCCATTAGAGCTGGAGCAACAGGAGACTCTTTCCCTGTTCTGTGCCATGAAACAATCTCTGATTGTGCTGAAAAGCATTCCAGTTGGTTTGTTGTTGTTGGGTACCGGCTGCCAAATGTCTTGTTAATGGTCTTGTGTGTGTATGTAATTGGCAAAATGAATGGGATAGTGGTTTAGCAATGTCCATCTGCTAATATATGAAGTAACTTTAAAAAGAGCAAATCTAAAAAGTTGTAAATGTAGACGATTTTATTATGAACTGGGTAACCTGGTTTCTTAGGTAGTTCATTACACACCTTCCAGGGACCTGGATGGTGAAAACCCACAGGGCCCACCAGACAATCTCAGTGTGCACTGAGGTCTGTATGGAGTCCATATGGAAAAGCTTGAAAGTATTTATCAAAATCCTGAAATCAATTCTTTATAAATGACCACAGTGTAAATACTAAAACTAGAATAACTGTGTCTCTCCTTCAGCTGACACTAAGATGTGTTTTTTTTAGTCACGCCTTTGTGTGTGTGTGTGTGTGTGTGTGTGTGTGTGTGTGTGTGTGAAAGGAAGTAATGATGTCATGACTGATGTGGTTCACTAATGGGCCCAGAGGAGTTATCAGATGTGCCCTTCCCTAGCTACCGTAATGGGTTAGCGGCTACTGTGGTTGTTTGTGTGTGTATGTGAGTGTGTCCATCTATGTGCAAAGACTGTATATGCATGGACACATTATAAGTACATTAGTCTCCTTGGATTTTTAAAAACATTCTATTTAGGACCTGTAGATAAAGAAGTTTAATATATGATACTGATAGAATTTCAGAAACTACTGTATGTACAACTGTTCTACAGCTGCATCAAGCAGCTGCCCCTGCTTCAAAAAACTTGACAGCGTCTAAGAAGCCACTGGCCTACAAACTCTTAAAAGGCGCAGAGGAAAAACATCTTTTTGTCTTTTTCTGAAGCGCTAACCACATAAAAATGACAACCACTGTCTCAGATCAGTCTCTGTCTGTTACTCTCTGCTCTTCACAGTCACTGCTTGGATCAAACAGCAACAGTTTTTCTCATTTTCACAAACCAAAACAGCCAAAGTCTGAATCATAAGCGACCATTGTGAAAGATTTAGCAGTAGCGTCTTTGTATGTGTGCATGCAGTGTGTGCGGTAATGCATTTAAGTGTTTGCCAGCTAGATACTGACTGGAAACCGCTTGACTGTGTCTGCTGAGTGGGTAGAGCAGGGAACGCTTAACACAGTCCAGGCAGTGCAGGCTGCAGCCTGCCCGCACCCACGCAAGCCTAGACAGGGGGAAAATGTAGTAGTCAGAAGGAGTAGACTTGGGATGGCTCGGCACACAGGTCAAACTCTGCTAATAAAAACTACTTGAGAACACCGTTGAGCTGGAATCTATATTATGTGTTTCTTATCGTATAAACCTTTAACTTGGGTTTAAAAGGGCTGTGTTTTTTGACCTTTTAGCCTTCATGGGGAACGGAAGTCGAGGAAAAGAGCTGTTTACATTAAGGCAGGAAAGCAACAAGGAAATGCCCCACAGTAGCAGCTCCATTGATGGACTGAAGAGGATCTAGACTTAACATTATGGGTGTGGGCTCCTGGTAGCATGTTATATTGTGAGAGAAGGAATAACTCAACAGTCAGTCACCATTAGTGTTGTCTTCCCAATGAAATACCAGCGTGAAGATTGCGCTTTGCACTTTGGCAATCCATTTAACAACAGCGACATAGGGCATTACAGCAAGAATAACATCAGTCACAAAGACTTCATGACTAAGCAGTCCATATGAACCACAACCCAGCCCAGACATGAGAGGACCGCAGCAGGCTGCTATAGGCTGCTGAGTTGGTTCTGAGGGAGAAAATCCATGTGTGACACACATAATAATCAGCCATGAGTCATGTGTTTGGCTAGTCTGGAGGATGGATTTTCCATAATATGAGCGTGCACAAAAAAAAAATAGCAATTAAATCAGTGTGAACAAAAGCAGTTCACGTCTATGAAGTGCATGTGTTTCTATGTTTGTGAGAGTAACTGCATGAGTTTGTGCATCTATGAATGAAGCAACCATATGTCAATCAAAAAACACCAAATGTTTTTTTGAGCCTGGGGGGAAAACAGGATAAATCAAATATTCTATCCATGCATCTGTTTTCTCCTCCTCCTCCGTGGCCTGTTTTCCTACAGTACATAATAACCTGGATATGAAGCCAATTTGAAACGGCCAATCAAGACAGACCTAGTTTGATAGGATGACAACCTACTTTTCCTTATCAGTCAACATAAGCCATAAACCAACAATAAACAACTAGGTTGAGCTTTATAGTTGTAGCTCCATTTAGAGTTCTATTTGGTTTGTAAAATACGCTGTTAAAATATGGCAAACGAGCCCAATACGGTCACCCACTGACAGCAAGTTAAAAGACTAAAATCAAAACACATTTTCCGCGACTATATCTTTGGACTCCCCTGAAAAACAAGCCGGCTGAGAAGGATGAGGATGCCTCCAGATCTGCAGAAGACCCATGAGGTCCACACCCATGATCCCATTGCAGTCATTGTTTCCATTTCTTAGCCCGTGTCAAGAAAAATCCCAGATCGAAGAGGGACCAGTCACACGAAGCCTTTTCTCACCGTATTTAGGATCCGGGTTTTTCTCCTCCAGCTCCATTCTCAAAACACCGCTCGGCTCCTCGCTGCAGATCAGACCTTAGACAGGAGAGTTACCATGGAAATGTCGAGGGAAAAACACATCAGTAATAGTGGCCGACCGCCTCGGCTACAGGGAGGGAGAGAGTGGGAGAGAGTCATTGAGAGAAACGGGGAGAGAGAGAGAGAGAGAGAGAGAGAGAGAGAGACCATCCCAAATGAAACCGAGGCACGGCGCCTTCCAGCCTAACGGAGAGGGGAGACAGCCAATCAGAGCGCAGAGCCCGGTGATTGACAGCTGTCTTAGCCAAACAGACGGCGCCTCGGTGGGACAAAAACAAACGTCTCGCCGCTACTTCAACGGAATGTGTCGAGTGTTATCTGGCGTGTTTGTAACTGCTGGTGTGCTTCAGAGGGAAATTAGACATTTAGACAGACGTGGAAATCATCCGTTCTCTTATCAGGAGAAAGATTAAATCTGAGAGAGTTGTTTACTTATTTATTTACACATCATTTAAGCCTATTACACGCGCGTGCCCGAGAGAAAAAAAAGATACACACCGATAAATAGTCTATAAAGAGAAGTACTGTACTGTACTGGTGAAAATTAAGACAGTACATTTACTCAAGTACAATATAAAGCCTTCATTAAGTCCCTTGAGTATTCATATTTACTCTAGGGAAATGTTACACTCTCTACTCAGATATACAGAATTTGTGTAATTTGTAATAGGTATTTACTAGTTACTTTAGTTTTTTCTTTTTTTTTTCAAATATAAAGTGTATCCAAAGTATTTAAATTTGGCTCCATTTTGACAAAATACACCAATAAAATGCTGCTCAGAAGATCATGCATTGGTGATAAAAATCAAACAATAAAATTAATGTAACATTATGACAATGCTGAATACAAAGTGCTTTTTCTTCCGATACTTCTATCACATTTTGCTGGTTATTCTTATGTGCTTTTAAAAGAGTTATGCAAAAGTTTTAATGCAGGACTTTATCTAATATATTTTATAGCATTTATTTATACTCAAGTAAATGATGGATTTCTTCGACCACTGGAGTCACCCCAGCCCCTTATACTCTGAGAACAACCTTTTGCCATACACCTCATGTAATGGAAGACTATTCTTAAGGTCGTAAATAAACGGAGTGGTTGACTTGGAGAAACTTATAGATAGGTGTATGTTACTGCTATCTAGAAACACATTTTCATGATAAGTTTCTCAAGCAGTTAAATAGGCATCAGTGGAGAAATGGCTGGTCTACTATTTTCACTGTGGCTTGTCTCATAAAGAAACCACAGCAAACCCTGTGATGTACATAATCAAAATGAATACAAAACATATCCTTTGTAAGAAAAGTATTCTGGAGAGATCACATGTATCTTTATATAACTCAGTTGTCTGAAAGATGAACAGCGACAGATAACAAAGGGTCATGTATAGGTGGGCTGTTGAAGACATGAATAATTTAATGTTGGGAAATGTTATCAGGTTTCATAGGAAAATCCTCAGAGCATTTTACACATCTGAATTACCAGCCAAGCAGACAAACTAAGCTTCTTTGCGACATTTTTCCTGGTAAAATCAACTATTTTATGTCAATAGTTCATTTCAATTGGTTTTTGCTTCATCTCTGAAAAATATCAGCAGTACCTGGTTTGATGCGAAAGATCTTCAGTCTCTTCTCTTGAAAATACTGGGCTATTAACCAGTTTTAACATGTCTAAACAGTTTTAAAATATTTGATCTCTGGTGGCTTTTGATATGTATTTGACATTCGTGTTTTCTAATGCTCCACCTCTGTTCTAGGGGTTTTCTTGCTTTCCTCAGCATTAAAATACACAGAAAAATTATTGGTTATTGGCTGAAGCAGTACTATCCTGCTCTCAGGGGGCTCCCCCGCCCCTTTCAGTGTCTCTTACAAAAGTCGGGCACAGGCCCGGACGCTCAGCACACGAGGGGCTTATTTTAGCGGCCAATGGTGTCGGGAGGCTCGGGCCGACACCCTCCACGCCCCCCGGCCGCGGGGCCATCCGCGGACGCCATTTTGAGCGAGGACAAATCTGAGCAAAAATTTACTTTTCCACCCCTAAAACGAACCAAGCGGTTTGCTGCAAGTGACAAGCCAACAGAGCCCCCACGTTCCCGGGAACACACGGGACCCCCTCGGCTCTGACCCGGTCCATTAACTTTATTATGCGGACTAAGTTTGTTGCGTAACTTCCACATGTTGCGCAAACTTGCGCCGCGTCTCGCGCCTCGGTGACGCGGAGCTGCCGCGTCCGACGTTACGTGTCCGAGTGACGTGTCGCGGGGCGAGACGTTACTTAAGCGGGTCCGCTCGGTCGCGTCGCGTCGCTAAAACCATCGGTCCCACAGGTAAACCCACGGGAAAAACCCACGGAGAGGACGAAGGTACCGTACAACCTGGACGATCAGGGCGAGGAAAAGTCACTAAGTGTTTCTGTTGGACTTTCTCCGGGTCAGCGCCGGTCTAACCGGCTCTGCCGTGCGCTAAACTCGTCGACAGCCGCTATGCTAGTTCCTAATGAAAGGCGTATAACTGGATCGAAAAGCCGTAATGATAAATAATACTCCGACATAACAAGTGTTTATCAGCTTACTAAAAACACTAAAAACCACCAATTCATGACTGTCATTGATATTTGTCCGACTTTTCACTGTTCTGGTTACTTAACCTGCAACAGTTAAGATAAAAAATGTACTGATAACCGGACAATAAACTGCTTGCACTCGGTTACATCTCAGATATTACAACTTTGAATAACACTTCCTCTACTTTTTCCTCTACGCTCAGTAAACACACATGGCTCTCAGAAGCGCTGTCAGCCGTCTGCTCTCCAGCAGCCAGAAATGTGCCGCCGTCACTGTGTCCAGAGCCCAGGGCACAGCTGCTGCAGCTCACAGAGGTACATCTGAAACGCCTCAGTCAATCTTTACACGTAGAGAAAGGATCGTGAAATAAAGTGTGGAGTGACAGTCTTTAGGGGCAGTGAGCGAGTCTCTTAACGTGGGAAGCACTGCCTTCATTAGTGTCCAAAAAGGAAAATAACACGAAGGAGGTGGAACCTCAGTTAAGTTGTTTAAGTTGGATGTATAATCCTCAGGACTCAACACTTTTATTTTTCTTCCCTTCAGATGCTGAAGAAGTCAAGAAACCAGCAAAGGCAGGTAAGCGACATTTAATGAGTTTAATCTGGTCCTCCCAGATTCCTACACTTTTTTTTTTTTACCACATATGACAGTGACATAACCAGCCTGTTTGTGTGTGTGTGTGTGTGTGTTTGCATGCTTTGACTTTCAGCCAAGGTGCCATTCAACTGGCGGGACGCTCTGGATCTGGAGGGTCAGCTTACAGAGGAGGAGATCATGATCCGGGACTCCTTCCGCGACTACTGCCAGGAAAAACTTATGCCCCGCGTCCTCATGGCCAATAGACATGAACGTGAGCTAGACACACATCAATGATAACAGCATATTGGTTTTTACCTGTGGGCAAGACCATATAGATTATTATGATGAAATAATCAGAGCACAGTTGGTCCTTCAGGTGTTTTATTAAAGCTCATATCATCCAGATTGTGGAGAAAATCTCATCATTGTACAGCATAATTCAATTTCAGGTATTTTCTCTTAAAGATGTTTTCTTTAAATGTTGATTTCCTGCTAAATATTTAATCGTCATTTTGTATTTCCCAAAATGCACTGTGCTACAGACTTCCACCGTGAGATTGTCTCAGAGATGGGAGAGTTGGGCGTCCTAGGCCCAACTATTAAAGGTAAACAAACCTAAACTATGTTATAATTTTTTCAAGTTATAGTCCAATCTTGTGCAATACCCAAAGTAATGTTGACATTACGGCTTCAGCAACATATATATTTGATTTTTTTATGTTTTATTTCTTGGTTTTGGTCAAATAAATTACGACTACACACTGGGTAGGATTATTTGCAGGAATTTACATTCCTTTCTCTTCATCCTGCAGGGTTCGGTTGTGCTGGCACTAGTTATGTCGCATACGGTTTGATTGCCAGAGAAGTCGAGAGAGTGGACAGTGGGTATCGGTCAGTCATGAGTGTCCAGTCGTCACTGGTCATGCATCCAATCAATGCTTATGGCACAGAAGCTCAAAAGGAGAAGTACCTTCCAAGGCTCGGTAAGAAACCCGCAGCTGGACATGACATTTCAAATATTTAAAGATACTTTTATTGTAATCTATCTGGTATATGTTTTGTTTTTGTTTTGTTTTTAGCTCGTGGAGAAATCCTGGGCTGCTTTGGCTTGACAGAGCCCAACCATGGCAGTGATCCCAGCAGTATGGAGACCAAGGCCAAGTACAACCAATCCAGTGGTACATTCACCATCAGTGGGGCCAAGACCTGGTAAGTGGACAGACATAAACAAGAGGCAATGGCCCTTCTGATGGAGAGTTTTCTCAAAGCCTCAAGACAAATACATAGAAGATGAAATGTAGTCAGGTTTAATGATTTTTAGTGGAGTACTCATAAGACCGACATGAAATAGAAATGATTTATTCTGCAGAAAAAGATTTAAAGCACAGTTATTTTAAAACCATTTTGTCACAGTGTCCACTTTAAATTTGGACCATAAATTAGTTTAAAATGCAATATAGCTCTGTATCAGGAGATTAATAATGTAAACAGATGCAGAAATATTAACAAAGCCTGCTCCTGTCTTCTGGGTTAGCCTAGGGCCAGACCAGCTTTTTGTGTATCAGGTTAGTAAAAACTGAAAACTTGTAACTTTATATGATGACTGTTCCAAGTGTCGAGTTCTGAAGTACTAAAATGTGAAGTCATGCAACCTTATAAATTATTTTCTTTTGTTTCTCTATCTATTTCCCTTGCTAGGATCACAAATTCCCCTGTGGCAGACATCGCTGTGGTCTGGGCCAAATGTGAGGATGACAGAGTGAGGGGTTTCATTTTGGAGCGTGGAATGAAGGGTTTTGCCACCCCCAAGATTGAGGGCAAGTTCTCACTGCGGGCGTCCGCCACTGGCATGATCCTGATGGATGAGGTGGAAGTTCCCCAGGAGAACCTGCTTCCCAATGTCTCCGGTCTGGCAGTAAGTGGCTGCTCTCTCATATCAAATTCAAATTCAACAAAACAAATTAATTTTGCTTTACTATAACAACATTAAATTTGCTGTGTTCTAATATCTCATACTTACCTTGTTGTTGTCCATTGTGCTCAGGGTCCCTTTGGCTGTCTCAACAACGCCCGGTACGGCATCGCCTGGGGAGCTCTGGGAGCTGCAGAGTTCTGTTTCCACGCTGCCCGACAATACACTCTGGACAGGTAAATGATATTCTGTCTGCAGTATTTGTGTGCGCACAAAAGTCAAGGTCAAAGGATCCGACAGACATAAAAAATGATTATTATTAGCATTATCATACTGCATTTTGTCACCTCATGTTTTGCCAGGCTCAGCTTCCTTTAGAGAAGGATCGATTTTCATGTCTTTCTGTCCTCCAAACAGAATCCAGTTTGGGGTGCCACTGGCCAGGAACCAGCTGATGCAGAAGAAGATGGCTGACATGCTGACAGAGATCACTATCGGTCTGCAGTCATGTCTGACCCTGGGCAGACTTATTGATGAGAAGAAGTCAGTCTTCTTTTTTGGTCCTAAAATTTCTTTCACGTTTGTTTTGGCCTCTATCAGCCACTGGTTCTCTCTTCTACTAAAAAGAAAGTTTTCTAATGTGTTTGCTCTCTTCCTAATAGAGCAGCGCCAGAGATGATCTCAATGCTGAAGAGAAATAGCTGTGGCAAGGCTTTGGATATTGCCAGACAAGCCAGAGACATGTTGGGAGGAAATGGCATCTCAGATGAGTACCACATTATCCGCCACGTCATGAACCTGGAAGCTGTCAACACATATGAGGGTAGGCAAACACAAATGTCTGCATCTACACTTAAATGTTGAACATTACCAGCAGTTTAGAGTAGTCAATATGTTTTAGAGATTTAACTGCAGATATGTATTGCCACCACCAGAGGTCAGCAGTGAACCGATTATTACAGGCTGGCACTTAATGATTAGAGGCATCTTTTTCAGAAATCTGACCACTTATATTGAACTTCAAGTAAAGCACGTGGTTTAAGTAAGAAAAACAAAAAACATTTTTTTTTTATTTCAGAAAACTTAAAAATTCAAAGTTCAGGGAAAAAAAAACAAGTTTCAGAGTAATACTGTGATTTTTACTGACAACTCAAATATCTCTACATGTGAAGATAACTTCCTCATTATGTTTTATGACTTTGTTATAGGAACTCATGATATTCACGCTTTGATCCTGGGTAGAGCCATCACTGGACTGCAGTCTTTCACTGTTGGAAAGTAGAGCTCTTCCACTGTCTTCCTGAAATGGATTGGATGTCAAATAGTTTTGTGCCCTCTAAGAAACATGGCCTCACCGGGCAGAATTCTATTTGTATCCCTGTTGGGATTCCACAATCACAAATACCTCATCACATTTATGGCCTGCAAACAACTGAGGGAGACCATCTATTACGGCCTCTTTCTGTAATCGAAATATGTAACTTCAACCAAGCAGAGCATTGGGTCCAACTTCGATATCAGACATTTGTACAGTTAAAAAGCCTGAAATATACTTCAGGCATTTATAGGGAATAATGCATGTAAAAGTTTTGGCATTATGAGTTGGTTTATTTTGTAATAATCTAAGTATGTATATAAATGGTTTTGAATGAGTTGGGAGATATAGACAGGTGTAGCTGAGATGCTGTATGTGCAAACCACTTAATACCATGTAATCAAATGAAATTCTCATCTATTCTTAAGCTTGTTACAATGCTGTGTTGGTTACTGGTAACAAGTGTGGCATATCTGTGCTAACACATCTCTTTTTTGATGGAATATGAAAGCACTTGAGACACAATGGGGCATAATGACATAACAAATATAAAAATGTTAATACTAAAGAGCAAAACAATTCCGTTTCCTGTGTTCTTGTTATTTGTAGTTTTATTTATTGAATCAACGGATACTGAAATTAAACGGAAATAAGATGTCTGTTAAGCTTTTGTTTTTGTATTATATGGATGCAATCGTGAGCTGTGGCCTGAACTACAAAGATGCAGACAACTGTGTATTGGAAAAAGAGGAAGAAGAAAGAGGAAACTAAAGAGAGTAATCACATCCAATGCAGCATGTGCACAGACAAAGTGAACTATTCTGAATATTCAAAATAATGATAAACACAAGAACACATGAACCTACTCAAGCTAACACAATCAGTTCAAAATTACACTTGCATCATAACAATGACTAGTTTATATGGACTCTGGTGTCTGGCTAATGGCCAGACCCTCTCTGAGACTTGCCAGGGCCTGACTGGCCTCCAGGAGCTCATTATTGAGCTTATTGCAGCTCTCCAGCACCTCAGACAACTCCTGCAGCTTCACCTGCATCTCATTACTGTTCTCCTCATAGACTGTGTACATGTGCTCCTTCATCTGCTGGCAGGCCTCTGTCACCTGGGGAAGGAAAATCAGACGATTGACGGGATCAGAGCCCATAGTGCGCGGGGACTGTCCATACTATACACCCAGCACATAAAGCGCACCCAGGCCAGAGACACTACTGAGTCGGACCAGATGCGTTAAATAGGTTTTGTACCTTCTCCACCAACTTCTCCTGAAAGCTGCTCATCATTTTCTGGTCGGTGGTGCGGCTGTCGTTGATCTTTTCCACCAGTCCTTGCACTCTTCTGCTAATGTCATCTATGCAAGAGCTACGATAGGTGTTGGCACACAAATGTGATAAAATCAAAGCGACTTAGTCATTGACAGAGCAATGAGGTACAGTGCTGATCATCCTGCGGCAGGTGGACAGCGCTGCTCAGGAAACATTATAGTTTCCATTACATGAATCATTATCATTGTGCATGAATTAGTCTGTAGGTGATTTCGTACCTGTCATGATGCTCTTGAACCTCAGTCATGCTCACACTCGAGGACTTCCCTACTGTCGAGTCTTGTTCTGTGTTCTCTCTCTGCATTACCGAGGACAATGAAAACAAAACGCTATAAACTCTTCCCTTATCATCAAATGTTATACGACCAGACCATAATGTCTGTTTTTTTTTCCATGTATTCATCGTGACATCGATTTACGATTGAAACAAAATATGAGAAGTCTATCTCAGGCTGCCACATCCTGTTCTCGGAAGATAAGGACTCGTCCACACAACACATGGATCCCACTGTTTTGTTCTCCAGGAGTACTGTGCTACCACAAGCTCTGGTCTTGCTCCCACACATTTTAAAAGGAGCCATGTTTCTGGATTTTGCGGTTTATACATGGACATTACCAGCTGTGAATCTTGGTGTCCGGTCTTGGGCTGAGAGGTGCCCGGTAATGACAGGTCGTCGAAGAACAGGTCCATGTTGGTCCGGTCGGCCGTGCAGGGCTGAGCCTAAGTGGGATTTTAAAAAAAAATTTTCTTCACAGATAACTTGTTATAAATATAATAACATCATAAAATCCACCTGAGTGTTTTCAAACGGAATGAACAGTTTCTAATTATAACGTACCTAAACTAGCTAGGGAGTTGGAGCGCTTCTCATTAACAGCGAGCGACAACACCTTTAGCTTTAGCTAAACTGTTAATTTAACATTTACTTTAGCTTCAAACTTGCAAACCACAGGACAGACAGAGCCCTGTGTAATGGACAGTTTTACGGTATATTGAAAACAAATGGCTTATTTTGTTGCCTACAGATTTAAAGCTGTTAAAGCTGGATTAAGTGCAGCCACCTCTGTACTTACGCTAACCTTTACTAGCTGGTTAAATGCTAATGTACTATATTTTGCTAATCCGCGGTTTCATATTAATGTTTATCTATAAAACAAGCTGAAGTCCCAGGACTTGCTTTATATATATTTCTTTTTTAAGGGTTTTTAGGCTATATTGCTAAAATAATGAACTGTATATAATTTATATTTACACAGTCTATAGTTGAAATGAGGAGGCGCTCTCACCTAACTAGTAGAAGAATAAGTTGCACTGTAAAAATACATTAACAGTAAAAGTTTTGTATTTCAGAAAGTAACTCGCTCTGCAGAGCCTCGTTGCCCCTCTAAGCTCAGCATAGCGTGTTTTATGCTGTTCTACGTTTAATTCACATTAACGGACTATATCTTTGTAGGCTATTCTGTAACAATGCATCATAATTGTTGGACTCATTAGATTAAAGTTTAAATCTGCAAAATAACCAAGTATGGCTGTCAAATGAATTTAGAACAATATAAAGCACAATCATTTCTCTTTTATATGGAGGAGTAGAAATTTGCAGTAGCATAAAATGGAAATAACTTGGAAAGCTCATCGTGCATAAGCATCTCACAGAGACCTTGAGGATTTTATAGCACAGTGCAGAATTAAGTGACACATCTGGAAGTGGAGCAGGATTTAATTTCAGCCTTTCCGGTCAGGAAGCTGTTGCATGAAGGATTTGTTTCTGGTGGCCTTAGAACAACTGAGAATTTCTTAGCACAGACTGTGATTTTTTTTCCCCTCGTCTTTGAGTGCATGTACGTGTGTGGGTGGGTATAATATGTGTGAGCATTACACGGGAGAGAGCACTCACTCAGATTGTTGTGGGGTAAGTAATCTGTGTGGGATGGGGATGAGGAGAGGGACTGATTGATCGCTGCTTTGATTGGAAACATAATCCCTCCCTTCCTCTCTCTGTCTCCCCGTGTCACCGCCCACAGTCTGGATTATTTCAGCAGAGAGGACACAGCACAGTGGCTCACAGGCTGCATGTCAGTTTGGTGCAGGATGAATTTATGGTAACAGAATGATATTAGCGAAAGTAAATTAATTGCCGTGTAGTAAAATGTCAGTGAAACTGCACTGTAAAGATCCAAATTTGTTTCATCTGGAAGATGCAGAAACGTGGTCTTGACAGGTGGGTGGATTTATTCACTGGCCTATTTTCATGTTGGTTGAGTTTCAAGAACAGTAGCTCCATATACCTTAAAAAGTGAATTCAAACAATTATTTGAACATATTTGCTTTACACTAATATATCAACCTTATATTAAAGTAAGTTAAATGATAAGAGATAAACATTTTATTTAATCTTTGAGCAGTAGACCTAACCCTGACCCTGCTTCTCTGCATGTAGGGAGTGATATCTCAGCAAGTGGATAAATCAAATTAGGATCATTTTCACTTTGAATATAATGGAATAACTAAAACTCACTCGAGCCTCCAACGGTGGGAATATGGACAACTTTAATTACACAAACGAAGGCGGACAGTCATTCCAGTACTTGGTTAACAGTGTGGAGCCTCTGTACAAGGAGTACAAGCCTCCACCCAGGGACCTCATCCAGCTGCCCAAATCTGTTCTCTACCTCCTGATGGCAGCTCTGGTCGTGGTCGCTGTTGCTTACGCCATTGTGGGTCACCTCATCAAAGACCTCATGCTGGATATAACAGGTACTCAGCTCTATTAGCAGAACATCAATTCTCAAATATAAATACAATACTATGATATTGTTTGACAGTATACTGTAGTTTAATATTCTCATGAAATTTCAAACTTCTTGTGCGGGGAAGCAAAAAAAATCTCTTTCATTTGTTTCTAGAACTGTCCTGTGTTATTTATTTAATCCAATATTTATAATATGTGAGAAGTATTTCTACCGCTAGAGTCTGTCTTTGGAACAGGAATAGGAAATGTGTGAGTACACCCATTTTCAAGGGTTAATGAATCAGGTGTTTATAGTGTAACTGGATCTGCTTTCTGATCTGGATCTGATATTAAATATATGGCTTGCTGTTCAATACATGTGTTGAATCAAACATTAATTCATAGTTTGTTTAGGCCATGATTCAAAAATTCATTGCATATTATACTCAAAATCTAGGTGTTATAAGTTAATATATAGTGTTTTGTCACCTCAGCTTGGGATTTTCTTTCGCTTTAAATGTTACGGTGCACTGAAAATGGAAATGTAAGACAAATGCCCAGACACTCTTTGATTTTGCTGTGTTGAAAATATGTAGTACTGTGACATGGTAATGTTTTGAATTTAAATATGAATTTAACCATTAAATTAAAATCCCTAATACAGTAAATAAAATTTGATTTCAGTTAATTCTTTCCTGATTTGTATAGTGCTCTTTTCTGAAAAGGTAACTAAGTTTAGGCTGTTATAGCACAAAAAAGTGTATGGCTAAAATAACAAAAATGAATTATTAAAAGTGATTTCTGTTGGACATGGAGCAACATTGCTGGAGTAATTCAGCCAAATTGCTGTAAGTGGGAATCTCTATAACAGTTACTCTGCGTGGTATCTAAACAAGACAGTAAAGGACTTTTAAAGATGGTGGGAATAACTATTTGTGTAATAAACCTCTTATCGCTCCTCCTCTGTCCCTCCACAGACTGTTTGCTGGGCCCAGTTGATGAGGACCAGAAAAAAGAAGGAGAGGTGGAGGGAGTGACCCCTCTGCACATGCCACCTGCCATTAGCCATTCCCACCCAAATGCATTTCACGTATGGGACCAGGACGACGTCATCATCCCCATGGGTCAGAGCCCCCCGAGTCAGAGCCCGCTGGCGAGCCCTCTGATGGCCGTCATCCCCTACATACCCTCATTTCTGCCCAACTCCCTCAGCATCGCCAGCCCATCCTACAATCATCCAATCCCAAAGGAGAGTGATGCATGAGGGAAACAGTCCAAGACAGTTCTCATATGGTACACCTTGACCTTTTCTTCTCTTTTTTCCCCCCCTGTCATTTTGGGTTTCCTCTTTACTTGAGCTTCCTCAGCTCCTGGTTTTCACCTCTGAAACACCATTTAACCATCTACTGTTTAAAGGGGCGGGAAAAAGTTGCACAATTTCTGGGAAAGTGTCACAGATCTAACAACTTCATATGACCTGAAGAGACAAACTTTAAGACTTTTTATTTTCCACATGTAACTGGAAACACACAAACAGTGATCATGGCCATTCTGGACGAATGGATTTACTTCTGTTTGAGCGCTTGACCTCTGTGTTTTACCACTGAAAAGCTTTAGAGAGAATGGACAGAGAGACGGAGCCTGGGATACTCAGTGGAACAGCCTTCACATGATAATATTCCCAGTGGATTTGTGCCAAGTTAGCATCATGATTAGTTTCCTTCTCTCTCCACTCACTTGTTGCACTGATCCAAGCTGTTACATTTAGGATCTTTGCTTGATTAAACAGACTTGAGATGTAGCTAGGTTAACAGAGCTTTGACTCCATTCAACATAAAATAATCCAAATTCATAAATAGTTAGCCATAAACACGGGTGTGTCGTTAACTGTTAAAACTCCAGTTAAAATCAAGTCTTGAAGCTACACTGTTTCACTGACTGTTTTTCAAATGTATTATAAAGTAAATTTTCCGAATATGAACACCTGAGGTAAAATAATGAAGACGGCAGTTTGCCTATTACAGGAGGCTTGTATTGAATGCTTGTGTCAAATAAAGGTGAACACTGGTGTTTACTGAGATAGTGTTTGCTATCACTTGTGTCTCAATCTTACTCTAACACTAGATATATTTGCAGTCTTTAGGAAGCTCAGCCTAACTTACTAATAGGGTGGAGTTAATTCACTTAGTGGAGGTGACCTCTTTAAGATAACTGTGTGATACCTTTAAAGGACAAGTATAGTATCAAAAAATTTATTTACAAAATGCAAGCTTCAAAATAAATTAATGACCTCCACCTCTCTATAGTAGTATAGAAAAAAAAATCAAACTGTTTAACAATATGGTTATTTGCAGTGAATTATGTCAAAATGCAGAAAATCCAAAGTACTTTAATTGTCATCCAGGTACAACATTATGGCCCTAATATTGGTATATGATTGACTCAATTCATTTCTGTTAAACTGCTGTTAAAATGTGGCATTGTGTATTGAGAATTCAACTGCAGGATGCATGCAATCTCTATTTTTCCATGGAAAAACCCACAGAGACACACAAACACACACACACACACACAACTCAAAAATACAGATTTCAGGCTCCATTCTAAGCAGGAAATTGGCTGAGATGCAAAATGCTGGGATATTGCATACACACATTCATTTTCACAGTTTCAGCACCTTCATTCATTTCTCATTTTCTCTCTGTGCCCAAATCTAAAAAGGAGATCATTTCACCTTTACCATCTCGCTCCAAACAAACAATGGATTAAAATGGTCTTTTTAAAAATAGGTTTTAATAATTTTGAGCGAACTGTCATTGAGGCAACATAGCTCATTCCATCTGTGAAACACAGAGTGCCTATATTCAGTGAGGGACGGAGATTAGGGAGAGAAGATTAGATGAGCAGCTTAGCCTTTAATACAGCGCCCTTTTATTACTTTTGAGCCATGGAATTAGATAATCGGACAGCAGCAGCCCGATCTGAGTGGACGGACCTCAAAAACATACCTTTTTATTCTGGTTATGTGGCAGGATTGATTGGATCCAGGCTGGGTTTTGCAGAGGGGTTCAGTTTCAAGAGTGAAGGGTGTTGAGTGAATAGCAGAGGGGATGTGAGGATTCAGTAATGAACAGGGAAGGGAGAGCTGGGCAGAGCAGAGTGGGTCTATTTTGTGTGCAAAGCAACCTTGATTGACTTATGTGTGAGATGTGGGTCTTGCATGACAATACGCTGTTTAGATTATTGACGGCCTGGGCAGAGGTCTGTATGATGTCGGCGTTGCTGTTCTTACATGGTTGGACTGTCCAGGAAAGGGAAACTGCAGGACTGTGTTGTAGAGATATTGAACTAAAGTATCTAATAGGCAAGAGCTGAAGTTTGCAACAACCTGAGGGGAACACAAATGCTCGGGTAGTGTTTTAGTGTTGATGTGTAATTAGTATTGCAGCTGTACAATTTGTGGGATGCACTGGTGCAAGGATGCAGCCATATGATGAGGTATAAAACGGCTGATGGAGTAGTTGCATGAGGGTAGTGGATATGAAGCCCTCAGATGAAATTTAAAAAACAGCTTCCTTCAAGGAGACAGTGGACTATCGCTTTACCTTAGACAAACTGTATTATGAAAAAGAGACTGTTTCCAATTAGCAGCATTTTAAAATAACATCCGGTTATAAAGTTGCCTCAGAATTATAAAGTGCATTTATCAGTTTAAAATTTCAGTATTTGCTGGTACCTGCATATCCCTGGAGAACAGATTATCTTTAAACAACCTTAAACATATTTACCTTTCATGTTGTCTATCAGCTTCTTACTATGAATAATGAAGTCCTATATGAAAACACAATTTTCTGCTAAAGTCACAACAGTTTTGGTTATTCCTCCTAACAGATATCTGTACTTGTGCTTTTCTCTGTGCTCTTCATATAAGTTTCAAGTGGATGGGGCTCAGTTGGAAAAATGTGATATAAAATAAGATAAGGACCAATAAGGATTTAGCAACAATTTCCAATTCAGTGCCCTGGCAATGTGTGTGTTTCAATCAAACCCAAGCTCGCACCTTCATTTGAGGAAATCGACAAGTTACAATTGAAATATTACTTTTCTTTCAGTCGTGACTTGAGGGAGGATGGAAGGTTTGCTAATCCTATTTCCTCCGTTAGGAGATCTCAGAGCTCTAAACTCCACACTGACACTGTTGGAGATACACGGGTGGCAGAGGATATGTCCGACTGGAGCAGAGGGGTTAAGGCTTAAAGTGGAGCCACTAAAGACTCAAAGAAGGTCAGATTGTGAGGAGGTGATTCACCAGAAGGTTCCAAACCACAGAGCTGTGTCATGTTAACCTACAAAAAAGGAGGCTGACCTGAGACTGAAATATTTGATCGTATCTTAACTATTATTATCTATCTATATATTTTTTTATTTATAAGAAATACACAGTGAAAAAAAATCACCTTTCATGCGATGTTTGTTCAATCTGTGTTGAGGAATGACTAGTTGATTTCAGTGTGAATGTGGCCAAAGCAAAACTTAGATTGTACCTGAACATGGTGTGATGTCATAGTGAGCTGTCTAATCAACAAACAGATGAAAAGACTATTAACATGGGTCTGATTGCGTGTGAAATCAGCCTTTTATTTGTGTTCACCAGGGTCAAGAGACATTTTAGGATTAGCTGTTGTCTGGGTTTTGAAGAGGAACATGTGAGTACAGGATTACTGTGTTGCAGTTCTGGACATTCTGTGGCAGGTGGTAAAACCTAAAACATGCAGCTCATAACAACTGAGTGTAGATCTGTGACTGAGGGTCAGGCCGAGAGCTGAGAAGATCCAACATAGTCACATAAATTGCGAAGTTAACATCTATAGCTAAATATGTTAAAGAAGATAAACAAAATACATAATAAGAACGGCTCAGATTTTGAAATAACTAGTAGCATAGCAATTAGCAGTATCAGTCGGCTTTACCCTTAACTTTATTGTTCTTCACCTTCAACAGTGCAGTGCAGTTTGTCTGTGTCTGGCTTTTGACCTGTGCTCCAAACATGTAGGCATAGATAGATACAGAAATTTTGCCACTTTTGAGCTCTGATGGGTTTCTGGTGGTGGTTTGAAATCTCATATATGAAAATGCTGATTGTTATCAGCTATATAATGACCATAGTTCCCATTTAAACCTAGAAAAACAGATTTATTTTGGGCCACGTGGGGGCAGCTGAAACAAGCATGGTCACAACATGACACATCATCAATATGGTGAACTTACTAGAGAACAGTTGCTTATTTATAGATCCAGCAGTTACTGAGTAACACTGTCATTAATTTGGAGTTATGTATCTGTAAACCTGATGAATGTAGTAGGTAATCAGTGGTCAGTCCCTTTTATCCTTGTTATTGGTCCCTACCAACTTTAGAGCGATATCTGGCTCTTTAACTGCTACATGCTCCACTATGTTCACCAGCTAGTCTCTAAATGTGTCTGTCTGCCATTTGTTGCTGAGCAGTTAGTGTTCAGTGTGTTATTACAGAATATTTTGTTGAAAACATCCTGTTGAATTTGGAAATGATGATAAACAGTGAGCTGAAACTCACCATTAAGACTCATGAAGCCAAAGGAAGCTGCATTTCCGGTGATAATAGGTTCGTTGCTAGGAGTGAGCCCTTTCATTGTGTCATATTGGATTTTTTTGAGTTATTTTTTAAATGTATTAATCATGAATTTAAGCTGCTTACTTGCTGTTAACCAGTTGGTGCCCCCCTCCTTCCCTGTAAATGACTATGAATTCAGATAGTGCCTAATCATCAGTTTGTGTGACCTGACGTGTAACCCAGTGGGGCTTCGTTTTGGACGTTTACGTCATCCAGGGTTAAGTGAACCTGACCTGTCCTTTATCCTCAGGTGGCAGCTTACCCTCAGCTGATTTCTTGGCACTGGCGCAGTTCTGTCAGTCCGGATTTCAGTTCCCAGTCTGACAGTGCATGACACCATCTGACTGTAACTCATACTAATTAGATCAGGACAGCACCTATTAATGGTCAGGAACACTATAGTAGTCAAACTGCAGTTAAAACAAGAAAAACACCAATAAAATTTCCCTATGGCATTGCATTGCTTAATACAGTCAGAAATTATTGTGTGTTTTGCCTTGGTGGAGGACTTTGGCATCAATAAACCAACATACTGTGGTTATTTGAACTCATTTGTTTTCTCAATGCAGAATTAAAAGGTGAGAGTCCCCCCAAAAATATGCTCACATCATATAGACTTTAAAGGCAATAAAGCTAAACAATTTAATGTGTCAGCAGGATATAAGGGAGAAAAAAAATAGAAACCCGTCTGTTCTGGTCGATGCTTTGCCGAGTTGATCCTGGTTGCAGTCGCTGCCAATCTGCTCCCGTCCGGCCTAATCCTCTGTTGGCAGGCCAGGTGGTTCTCTGCTATGGACAAAAGAACATTGACGATGGAAGTCTTGACCTCTCCTGTCCTTAAGCAGCAGCAAAGCATGTCAGAATTTAAATTCTGCATATGGGCTCCTGATATGAACAGACTCCTGTATGGCCAGTCATTGTAAGGGCTGGGCTATAGGCTAAAAATGTCACATTTGTATTTACGGTAGTAAAAATGTATGGAAGTAATGAGTTCTAATGCATACCAATGTACATTCTCACCCTTGCATCATGGTGTTCATAAAATCAGGTACAGCTATAAAAGGTGAATATAATGAACCCAATAGCAGTATTTTCGCAAAAGGATGAATTCTAGGCTCAGCCTTGTATGCATCTCTGAACCAATTAATGATTTGCTTTGGACAAATTATACAAGTACAAAACTAGCAGGCAAGGTGGTCTAACTGCAAACTTTTTTTTTTATTTTAAATGGCGCCGATGTCCAGCGGCAAATTGATGTATAACGGTCTGACCAAGTATAGAACTAAATAGCCAACAAGTTGTCTAGTCATATTTGCAATACTGGTAGACCAAGACCACAAAACAGTACATGTGGACTCAAGTTTCACACCCTCCCAGTCTAGGTTTTACCAGAGTCTGACAGTGTGGGTCCAACCCTAAGACAAAACCAAGAGGTAACCAGCGCATTAAAACTGCCAGATGGCTATTAGCAACTCCATTTGTAATAAGTGTATCAACAGACAAACTGTCACTGGAGTACTTTGATACTAAAAACCTAAACATGGTGTCCAAAGCAAGTTTCAGAGTTTAAAGGCGCACCCCCGGGTTACAATATTTGCATAGAGGGCACTTTGAATCCTTGGATACCAGGCTCAAGCTCAGATAATGAGGTGCAAATGTAGTCAATCCAGACAGTGGCTGCAGTTGCTTGTGTCATGGGCCAGACTTTAGATCCATTTTCAGCAGAACTGTACTTTTATAGAACATTTCAGAAATGTTTATGACACCCCTGCACTAACAGTGAAGCAAGTTATTGCAAGACAAGTCTGGTAGAAACTTCAGAGCACCAAGGCACAAGACTACAACAAAGCTGACAAGACACATTTACAAACATTTATTCCTTGTTGTATGATAAATTTACATGTAAAAATCTGATTCTTTTAAAACATCAGGTATTTTGATAATGCCAAAGTTTAAAAACAGGATTAACAGCCAACACTGGTCTCAAATTAAACTGTCGACCGATACTGAATGTGACTAATGAGTTGACTGGTCCTGTTAGCTTGTCTACTCATAATCCCTTTGAGAGAGGACAGTGCGATAGAGAGAGGTTCCTTTAGCCTGGAAGAAGGTCACAATCATCTTGTTCTTTGTGACTTCTGCATGAACAAAGCCTCCCAGTGTTGATGCTTGGCCCGTGAAGAATTTCACAGCACCTTTGGGGACATGGTTCCAGTGACGGACATCAGGATCCAGGAAGTTTCCAGCCCCACTCACCACATAGCCTATACCAGACTCTTCAATGTACTGTAGGGAGAGACCGAACAGGATTGAAGCAATTTTGAAAATTCATACCAGAAATTACACCAACACATTTTGTAATAACCAACCTGCAGATTGTGGTCGTGACCGCAGAGGTAGGCCGTGGCCTTGTATTTAACAAGCAGAGGCTGAAGCCTTTGCAGCAGACACTCTGTAGGCCCGTGCTCTGACACGGACCACACAGGGTAGTGGCCGGCCACCAACAGGAAGTCAGCCCTGGACCGAGCCAGTCTCTCCTGCAGCCAGGTCAGCTGACGGTTGGCATCCACCACACGCAGGGGGCCCCTGGGCTTCTCATCTGCATAGTCGTCAGAGTTCCCGCACAGCATTATGGTGTCGAGCATGATGATAGTAAGGGTCTTCCCAGTGTTTGGGATTCGGAAGTTCAGCTCATAATAATAAGAGGGAAATTTCCTGAGATAGGAGTGAAGCAGTTCAACCAAGTTTCCCCCATTAAGGCTTATTCTAAATGTCTGAAATTAATTGTTTGAGGATCTAGCTTATGAAAAATGGTGCTCTTACCATCTGTCAGATTTTTGGCTGTAATCTATCTGGGCTTTGACATTCCCTGCATGGTCATGATTACCAGCAAGCACGTACCAGGGGACCTTGAGAGACTTTGCTGTGTACACAGACTCAAAAGTGTCCTAGTAAAATAGAAACAAAAACCGTGCTGCTTTATCATGTTTCTTTCACTCTTCAGAAAGTCACCAAGTGAACTGACCTTAAACCGAGGAGAATCCACGCTGTCCACACCTTTGTAGTAGAAGTTATCACCCAGGGCCAGAACAAAGTCAGCTCCCATCTGCTCTGCTATTTTGCTCATTTCTCGAGCAGTAGCCTTCTGCACAGCGGTGATATATGGGGGGTAAGGAACTCCACCCCAGTCTCCTACAGCCAGGAATTTAATGGAGGTTCTGTTTTCTATAAAAGGGAACAAAACATCACACATATCTCAGAGCCAGTATAGTTATAGTGAAAATTAAAAAACTTCAGGAGATCAAAGCCAATAGGAAACAATACTCACTGCTACTTTCTACCAGGTCTTGGAAGGCAGTAGGATAGCAGTAGGCCACAGAGATGGCAGCAGTTAAGATTGATACCAGTTTAAGCGCCATCTTCAAAGACAAAACATTCAGGTCCTCCATTATCAACGGAACAAAACACAGCTCAAACACAGAGCAAGACTTTTAGCCATAACCGAAAGTAAACTCACACATAAGCAAGGAAACCAGAAGAGGAAGACCGAACAAACAAGCGCTCCAGCTTACCACATGAGCCTGAGCTTCCTCTTGCCTTCCCACCCACCTTACTGAGCAAAAACATGAGTGCTTGCTTTATATGCCTAAAGATGATTTGTGATTGGCTACAACCTGAAACGGACATGTCCCAGCTGGAACTAATAGATGCTAATCAAAGCAGCCACGTCTATGAGGCTGAGAGGGTCAGAGGTCACAGTTCCATGTTTGTCAGAGCATCTCATTGCATCTGTGCGCCTGTTAGATAAGAATCACAAGCTATTTATGAAACCCATAGATCAAATGGCTCAGCAGACACCACCAAAGTAAAGCAGAAACTAGCGTCTCAATCTTCTCTAACCAAAAAGAAACCAAAATAAGAAAAACAACTTGAATGTGTGAAGAGCAGGTATCGGAATGCAGAGATAATAAGGTCAAAGATGAAACACTCACAGCTGATAACTGGAGAGGTGTGCTCAGGATGACCTGATGGGAAACTCTCCGTCCTTGCAGCTCTCCTCCTGCCCCCCTTTTATCAGCATTCCCAGAGGAGAGGCCCAGAGGACCAGCCCTGGGACACGCCGCAGGGGCATGATCATTGCTCACACCCTGACTCAGTCTTGAGACTAGGGGGTCATCTGGGCCACATGTGATCCACATCGGTTATTATAGCTGTAGTCCAGACTCGACTTTTTCCACTTCAGTGTTAATCACTGTTTCCCTTCTTCATTTCTTAAATATCTTTTGATTCCAGGTTTATGGATAATTTGGGAATAAGAAATATAGCCTACTGAGTTCATTTCCGTGGTCTAATGTGTCATGGCACGGGCAAACTGTATAGTCACACAGAACGCATTCCTGTAATTTGTTTTGCATCATCGAACTTGGATCCACGACCATACTTTCTGTAATCTGCCACTCCTTCTGTCCCTCTAAATGGAAAGGGGACTCAATGACCTCTTTTCACTTTAATGCAAATGCATATAATTGTCCCCTGTACAGTCAGGAGGCCATTGTCAGGGCATTATAAACTGTGAAAGTATTTATTAGTGCCCTAAATCACTTAAACTCACACTCGATACTTAACTTTTCACTGGAAAGCCTGCAGCAGTCTAAGTTTTGAAAGGTGTTTGTTCATTAGGCAGGAAATTTGAACATAAGACATCATTGAGTAGAATCGTGGGAAATGTAGCTCCCAGTCCCTGAGCTTGACCCATTCTAGAGACTAAAAGTCTAGATATCTCAGCCTCTGCTGTTTGATTTTGACAATTCTTCTTTAAAACGAGAAGCTCACACTTTATGGAAGTGCAATTCTAATTCTGTGGAATTTCCCTTTCAGATTAACTTGTACAATTCCTTCAGGTCTACAGGTTCGCTCAGTGAAGAATCCATATCTTAAAATACAAAGCGGACTGTATGACTTCTTTTCATTTTAACAGTTTCTCTACCATTTATATTGCCCTCATTATATTCTATTCGTGTCCTTGTGCTTATTATTATTTTTTCTCTTGTGGAACCCGAGTATCCCTGCAGCTACAGTAACCTAGTTTCCTCACAGGGGTCAATGAGGCTTCGTCGCATCTTTGCTATCCAAATAGCTGGACATATAGACCATGCATGCTAGCCTAGCTGATAATGTAGAGCATTTCTATGCACTGGAGACACCATTCGCAGGACTTGTGGGTGCTGCAAAACATTCCCGGTAACACAGATGTGAAGAATATGTTTGGCATTTGCAAGAGAAGCTCAAGTTGACCCGGTTTTCACAGCTTTAAATAAATCATTCAAATCCTGCATATGATAGCTTAACTCCAACCTGAGCTGACCTCATTCAAAAGCTTCATCCATCAAAACAACTGTAAAGTTAAGATCTAAATTCTCATGACACAGTAATAACTTTGTGTTTCTGAATTACCAAACTGGCAAAATGTGCAGAATCTGTGCCCTAAAGTAAGAGTCATTTATTTGAGGAGAGTTATTAGAGTATTTTATGTGACACAAATAAACAATCTTCAGTTCAAAACTACAAGCAGCTTCAAATCGAAAGTATATACTAATACAGAACCAGTACACAAATTAAAAAACACAGAACAGCCCAGGAAACATGACGCAACAATAAACGAGATATATATTTTTTTACACAAGTCAACATGGACATGATTAGGGCTGTGGCAGAAAACAGGAATCTCAATTAATCATAAACTTGCATCCGTCACCCAAAAATGTTTTTACCAGACAAGTTAGTGAATAGTTACAAAACAAAAACAACAAAATTCCAGTTTCAGAGACAACACAAGTTCATTTTCTTTCCTTTTCAGAAGTGGCATCCCAACATCTTCATCGAGGCTGAACAATCAGTCAAAAGATGGTATAGTGAGGTGAGAAAGGCTGTACATGATGCGATGATTAGTAATTCATTTCGCTATATCCAGAGTATGAGCCCTGGGTTTGTCCTCCAAAGCCCTGGTACATGCCATATCCCTGCTGGTTCCCCCAGGATGACTGGTTTCCCCAGCCTGTGGAATAAGATTGAATCAGGAGGCGTTATTTCCTGTATCTGATTTTTTTTTTTTAATAAATACAGGACATAAATATAGTAAACAATCATTTTTATGTGTAAACAAACATCTTGAAGTGGCAGCAGGGAAAGACAGGCAGTTTTTATTTGACAGAAGGAAGGGGTTTTAACTTGCTACATCCTTACTCACCATAATTGTTATACACTTGCCCGCCTGTCACTGAGCTGGGGTAAGCTGTACTGTACATAGAGTAGTCTCCTCCCTGGCCCTCGTTCTGACCTTGTGTCAGCATCTTCTTCTTCTCGTCTCCATACCCGTAGCTGTAGGGGCTCTCCTGGTCGGCAGGAGGAGGCATAGACTGGTAGCTTTCTCCCTTTGTGCTGCTGGAGTTAGAGTTGAAGACAGGTGGGGAGGAGTAGGTGGTGCTGCTGCTCTCTGGGTAAAAGGTGCCATAGCCAATGTTGCTGCCTGTACTGCTAGATCCGGTGCCTTTGGCTGCAGTGCTGGCTTCGTTACTACCGTACAGTTTATCTGAAAGACAAGACTCAAGTATCATTGCTATGTAGAATTTTCGGTTTCTAACATTCTTATTTTCCTTAATGGTGAAAAAAAAGGACACAAGAGACATGCTTAGTGCTACGGCTGCAATTAACAATTGTATTTTTCATCAAATGGTCTATAGTGTTCATCATAATTTCCCAGATGCTAGGTTGACTTATTTAAATTGCTTATTTTGTCCAAACGGTTAAAAACCCTGAGAATATTCAGTTTACTATCAAAGAAGACTAGAAAAACCTGCAAATATTCACATTTGTGGAACTTTTTCCATTTTTGCTTAAAATAAAGAAACAAAAAAAACCCTTACTTTTCTTTCAATTGACTAATTGACTAATTTACATATTGTTAAACTCTACTTGGAGCAAACAAAAATTAACATGTTTATCAAGAGCAAAACTGAGCGATCATGACAGCAGTATGACTCAAGACAAAAATTTCAAGCAGTAATTATTAAGGACAAAGGTTTATTTAAAGCTTCTCCATGACTTTCAAGAATAAACCACGGAAATGTTTACTTCCTTTAAATAAGGAGGAAAAACACACTTGTTGAAAATAGTTTCTATTTAGAGATATTCAGTAGGTCCACTAGAACACAAACAAGCAAAACAGCATGACAATCTAAATTCAGTCTCACTGAGACGAACAGTGAATACTTACGATAGCCTGTGCCAGTGCTGCTCTCATAACTGTAGTTGGCTTTTAAAATAATGGAAAGAAATGACTATTTAGTTGATTCCCTCATAGGTGTATAACATATATTTGCAGGATCCTATTGTGTCTTTATACCAACACAAGTGTTGCTAGTGTAAAATTCCTTACTCTTGTTATAGCTGGGTCCTAAAGGAAATGGTTTGCCTCGGCCCCTGCCCCGACCTCTGTTGGGACCCCAGCCACGGGATCCAGAGTCTGAAGGAATGCCACGAATAGTACCGAAGCCTGGGATGTGCTGTTGAACAAGGACACATCAGAAATTTGAATTTAATTTGCCCTCAAAAATCAAGTCAACTTTCATTGTAAATTTTTAGGTTCACTAGCTAGATACATTACCATGTCAGTGTAGGTAACCTTCTTCTTTGATGGGTTTCTGTCGATGTTCGACATTCCATTGTCATCAGGGAACAGCTTCTCCAGGGCAGCGAGAGCAGCATAGGCCTTTGCTTCCTTCTTATTGGAGCCTCTCCCTTTGAACTTCTGCCCATCCACCTCCACCTGAGAGACAGGAATGAGAGAAGTTGTAGTTATTGTCCTTCTCAATTCAGCATGCATTACTTTCTATCAGTATTTTTTCCTATTTGATTTTTTCCCCTAAGATTGCAAAGTCAGAAGTTTTATCTCTTTATAAAAATGTGAAAATCCTGAGTGGACTCTTTTTTTTGTCGAGATACACAGATTGACACACTTCAGATATAAAAGCTGAGAAGCAGGGCAGACAATAACTGCAGAAATCCCCTTAAAAGTTCAATTCTAGTATTCCGTAGATATGTGGAGAGCAAAGGGTGAAAAAAAGAAAAACATCAGAAACCTTTTTAATATATTTATATATTCTTGTTTCTCACATTTGATAGTGCTGACTCACCTCCATGACAAAACACTTTTCATGGGATCCCCCTGTCTCTGCAGACAGCTCGTACTTTAGGCTACGACGTTTCTCATTGAGCTCCATCACAGGGTTCTTGCCATTTTTGGTCAAGATGGGTCCCTGACCACTCTGTTAATAGCAAGTGGGCAAAAAGTGACTGTTAAATACAAACCACGATTAGCACTTTAATCAAAATCATTTCATCTATCACTTTTCCTCTTCAGAATGCCAATGTTGAGTATTCTTTACTGTATGGGAGTTTTTGAAAAGGCATCTAACTACACCACTACAGAGGGAGGAAAGCATGTTCTTACATCTTCTGATGTAGTAGAGGATGTGGAAGCAGCTTTTACTGATTCTTGGGGTCCTTCAGTATCACCAATTGACTCTGATTTAGAATCTGAGCCTGTTGGAAGACCGAGATCCTGCAGGACCTGTGAATGACAGAAGTCAATACATTATCTGACAGGAACAACTATTCATTCATTTACATGCCCTGATGGGTTGTAATGGTTTACAAACAAACAAACAAACAAACAAACAAACAAACAAACAAAAAACAGGTAAGTGACATGTCTGGGAGACAGTCAGTGAACTACAACAGGAAAAGAGGTAAAGAAAGGAGTCAAAATGGGTACATGGATATAATTTCAAGAGTCTTGCCTTGGTGGCTACGTTAAGCTTGGCGGCTCGTTTTGAAGGCCCAGTGGCCTCGTAGGTCTTCCCATTTAGGTCCACGGCCATTGTGAAGACCGGCTCATGGACTGGACCAGTTTGAGATGTAAGCCGGTACTCCAGGCCAGGTCTATACTGGTTCAGACGCATGACAGCATTCATACTGAAATCATCGGTGACTACAGAGAAAAGAAACAGGTTATGAAAGACAGAAAGAGAAATATCAATCAATTAAATTAATTCAATAAATTTGGAGATTAACCCGACAGAATTATTTTGTTATATGGAAGCATTTTCTCATTTAATTACCTGCATTCCCTAAAACTGGCGGCCCTTAATCACTTAATATTTCTTTAGCTCATTGGCAAAAAAGAGTTTTGTACTAATACAAAGTCTCTGTCAGCTGAGTCAAAATATTCCTGATTTAGCATTTGTATTACTAATGCTAAGCCTGTGTGTACTCATACACTATGTAATATGCTTGGATGGAAGTCACGTATTAATTGGGGTCATTTTCTCCTTTTCAGGAAATGTTTCATGTCATATATAAAGAATCAAAGTGAATCATTTGAAAGTAAAAAGGCTCAACCCATACCAAGGCTTCTAATAGGAAGTACTAACATGATTTCCTCTGAAAACGCTTCTGGAACTTCAGAAACTTCCTCTGTTTGCTGTTGAGATGGAGCTCCTCCTCTTCTTTCTCCATCTCAGTGTAAGGTCTCTTGGCTGAAAGGCTGTAGTCTCCAGCAGGAACTATCTGGGCTGAATGAAACAGCGGAAACAAGCCTGAGAGCAGATTCTTAAAGCGTCATAGGATTCCTGAGCTATGTGAAGAGGAGAAGGATTGAAGAACATCAGGTACCTGTACAATCTTTGCT
The DNA here is from genome assembly GCA_016859345.1 of Istiophorus platypterus. Taxonomy (NCBI): domain Eukaryota; kingdom Metazoa; phylum Chordata; class Actinopteri; order Istiophoriformes; family Istiophoridae; genus Istiophorus; species Istiophorus platypterus. The sequence goes on along the minus strand of CM029114.1, from coordinate 22,091,135 downwards.
GCTGGCTCCCACTGATCTCCGTGGCTTTATAGGTTTGTAGTCCCTCCCCAACACCTTGTGCATCTGTCCAAATGCACACAGCCTCAGGGCAAACTAAGATAAAAAATTAACTTAGCTTTTTCTGGAGTTCATAAAAATGAGTGTGCTTGTGTTTGCAGGTATTAGCAGCCTCATCTTACCTGAGCACTCTGCGTGATGTCTTCACGCTGCTGCACAGTTAGATTTTCAGTGGCATCAACTGTTTCCTTCTCACATGGATCTTTGATTCCAGGGCCATCTTTGCACAGATACAGTTAAACAGTTACAGTAATGCTCGGGCCACTGAATGAAAATTCATGCTGGTTTGACAAACTCACCTTCCAAGAGGATTCCAGAAGCAACACACTCTAAAACCCTGCGGAGGGACTCCCCTGCTCCCATTGGTCTCTCAGATGTAGCAATAGCTTTCTCTACCAGCAGTTCAAGAAGCTGTGCCGAGAAAAAGGCAGAGGTTACACATTACTCATCAAGATGCTGCTGTCTAAAAAAACAAAAACAAACACCAAAAAACAAAACAAAGCCAACAAAGAACCAAAAAAAAAAAACAAGTCATGGTTTTGATTACAGAGGTAAAAAGGAGTTAGTTTATACACTTACCCATCCTGACAATGGTGTCCAGGTAGGAACACGGTTACACAAGTCCCTCATGATCCGGATCACGATAACAGCAGAAGTCAGGTCCTTGACTTTGGCCTGGAGACACAAATAAAAGCTAGTTCAATTAGAGGAGCTACTAACTCTGACACGACCTCAACCCTGTGCTCTCTGTGTTCTCACAAAAGACCCCGAAAAGACGGCAAGCATAGAGAGGTCAGAACAACTGAGCCATCTTCAGATCAACAACCATAAAAACTTATATATTGGACATTTTTGTCTACGGGCACCTTGTTGTACGGTAGAGGAGTTGAAATTGAGAGAGCTCAGTAGGCAAACAACCTTTTATTAAATCAAATATGCTGGTTTCGATACCACTGATTTCCTTAATTCTGTCATTGGTATGGATCAGCAGATCAATCTTCAACAACATTTTAGGTTTATGAACTACATCAACAACAAGTGAGAGCACATTTAAAAACTTTTACTGCCTCTAAGTAGAGAGAAAATAAAAAAAAGAGCTCATTCAAAGAAACAGTTCAACCTTATGTACAAATAAGGACGTGAATGCAAACCTGGAACCACTTGGCGTGGCGGAGAGACGCCAAGGCAGTTAGGCATTTCTGCCTGTCCAGAACGTCCGGCGGATCGTTGACTGTTCGCGTTTCTATTGACGAGGTGGGGTAAGAAGAAAAGGTACAGTTTGACCAAGGGGGTTGGCTCTGTCTTGCAGCTCAGGGAGTAGCAGCTTTCCACAAACCACTAGCAAAGGGGGAAGGGGGTCCTAAATGCCTACTTTGTAAATCTTTACTCATGAACCTGACAGTCACCTGTCACAGATCCCAGTTACCCTTTTCCACTGATATGAAAGTGGAAGCAAAAAAAACTGTCATAAAGTAACAGCAGTATTTACAACATTGCAAAGCATGTTGTCAATGTATGCACAGGTTAAAAACTACAATAAATACCCCCTCCCCTCAGCCCCTTGGCTTGGGTTTGCTGCTTTCCCCCCCTCCTGAGACAGTGTTTCCAGTTGGTCAAAGGTCCAGCGTTCCTAAAAACTTGACAAACTAAAAGGCAGTCAGTTGTAAATCACAAGCATTTAGAGAATCTACACGTGTGTTCTACACTGCAACAAAACTGATGGTGTCCCTGTTCCAAAAGTGGCTTAATCAGGCCTTATGAAAGACTGCAAACACAAAGAGCCATACCAGCTTTGTGCCAGTTTTAGCTAATCTTCTACACCATGAATACAATTGAACTAATCTATCCCCAGGAATTTTTAGGCTTTGGTAGAATGATTTCTATACTCTGCCACAAAGACCGGTAGAATGAGTGATAGGATGGATTAAAAACTGAAAACTGGTCAGGAGTAAAGTATGCTTGCAACAGGGCTGCATGATAATAACTAAAATTATAATTGAGATAATATTTAATCCATTTTAAGGAAAAAATATTTTAAAATGATCATATATTTACATAAAATTAAGTCTTGACATGAAATCAGTGTTTCCTTAAAGGACATATAGAAGTAAATATAATTAGATTTAATAATAACAATAAGTCACCACAGTAAAGTAAAAATTATTCAAAGGCATATCAATCAGTCTCCTCCTGACAAAGACCTGAGTAGTCACACAATTTATCTGTGAATATGGAGTGTTTGATTTGATGTACCTGAGCAAACGCTCTTAAAGTAGAAAGTCTGACTCATTGTGGAAGTTAAAATCAATATCTCAATTATTACATGATTTCAAATAAGCAGCCCCAGTGTGCAGTGTAGTAAATGGACTAAAACTGCACCGAGACTGGTATGGTTTTGTATGTGGGGCTTCAGGAAACTCCCCCTGACCTTTAAACAACCTCACTATAACTTTAGAGTCTCTTGTAAAAATAGGCCTATGGTGGTTAACTTGGAAGCTCCGCAAACACTCCATTAAAAAATTCCTACATGAAAAGACAATTCTTTAGTTGTTCCTACTTTTTCCCTGTCTGGATGAATTTAAAGTCTCCCAAAAGAAACCAAGGATATCCCTCACTATCGATCAGTTTTGCTGCAGCTGGTGCCAAATGTACATGTTCAGCATCAAGTACATGCAATGCGCGCTATTACTTGTTATTCTTGAAAAAGCCTTCATCTTAAACATGAAAACAATTCAACAAGAATACATAAATTTGTTTTTTTTGACTGGGGCAGTGTCATTAACAACATGTGCAGAACGTATCAGCGACTACAGAGGAAATGTAGTGCTTGCAGACGCCAGTTTGTCACAAAACGACGACAGGATTCTCAAGCGAGTGAAGAGCCAACATTCACTGGTTGTTCACTGGCCTTGGTCTGAGACAGTCACTGTACAAGCTCCACTGAGGTTTAATGAGATGATTCAGAGAACTTGTGTGAGGTTTGAACAATCAGAGCAGAGGTCACAGATCAGTGGAGCAGTACAGTGTCTACATACTGAGAACACAAAGATCAGCCCTGTGGTAGCTGATGTCTAGTTGGAGGCCAGACCAGCATTTGTACCTTCTTCTTCTTCTTCTTCTTCTTCTGTAGTTTGACTCTCTTGCTCCGTCCTGACAAGAGGTGAGGTCAGATGGATAGTGAGAGTAAGGACTGACTCCTTGGTGCTTGCCACAACAATGGCTGCATCCTCTGGACACTGGCTTACTGTATATGACCCCGCTGAATTGGCCTATTAAAAAGAGGGACAAAAAGTTAGGAATCCACAGATGGATTCTTCTTATTTCAACAACAACCTAATTCCAAATCGTGAAAACTGGTTTTAATAGAGAATTATATAAAACGGTTGTAGGTACTCATTTCTACCTCTAACTGTTCAGTCAGCTTTTCAGCCACTTGTTGAAGCAGAGTGATGGTAGGCTTGTTGGAACAAAGCAGCACCAGCTCCAGGTCCTTGTCTCCCTTCAGCAGGAGTCCTTTGGCCACAAGACCAACCCTCATAACACCACGCAGGACACGCTCTTGTGAATCACTTCTTGGATGGTGAGAAGGAAAATAAAATAAAAAAAATGTGATTTATATGACAAGGGAAAAAAACATTTGTTGCATTTTACTGCTCCCTTGATATAGTTTTTCGTCACTAAGACAACTGAAGCAGCCCATTTGGACACCTTACTTACCTCCGTCCTTCTGTATTTTCTGTGCAGTCTTTTGGAGAATCCATCTGGTCAGACACCGTCTTCAGAGCACACTCCACATGGGAGACAATTTTCTGCACCGCCTCCAACTCCTCTGGTGAGGGATACACTTCAGAGTGTTTGGCCATCACATGGCGATCGTATGGTGTGCGCACCTGGGGGGATGTAGCCTCCTAAATTGGAAAAACCAGAAAAAGTAAGATTTATCTTGGAGAACAGAACAATTGAAGTGTAGATGACAGAAAATTTATGTTTAGTTCATACAATCATATAACAAATCATTTGAAATTACTTAAAAGTTTGAGTAACCGTTAAAAGCAGTTCTTACATCTCTTTACTAAATTACTGCTACTATGATATATTCTAGTGAAATATAACAAACACAGAATTGCAAGATATGAAGTTAGAGACACTAGTTAGGAAGAACATGATTAAAAAAAAACATTCATATGCATGGGATACAGCTTACATGCAGGGAGAAGAGCAATCGTTTTAAAGCACAAAAGGAAATAAAACAGTGATGGAAAACATTAGGTGTTTAGTCTTATTGTGAAAGACGTAGCGAGTTACATGACTAAAATGAAAAAGCCTGTGGATTATCGAGCCATGATGGATGTAGCAGGTAAAAGAAGAACCTCATAATGTTGTTTATCCTCAATCTCTTCGATAGCAGCGATGTAGTCATGGTACTGTCTCAGCTCCTCCTCATAGCACAGGCAGTCGTACCAGTAGCGCAGCTCCTCATATCTGGAAGGAGCCCATCACAAAATGAGGTCGCATGTGTATAAGACAAAAGCGGATGCTGCATCAGTGAGGAGGTGTATAACTGGGTATCTGGTAAATGCCAAGTACTGCTGTTTTTATTTTCTCAGGCTTCTGATTACTTTCTGTAAAAAAAAAAAAAAAAGTTGGGGTCATGTTTTTGATGGGTTCTTATTCTTTTTGAGAAAGTATTTTGTCATGTTTAAATATTTTTTTTTTTATTATTGTATCTATTGTATTCTACTATATATGTTAGCTATGGGTGTATGCACTTTGAAGTAGAGCTGAGCTGATGTAAAATAAACGCTTTGCATTCATCTCGGTGTTATTGTGTTTTTCCATGTCACTGAGGACTATTAAGTTGACTAAACACTGCGTGTGTGTGAGTGTGTGAGAGTGTGTGAGTGTGTGAGTGTGTGAGAGTGTGTGAGAGTGTGTGAGTGTGTGAGTGTGAGAGTGTGTGTGTTTGTGTTTGTGTTTGTGTTTGTGCGGAGGGGGTTTACCTATCGAAGTCATGCGGGAGGAGCCGGTGGCCCTGCTGGATCAGACTGTCCCAGTACAGCAGCTCCTCATACGCCTGGTGCTCATCCCACATCGGCGCTGCGGCGGCCGCCATTCCGTCACGACTTTCGGCCCGAAGCTACCACCTGTTTAACGGACCAAAACTCTGTTTAACCAGCGCGCAACTGACAGATAACTGGTAGCTCATCGAAGCGTCTGTCCGGCGACCGCGTCCTCCATCCCCCGGCCCTCCGAGGAGGGACGGCCGCCGCGATAAACTCCGAAAACTAGTGGGCTAATGTTTACAGCCCCGACCGTCCACTTAATGACTGAAGGGAGCGAGCTAACGCTAGCCAGCGTGCCAGAGCCATTGTTGTCCGTTCGCCGTCGGCAGGGGTCGTTCGGCTCGGTGGCGCTGACCTCGGCCCCGGCGGTGTCTGTGCGGTCGGGACTTACCTTTGTCGACGAGCCGGTGAACAGGTGAGGACCTCTTCGCCTTAACGTTGCCACCTTTTGTTGCTAAGCTCCCGATCCGTACCAGGAATCTCTCCTGTTCTACGCATGTGCGGGGACACGGCTACTTCCTGTCGGAGGCATGGCCGGGGTCGCGTCCCCCCCCACAGAGGGAGGCGAAGACCGGACAGTAACCCTGATTGGCCCGGTTGAGTTTAGGCAGAGCCGTTTAGCATTCATTTATATATTTATTTTGATTTATTCGTTTTTAACTCTTTAAAAGACTCTGGGTTTTGGGCGTGAGGATCGGTGGGATCACTGGGGTGAGAAAATGCCCGGGTCAGAGACAGTCAAAGGCAGAGTAGGGGGTGGGTGGGCGAAGACACGTTAATCATCATCTTCAACGAAATCAATCTCAGGTATTTATGTTTAAAATATAGTATGTCAGCTTTTAACTGTAAACAAAGCAGTAGCAATGTTTGTACAATGATATAAATAACCTCAGTATATTAAGTAGACCATCAGTGCTCTGTGTAATGTTTATGGAGTAGACATTAATGTCTTCTAGTGGAACTGGCGGCAATAGATGTTGTCACTTATTCACTTATACGTTTTTTCATACACGTGTATGTTCTGTTAACCTATTGATCTTTTTTTTTTTAAACGTATTTACAGTTATGGAAATGATGTGAGATTTATCAACCTTTTGAAGATATGCATGTTGTGCCATACTGTGACCTTCACAGTGCAGCATGAGCAATTCCTCTTGGTGTAAAAGCAACTAGATGCGCCACAGATAAAACTGGCTATCTTCTAGTAGCACGTAGCAGACAGGACTTATGCGCGGTTGTGTGGGATAAGAAGGACAAATCGTCGCAGCTGCTGACCTATCACGGTAGTTGAAATGAAGTGGTGCAGGGGAGGATATAACAGTATTTCACAGGGGGGGGCATACCTCATCCAAAGGTACTCGCATCAGGGACAGACTGCTCACCTAAACACTTGGAATCAAAATGATTTATTGGGCAACCTTGAATTTTTAGGTTCTTATCTTTATGACCTTTGTGGATGATCCTTTTTTGATTCATCATCATTGTAGTCCTCTATAGAAGGTGAAGTTTAGAATGATTCTGCAGGTAATTCCTACTACAGACCACACCATCCTCAGAGAATATTCTTAACACGCATAACCTAACACACCTTCAGATTTTTACCAAGACTTGGGAAAGCAGACTCCTGAGAGAACACAAAACTCTCTGCAGTAATTCACCATTAAAATTGATCAAATTATAACTGTCAGTGTTTATAAGAGAACAGTTTAACCTAATCAGATTATAAGCAATTCATTATTTATGATAACATATAACATATGCAAGTTAAGTAACTACACCACTGTATGCAGTGTAGTATATTTATTAACCAGACAAATATCTTCCTTCAGAACACAGGCCTGCTAGGAAAATGAAAAATAAATCCAAAATTCAGCATAAAGGTTATAAAGTATGTACACGTCACATTGCATCGTTTCATTTACATTAAAAGTTGTTTACATTTCCTCATTAAATTGAGGGTACAGTTCAAGTATTAACTTATAAAATCTTACATTAGTTCACATAAAGCACTGTATAAGCACATGAAAAGCATATTTCAACTTAAACATTCATAACTCCACAGTACTTGAACATCAACGTTCCTCTATGAAATACATTCAGCAGAATATTTAATATTACAAATACTCTCAATACTTCTGGCTTTATTCTGGAGCGCCCTCTGATGGTTACACTGATACAGCTCAATTCTTCTACATTTGTCTAATGTAGGAGAAAATCACCGTGCAATTAATGTTTCTACTTTTAAAGCTGGTGAAGATGAGGTTGAGAAATAAATCCAATATTACTCTGTCCCTACATATGACTCCTTCAGCCCTCAGCAGTGTGGTAAATACTGCACTCATCATGCGGCCCACAACTATAGCCTTCATTGTAATGAGTTTCCAAATGAAGAATATAATAATATTAATATTAATAATATTAATAATAATAACAACAACATCCATAATAATAATAATAATAATAATAATAATAATAATAATAATAATAATAATAATAATAGTTCACTTATTATAAGTAAACAGTATTAAGTTTCTGATATTTTGTGCAAAATCACAGCATTAGCTAGCTTCCATTTGTAAGGTCAGACATTGAACCCACTGGTAAACTTTGATGGAGTATGAAAGAAAAATTTTGATTGAATCCATGAAACATTTCTAAAGTGGACCAGCCGAGAAATGTCAAAACTTCATATCTAAACTGATCTGCTCCCCTATCACAGCCACAAAGTCTGTTCTTTCCACCTGCTATGTGGGAGTCTCCATCGAAATTTCTTTGCACGCAGAGTTTGTCATATGTTCAGTAACCTGGTGACAGAGTACATCCACAGAGTTACAATATCAATCCTTCTTTTAGCTCACACTTGGTTGACTTCCTTCTTCTCCGAGCTTGGAAAAGAGGTGGGCTCCCAGCGGCCTAACATATTACCCCTCAAGCCCACCTGACACTTAGCGATGAGGTAGATTTTGCGGAGGACGGTACGGCGCAGCAATATGTAGACCCAGGGGTCCAGGATCTGGTTCCACGTGGCCAGCCTCACACCCATCACCATCAGAGTTTTATAGTTGGACAGGCCGTCCCCTATGGATCCTGTGTAGGAGTGGATCACGGACCTCAGGCCAAAGACCTGCAAGCATGAAACACATGCTTGCAATTATGACAAAGATAAAAGCGTAAAAAAAAAAAAAAAACACTGCAGTTATAATAAAACGGAAAAAAAAACAAAACAGCTTTGCAGCACTAACAGCAACAAAATATTAATGTGTGAAATGTCTGAACTAATGAGGGGATCACAGCATGCGCGCACAACCACTGCAGAGAGGCAGAGTTCCTGCGCCAAGAGGATATTTCGTTTTCCAGACGGTGATCTAATGACGGATGGATTGTTGATCCCACTGATGCTGAAATAGCATGCAGCTGAATCTGCCAGTAACATTTAATAACTGACCCTCTCTTCCTGTTGACTGGAGAATTGTTTAAATGTTATGTTTGTTATTTGAAGTCTATTTCCGTCTTTTTCTTTGGTGTCTACTGTTTCCACTGTAAAGTCTTAATCCTTGAGAAAAAAAGAATATAATACAGATGCAACTATATTTTTTAATCGGCTGCCAATTTGAAATTTGACTTGTATTAAGTGACATAATCCTAGACAAAAGATGCCAAACATATTACAAATTTCCACAAATGTAGGCAGTAAAAACACTTGCACATCCCCACGGGTGTTTTCAGTTACCCAGGTTAGACCTCACCAGGTTGAGGTTGTGTGGAGGTATGCCAGGAATTAAATACTGACGATGATCTATATGCACAAGTAAGAAAGGTGTTAGTTGTCCCGCCCTAACAGGTGAAACAGGTAGGACAAGGCAACAAGGGAGCTGTCCATCCCACACAGTCCGGAGAAGAGCTCAGGACTGTGGCAACATAAGTGATGTTTTGGTGAACTACTGATGTGTAAGGGCTTAAGGTAAAAATTTTAATCGAGCCGCTACTGCTCTCTAACAGTAGAATTAGTAGGAGCAGAACTAGCTTCTACTGATAAAATGATTTTAGGTGGATTTTCTTCTTACTTAACTGACGGATTTATGTCAGAGTAGAGGACTGTATGCTTCCCTCTGGTTGCACTTCCTGAAACTCACCAGCAGAGGGCTCCAGCAGATACATGAGGTGACCATGATGCCAACCAGCTGCACCACCATCTCTATGTCGTGGGACTTGGCTGAGTGGTGGGAGCCAGGCTGCCTCCTGAGCCGAGCGAGCACCAGCGTCAGTCCGCTGATGGTGTTACACACCAGCGCCACAGCCAGCGAGGTCAGTCCAAGTCCAGAGAACAGCACCACAAATGCCACATCCACCTCCTTAGTGTCACTGAACACTTTAATGAAGCACCAGGTCCCTGGGTCCTGGTAGGTGTAGGAGCCTAGCTGAAAGAAAGGCAGCATGGCCACACACAGAGCCGCCAGCCAGATGACAGACAGGCAGATCTTTGTGCGGGTTTTGGTGACCAGGGATGAGTGCAGCAGCGGCTTAGTGACACCCAGGCAGCGCTCAGCAGCCATGGCGCAGCCCATGAAGAGCGGGCACAGGCCAAAGAACACCATGCTGCCACCCAGGAACTGGCACATGCCATCAGAGGAGTTGAAGACCTCCGGGTGCACACCTCCATGAAGATAGAGTCGAAGTACCAGGGCACCAGGGATCACGTGGCCGATGAAATCTGTGACCACGAGTGAAGTGGCAAACAGAAGGAAGGTGGCTTTAGAGCGCCGACGCTGGAGGCAGTAGGCATTAGCCAGGATGAAGAGGGCCACAATGTTGGAGATGATGCCCAGCGTCATGGACAATATGACTACAATGACGCCGCTGGTGGGCTGCACCAAGGAGGAGTTTCCCTGCAGCGACCGCTCCTCAACAGCTACCCTGGCCTCCACCTTTCCTACACATTCATTAAAGATACGAGGGAGGAGCGGGGAGGATGAGGAGTTGTAGTGGCTCAAAGCTAACATCACTGAACTCTGAAGGTCATGGGTTCCATAGTTAAGGAGGCTGCAAGAGAGAGAAGAGTCAGATCTAAATGGAAACTGCCAATGGACTGGATCAACCAAAAAAAATAATCTGTTGATTTGTTCACAGTAAAAGTCAAACTAAAAACATTAAACGTTACACATACTGAACATACAGATGAAAATTAAATTAACCCTTTGGCACAGATTATAAGGGGGGGGGTCACTGAATGGTCTAATGAGTATGGAAATGAAGCAGTCACAACATTTCAACCCAGCTGAACAAGTATGGGAGATTCAGGACAGATCTGTTGGACAACGGTCAAAACACCAAGTGAGGGAAAATCTTTTGGAAGAACGGTGTTCATCCCTTCAGTAGACTTCAGAGAATCTATGACAAGGAGCGGTCATAGATGGTGGCCCCCACCTTACTAAGAACCTTCTTGTTGGTTTTTGCTTTAAGATTAGGAGAATAAGATGCCCTAAGAGAATAAAGTTCAGATTTGAGGCCTTCTAACAAGTAAACAAGTTAAACACATACTCCTGCAAATTCATCAAAGATGGCTAAAGATCTGTCTAGACACTTTCTCAGCGGGTCATCTTCTACATTTCCATTTGAACTTGACCTGACAGGGGGTCACCATGTGTATGGTGTCAAAAAACAGATGGTAACACATTTTAGCAACCACAGAATAGCAGATACAATGACGATCGACGCACTACAACTGGGCAATATGGTATAAAGTGTAGTAGCTGTCATCATAGTCATGTAGATCATCTTTCTATTATGTAAAGAATCACCATATCTGATTTTTGCTGTATGAACTAATTTTAAAAGTCAGTTACTGGTCTTTTTTTTAGAATACCCCCCTGCTGACAATGTGATGTAAATCAACTGAAGAAAATAGGCGATTTTCTCTTCCCATCTGGTTAGAGAGGAGCAGAAAAACCGCTGTTCTTCTTATCCTGCACAATTTCCCACCGAACAGTTTGTACATCGTGGAAGAACTGCCATTAGATGACGACTGCACAGATTTGTAGCCCTTTGCAGAAAACTCCGGACTTTGTGTTAGAAACTATGAAAAGGTAAAAGCCGCAACCTTATCCGCTGCTTTTATCAATAGACTGATAATGAGCGTGACTCACCACTACATGGTTCTGATATCCCTCTTAGTCCAGCTGAACATCCAAAAGATAGTTTTCCGCGTCCGACAGATATCCAGAGACGGTTTCAGCAGTCCCGAGGCGGACGGGGAAGCGTCTCCTCCTCGAGATCAGACATCACGTTTCCCTCTGATAAAGTGCAAGGCGTCGGGGTCCTTTGCGGAATACTTTCCATGTCTGAGTCCGCCCAGCTGTTGCACGGTGGCTCGTAGAGGATCCTCACTGACTCCCCAGTGCGGCTTCACGTTTTTATAGCGCGTCCTGGGCCCGTGTGGGCGTCGCTGCTGCCGTGCGCCGTGACTCAGGTCGGCGTTTCGTGGCCCGCCGATGCTGCCGCGGCGCCGCGTGTCGCCCGGTTGTGTTTACATTAAGGGTTGAGTCGGGATCAGGCTCTAATGTCCCTACTCACCTACTGTGCTACCTAGTTTTCCGAGACGTTGTCTCGAACGGGCCTGTTTTTTATCTTCGTGGATTTACATGGCTGCAGATGTTACAGCCAAAACTTCGACTCTTAAATGTCACCACATGGTTTAGATTTACGCACTTGTGCATGAACCGTTTTAACGAGATTATAGTCTATGACTATTACTCGTTGAAGCCTAATGGATCTGTGGTGAGGAGTTCTGTTTTCTGAAGCCTGGGTCGAGATTAACATTTTTATGCTTTCACACCTCACTTTAATTTCTTCTTTCTTTTCTTTTTTAAAAATGATTTATTATTTATTGTTCAATGCGCTACCCTGTGCTCAAAATAACTTCGGATGGATAAGTTGTCCATAAAGGCCCAGCAGCGGATATACTGCTCCTCATTCTGCTGTAATAGCAGTTCTCTGTCTCGGTGCTCTGAATAAATGACGTCAGTGCACGGAGGGTTGTGCAGGAGTTATATAAAGATTCGGGGTCATTTTCTAAAAATATATTTATCTTTGCAGTTGTATTTTTGTAATTTAAGAATAGCTGGAAGTTCATGAGAATAGTATGGAAAAGTGATATTCACTTAAATGAAAGGTCCAGATGTTGCTCAAGGATGTTAGTCCTGGTGGTTTTTGCAGCTGCATTAAGGAAAACGTCGTTTTTTTTCTCCCTGGTGATTGACTGTCTGAAAGAGGAAAAACAAGCTTAGGCGTGCTGTATCTCTGATTTTTGTTCTTTTGCTGTATGCTAGGGACAGGTGGTCATGTTTGTTTTAATTTTAGAAGCACCTGGCAGCCCAGCTGGACACATACTTGCACAAGTTGTGGTTTGGAAATAGGGGAAAAAGCAACATCTCAAATTGGCTGCTGGTTCACAAGAAAGAGATTGGAGGCAGGCACTGACACATAAATTGGTTTACAGAAATTGGAAAGAGGGGCAGCTGGAGGAAATGCTCCAATTATTGGCAATGGTCTAAAACGTCTGTGCACTGACGGCTTTCCTTTGAAGATATATGGTAGAACGTCACTGTGTGTTAAACTGTCCAAATATCAAAAATGTCTTCTTGGGAAGCATTCGTTTGTAAAGGGGCAAGTGCATCTGTTATAGGTTTAATGCAAAAAGAATGACAGTGAGCTGGGATTCATCTAATATTGAATAAAAAAAACACTCTTATTGGACATAGATCCACTTTCAGGATCTTTACTTTGACAACACAGGATTCTATATCCATGCTAGCAGCTTGGGAAGCTTGGGAGGTACGGTGGTGCTTTGAGCTAGTGTGCTTGTGTGGATAAAAAAAAAATCATTGAAAGGAACCAGTTACCCATATGTATTTAGCTTGTATTTTTCTGCAGACATCTTATAGTGAAAAAAAGGCATAATAACAGTCAAACATAAAAACAGTTAACAGTGAATTTATGCACATTCAGTCCTGACCAGACTGTTGTTGATTTAAAAGTCCACAGAAGGAATTCACTGTTAGCAATTAGATTAGTTTTTTATTTTATTAGCTTCGTACAGCTTTTTTTATTTATTTATTTATTTTTTTTTAGCAAAATAGAATAGGTATGTTTCTGTGTCTGTTGCTCTTGGACCGGAGTACCTGTAACTCATGTCTGATTGTCTTCCTTTCCTGGTGCCCATTTGGATTCTTAAGTGCAATAATCAAGTATTTGGCCGCCATGTGCGTTATTCCTCCGGCTCTGAAAGGAGACCCTGTTGCCCCCATTTTCCTCATCAATTGCTCTTACAAATGGTGCCATTTGGCCTCTGCTCACTACTGGCTCGTCCAATACCAAGTCTGGAGTTTATGGGTTTGAGGTTCCTTCTACACCCTTTTCCTGACTGACCACAAAGTGAAAAGAACCCACTGACTGCATACCTGATTATCTTAGAAGCACTCCGAGATGGAAGAGCTCTTCAACCTGGAAATGTTTACAGAGAGATTTCTATCTTTTCTTGAAGTTGGAAATGTAATATTGAAGAAAAAGTTTTAAAAAGTTTTCTTATTGCATGTGCACACAAATATTCAATGTTGGCTTCAAGAGTCCAAACTCCCCCACCACAACTGTTTGACAGTTCCTCACGTCGCCAATTTTGCCAAACCTTTCTGAAGAACACATGCCTGTATGTCAAGGAGATTGACCATTTCTTACCACTTGAGTAGCGTTGAAGATGACAGGACTTTGGTTTGCCAGTAACTGTACTCTCTTATCTGTCTAAAATACATTTTTTCTTATTACTGCAAGGAAATAAAGGGGTTAAGACAGCAGTTTACAATGTGCTAGTTTTAATCAAACAATGTGACATCATGTAAATGCATTTAGTGTGGCAAAGGTAACCGCGGGGTCATATGCTTGTGCATTCCTCACTGACATTTTAAGAGGCTGCTGCCTATTATGAGTGAAAAGCCACACACTATCTGTCTGGGCGCCTCAGAAACTACTGGCCAAAAATGAAACAGTGGAATGTTTGCATGAGCATATTCGACAGAGCGAAGGAGACAAACAAGCTGTCAAAGACAGAAATAAATTCAGCCACTTTTCTTTGACAAAATACACACTCCTTATAGTGCAAAGTGGTTAAGAACTGCTGTTTGACTGGAACCATGAGGTCTTTTCTTATAATTGTTTACTGCTTTGCCAACTGTATGTATTTGCAGTAATTAAATGATGACTGTGCAGAGAGAAACAGCAAGATCATAATAGTGGTAAAATCTGGAAATAATCACAGCTGTCATTCAACGTGTTTAGTGTACAGAGTTTTATCACGGACAATTTTTCTGTTTCCAGCAGGCATAATATTAAAAGTTCTCTTGTTAATCAGACAAGGTATACCCAGTCATGCAGCATAGGTTTCAAGTCAAAGGTCAAGGAGAACAGTTTAGGGAGAACAACGAAATTGTGCTGTTATTATTGTTGTGTTAGGGCTACTCAGAAGCGGCAATTGAGAAGCAATGCATCCCTAGAAATGATTAATATTGTATTGCTGCCATAACAATAACACTTTAAATACATGACATGACAAAAATAAGTCAATGACAGCAAACAAGACTGAATGCAAGATTGGTGGATGAGACCGGAGGGGTTTGTCAGTGTTTTCTGCAATAAACTCAAAGGTGTTTGATGCATATAGTAACACTAGAAGGATCTGCACTTTGTTTTTGGAGAGAGAAAATGCAGAAACAAATGAGTAGAAACCTTTCCTCATTATTATCACACTGTACTGTGTTGACACATGCAGGTGAATATTTACTTGACCAGTTGAGTCAACAGAACTAAAATGTTTAAACAGAAGAGGTTCAGTGAACTGATCTATTCAGCTTCCCTTTCCACATTGAGAGAAACCTTAGGCTTGGATGGGAAGTTCAAAATGGATGTATTAAGGTCAGAGTCTTGGAGGACCTTGCTTTTAATCTGAGACTGTGTTTTATTGAGACCTTGCAGAGGCTTATCCAAACCAAACCAAACAGTATATATTGCAGTGTTAAAACAGCTGCCGTCGTCTGCCTTTGGCTTTGATTTGATGTGCTTTCTCCAAACTATTACAGTTAGCAACTTTTTCAGAGAAATCATTTTCAGTAAATTTAGAACTTTAAAAAAAAATAAAACAAGGTAGAAATTGCACTTACCCATTGAAATACAACAATCAGCCACAACATTAAAACCGGTAACTGAAATCGACAATCTGACATTCACACACGCACCTCACATCATTACTGGCCATCTGTGTGGAGGTGAGAAAGTAAGCACTATATCAGATTCTCTTTTTTAAATGAATGTCTTCCAGGAGAGACTGTCTAAACATGTGTGCTCCATAAAAACTAGCTCAGCCCAGCCCTGACTTTGGTGAGCCCCTGATTTTACGACTGTGAGGCTGACATTTTTGGTTTTGTGTGAAATGTTTTGTGCACCATTGGATGCATTGCCATAAAATTTGGTACAGACATTCATGTTTCCTCATGAGAGATGTAAACCAGAAATAGATACCACTTTTGCTGCCAGATATCTCTACTGATCACTTACTGAAACATTATAGCACAAAATAGAAATTATAATGCATAATTCTTAGGTTATTTACATCTCTCCGTTTAAACAGCTGTGCTCGATATTGTTACAATCATATATTTTGTAAATGGAGGAAAACCTCACATGGCTCAGTAATCACACATGCTGGTCAGATTCTTCACAACAAACAAATGGAAATGAAATTTCTTAGCAAACGGCTTCTGTTCTGGAGGACAGCTTTTTCCCCATGTTATAAATCCATCACCATGTTGGGTCTCATGTAAGTCCTTGGAGGTTTTCAGCCAGTTACGGGTCTGGAAGATGATGCAGTTGTGCAGTGAAAGGTGTAAATGTGGGTGGTAGTGTTTGTCTGTGTCTGTCTTTCTTAGGCCATACTTACATTATGAATTATTACTAATTCCCTCCATTGTTATCGTTGGTTTAACCCCACCAATGGTTTGACCATCTGATCAGTAAAGTAAATGGACTGCACTTATATAGCGCCTTTTTTTACGTTAGCAGTTTACGAAGTGCATTACAATTTTGCCCCTCATTCACCCATTCACACACATGCACACACACACACACACACTCACCCATCAATGGCAATGGAGCTGCCATGAAACTAAGAGCTCACTGTCTTGCCAGGACACCTCATTATGTGGACAGAAGGAGCCAGGAATTGAATAACTGACCCAGAGATTAGTTGACAACCGGCTGTACCACCTGAGCTACCCAACAAGACAGGAGAGTGAAGACAGTGACCTCCAATTAGTGTCCATCCTCACGTCTGATAGCATGATTATGTCTCTCTACCTTTTTAATTTAATTGTTGAGATTTAGGGAATTAGAGGGAGAGGATACGGTAAAAGCCAAAGAGAACTCCATTTAGGAAAGTGAAACAAGTGTCATGAAATGTACAAAATAATATTCATAATAGCTGGGCTGGGACACCAGTTTGACAAGTACAGGCCCTGTCTTTATTGCTTTCCCCTGTAATGTTTTTCTTTCCCCATTCACTTTTCCTGTCACAAACCATCATCTAAAATGTCCTCAAACACCACTTATTCTTATGACGGCTAAATTTGCAATAAATTAGACAATACTTTGGGCTGCTGGTTTTCTGGAAAAGAGAGTATCTTCCTCATAACTTTGAAAGTAAAGTACATTTTGGTGCTAAATCTCAAACATCAGCCTCAACAATTTCAAGGTCGGTGATATTTTATATCAGTCCAAGCTCCTCAGATTATCATTATGTTCATGCAGTATATTCTTTAAGATCACAGGAGGAACACTTTGAGCTGTTTCTAAGAGAGAGAAAAGACAGTAATGTATTTAATTTTACAGTTAACCTGCAATCCAATATCATGATTTGATTGAAATGCATAAAAAATGTAAATCCAGTAAAAAATACATCCAGTACAAGATCATCTTTTCCACAAAATGTAGTTATGAGAAATTCTCAAAACATCTTTCCTATTGTCTTTTCAAATAATAAAACTGTAACATTTCTGTGGCTTTTTTGTCATAAATCTTATTTCATAGTGAGAGCCTATAACAGTTTTCCATATCAGTGTTCAATGGTCTACATCAGTTTGCAACGCCCACACAAACCTTCTATTTAGTGAGTATTTGAATGAATCTATAAGGAGACTCTGATTGTATCCAGCTGCATTGGCTCATTTGCTTGGCCTATCTTGGACAAAATACAAAGAATTTAAATGCAAGATTGGCAGTGACAAAAATAAATCTTGAGTTGAAGCACATAGTTTTTTCTTTGTGCTACTTTCAAAATTCCATTTTAGTCAGAGAAGAGTAAGATTATATCTGCTTCCAGTCCAGCACCAAGTTTAACAAGCTGAGTAGAAGAACATGAAGCAAATTTGAAGGGAGGCTCATCATGTCTGGGCATGGATGAAAACAGCACCCACCATCATACCACACGGGTGTGCACTCAGTTGTTTTTGCTGATGTCTGCGGTCATAAAACTAAAGGGTTTGGCCTCTGTGTAGTGATTAATGAGTAATCCTGTCAGTGTGAATACAAGAGGGGAAGCTGTAATTAATGTGGGCCTTCAGCAGAGCAAGATTTAAGAACCACAGCTCGCCAATCAAGTCGCCGGAGACGTTATTAATAGGAAATGGTGACACAAGCACCCAACAACCCATCATCCCATCCACATAAACACAGACAACTACTCCATCACATATTCAGCTCACGCACAAACCTTTTACCTGGAACCACCAACAATTGGCTCATATTTTTCCATCCAAACACAGTTTGCTTGTTGATTCTGCGCAAATTTTAGATTTAACGTCCAACTAATACTATGTGCAATGGCATTATTTATTTAGTACCATTATATAGCATTTCCAGAGGCAATGATTTGGGTCATTGTTGTGTCTTCACATGTCCAAGGAATAGTTTGACATTTTGGTAAATGCACCAGTAAGAGTTAGATGAGAAGACTCATACAGCTCTCATGTCTGTACATGGAGGCTAGCTGTTTCCTCCTGCAACAAAATCCACCCTCCAGCACCTCTAAAGCTCAGTAATTAAGATATTGTATGTTAAAGTGTATCCTATTTGTTTAATCTGTTTGAAAACTGAGGTGTGAAAACAACAATTTGCTGTTTTAAAGAGGCTATGTTAATGGTTTCCTGTGCATAGCCTCAGTGCTAAGTTAAATGCCCTCTGGCCATAGCTTGAAATTAACATACATCTATGAAAGGGGTATTGATCATCTCATCTAACACTAGGCAATAATATGAATAAGTGCATATCCGCAAATGGCAAACTGCTCCTTTAAATGCCAGATTGTTTTTCAAAAGCAATTTGCTCAGTGAAATTTATCATTTTTGTCTGTTTTTCACTTGAATAATCAAAAAAAATCAGCAAGAGAATCTTAGAGGATGTAAAGCACTATGTAATGAAGACAAACTGAGGCTAGTCTGAAATGATGAAACCATTAGTGAATCCACAGAGCGGTACGGTAGTGAGCCATGCCAGTAAATGAAACAAGGACCACAAGTCTCTGTTTTCTTCTTTTCTCTGTTTCTGTCTGGATCCACCCAAGACCCTGACAAAGATTTAACTCCCACGCAGCCCCTGATAAAATGCTGGTTGTCATTAAATAGTGAAAAAATGTAAAAGGCAGTTCATCACAATTTTCATTTGTCAGAACAAAACTGTGGGAAAATAAGTGACCAGACCGCTAAAGAAATTTTTCGACAGATTTTCAAATATATGTTTCTGAATATAAATTCAGCTGTCATTCTTTGTGTGTTATCTATGATTTTGTTTGAGCTTGAGAAGGAAATTATTTTGGATTATACAGGCATCAAAGACATTAATTAATAAACCTTTTCATTGACCTGAGACTGATTTTAAAGTCTTTTTCAACATTTGTGGGCATATAAAAGTGACTAGTAAGATGCTTATAGATTATTATTAATATTATTGCAATTATCTTAAGAAACCGAGGGACCAAAATCTCATTTATACAGTATATCACACTGGATGCTTTGAACAGAGATTTACAATACCAACAAAAATAAGAGCAGTTATAGTTCCTTTTTCACAAGCACAGAACTCAGAGTCTAACAGTAAAATCTGAAAAATGTTCCCGATATTCATTATTAAATGGTCCAGAGGGATTAGCCTGATGGGGAAAAGAGGCTGAGCACTTGGCTTCCATTACTTCCCCTGTATTTGTCTTCATCCTGAACAGCTATGCAGGGATGAGTGTACTGTATGACAGCTTTAGTGCTGGCCCCACACAGCTGTGATGCCACTTGAGACAGTGTAGGCGGACTGACACATAACTCACATTCTCCCAGTTTTGAAACTGTTGTTTTCACCACCATGAACTTTCTCAGCATAGTACTCCCCAGGGTACAAACTGTACTTTGGTGACACAGCGAAAGCAATGTGCACGCTCAGTAGTTAAATTAATACTGCTGATAGTAACCATGCTGTGTTTACCTAGACTGATACTTTCTACTCTACTCATGGATGGAATCTTTTCTCTACCAGGTAATTTGGCAGAGGAGCTCAAAACTCTAGTAGTTCTGGTAAATGTCAAAAATGTTTCTCTAAATTGGGATATACAGTTAGGTACATAAGTATTTGTACAGTGACATCATTTGAATCATTTTTACCTCTTTACACAACCACAGTGGATTTGAAATGAATCCATCAAGATATGATTCAAGTGTAGACTTTCAGGGATTTACAAAATATATCACAATAACTGTTCAGGAATTACAGCCTTTTTATACATAGTTCTTCATTTTCAGGGGCTCAGAAGCAGAAGTATTTTAACAATCCTTTGTATATATAAGAATTATTTTTAATTCTTGGATGAAAACCCTGTGCAGTCAATGACTGCCTAGAAAGACGCAGAACGGAAAGGATAGTCAAATGGTCTCACAACTAGATTAGTAGATTTTCAATTAATCAAATGACCACCACCATCCACACAAACAAAGTGAATCTGCAGCTTTCAGGCCTGGGGGCCAATTTCACAAAGATATTTTAGACTAGCTGGTAGTTTCCGGACAGTCTTGATATTGCTCTTAGTGTAGTCAAATGCAAGTTAGACAGTTTACAAAAATTAAGACTGACTTCTGTTAGCCACCTTACATCCAGACTTACTCAGCACTAAGAACCACATTTCCATGGTAACAATGAGGGTCAATTGCTGACCAGTGATACCAAATGACAAAAGCCTTGATGTTGAAGCCTCAGTGAGAAGGAAACTTTCCCACTTTTACTAAAAATACCTTTCTGACTATTAATAGTTTGATATTAACCATAGTTTAAGTCTATATTTGTGAATACGGCCCCTGTTGTTCCATGACGCTGGGATGGGTGCCCACTTTTCCAAGTAACTAATCCGGCCTGAGTGAAACCTCACGTACAGACACATCTTCCTGACTCATCAGGAGGGTAAGCTACACTAGTAAATATGCAGATTTATTCATGCAAAAGCCTCTGATAAAACACTGCCTTTATTAATTCTGACCCAGTGTCATATTGTGTTAATTATACTGTGTTCTAATCATAGCTGATAGCTTTGATGTACTGTAAATAGCAAAACCCCTTTGTATTGGCATGGAATAAAAGGCATTCCGCCAGTGGTACAGTTAATCTAAATCACCTGCAGTGTGAAAGCAGGACATTGCATCATAATACATGACATCAGAATATCTAATCCTGTTTTATGGTCCTCTGCTTTTTATGAAACACTGAAAGGTCAAATTTTAAAGACCTAAATATGTTTATTAATACGTCTTTGGCAGCTCTAACACACACACAAACACACACACACACACACACACTCACACTCACACATTCTGGTGTATTCCCTTAGACACACAGACACACAAAGGCACACTCTCTCACTGATCTTTGATTTGGCTCAGAGAACATTTGTTCCATTCCTTTGTCTGGTGGAGACAATGATGTAAATTTGTTGGTGTGTAATGCTCACTTTGGCCTAAAGCAATAAATGTTTGAAGGCTGAAGCTGGATGGAAAAACATAGAGCATAAGAATGTGTGCATGTGTGTGTATATGCATGAGTGTTGTCTGCTGTGTGCAAGGGTGAAAGCGATTCTGTAAACTGGTTTATTTTCTGTACTTGCAAGTTTTTATTCAAGGTTAAGTTTAACCATCTGCTAGTGGCACAGTAGGTTCCTATTTACCAGACATGATAGTGCTTGCAATCTTGTCATCTAACTCTCGGCAAGAAAGCAAATAAGTGTGTTTACCAAAATGTCAAGAATGTTTCCAAAGTCAGTACTTCTAAATGCTTAACTTCATTTTTATAATATGAGATGCTTTTTGTACTTCATTACATTTAAAGTCACATCCATTGCAGAATAAAAAGATTCCTGCTTATCATTGTGAAACAGAAACTCTGCAGCTGTGGTCTGGCCAGATGTTCATCCACTGGCAATGAAAGTTTAGTCTGCAGAGAGAAAAGGAAGGATTTGGCTTCATTCACTTTTATTTTATAATGTAAATTTAATCCAATTGAAGGACGCAATTTGACTTCTGCCCTTTTGTCTTTCTCACACTGGAAACTCCAAACATGTGCACAGTAAAATATCAGCATAGAAGTACCTCAGTAGGGCATTTTACTTTACTACTCCACAGCTAGCAGTTGTATGTGTGTAACCGCTAAGAGACAGGATGTCAGTGTGCCCTGGCATTCTCACACACTGGACCTAAACCACATGTTTGGCACATGATGCTGCTCACTACAACCAGAATCTTAGCCAATCACTGCTATATCCATGTAAGGCTGGTACAGTACGACTCAAAAATTGCTTCAGCTTGGCTTAGTTCTGTGTTGTATGTATCTGGAAAATAAATCAATAGCCACACCTTTTACCGTAGGTCAGGATAAACACAGTATTTGAGTGGAAAATTTTTTTTTTAACTGAGGGGTCCGGCACAAGATCAAAACACAGATTAGAGATCGACACTTCAAAGCATCTGGAACTACAAGATCTGGGAAAGGTTTGAGATTTTTCACATTTCTCAACTGAGCAGGTGGCAGCGAGGAGTACTTATTGTAGTAGATAATAGTTCAAGCACATTTAGATGGGTCTTCCATTTTGAAAGTCAAAAAATGAACTTTGGAATTTCTTGAATCACAGAACCTGATGAAGATAAACGATGTATCAGATGATCGTATGACTGACCAAGTAAGGAACGGAAAACATAGCAATACATTTTAACTTAGTGGGAGATGACCTGTCCTATCTCAGGCTGTTTTGACTGGAGGCTGGAAACACTGTTTGAGGCCCTCAGTGTGCTTGAAACAGAGTTTGTCAGGTTTTTAAACAGTGTATAAAAGACCTTCACCTCACATCTTTCTGGCGTCAAAATTTAGCGGGCTAAGTTGCACAGTTTTTGTCACATCCACAATGTAATGACAGTCCAAAATAGGCCAAGCACTGGCTTATGCTCCTTTTGACACAGATGTGTTGGAATAGACAGTCATGATAAACTGCTCATGGATGGAGCACAGATGAAGATGGCCATTACTGGAAGCAAGTGCAGCCGTGAAACATTTCATCCAAACTGCACTGAAATTTATGCTGCATTTGGTTTCTAATTAATTTTTTAGAATCTAAGTCAACAACAAATGGCCTTGATATATTTATGGTTGCTGTCAAAAAATTCCAAACAATCTGAAAATATAGTTCTCAAGAAGTGGAGCCAAAGAATCTCACCTTGGACATGTAGCAGATGTTTAAACTCAGCTGTGTAATAACCATCTGTACACCATTAGCACTCTCCTGCTTCATAGAATCAATTTTTCCTTCCAACTCAGGTCTGTTGTATTTCTTTGGGATTTGCTTCTCAGTCTTTATGTTGTTTGCGTCCATTAAATTAAGTAAAGCAATGTGGAATAATCCATCCATCCTTCCATTAGCTATACTGCTTATCCTTTGAGGATGAATGAACCAAGTCATGCGCTCTGCAGCTACAACCAATGAGGTAAGTAAGCTGGTTTACTGCCCACATTTACTTGATATCCACACTATTGCAACAGCCCTTGAAAACCCATTAGGGTATTTATATGATGAGTCTATCAGATGCAAAATTGCTGCTGATCTACAGTAATTGCCACTTATTTCCCAGCTCTTATGACTGTGTTGACAACCTTAGAGGCTGAACTAGAAGTTGATGATCAAAGCAGATGTTTCCTCCCGTTTTTAAACCATCTCCATATGAAACTGTCTCTTCCCCAAACCTTTCCACTTAGCAGTGATTATCTACTGTAACAAGACCTGTCAAGCTTTGAACTTCTCCATACACTGAAGCATTGTAGATGGGGCTGAAGTAAGAGCAATACACTGCAGTATAAGAGTTTGGAGAGTGGGGTAAGGAAAGGATTAAATGTATTTATTAAATCCCTTCTGAAAACATCTACAAACCCCAGTCAAGCCAACATGAATTTGTTCAGCAGGTGTAAAAGGGATGGGATGCATTTTCTCTCTTTGTTTTTTCTTACTGGGAATTTTCAGCCCATTGTAATCTCAACAATCAAAGCACAGGGATTTCTTAACCAAGCTATCCATGTGAGGTCTGCAGTATCGCAATTTCAGATCATGTTTTCTGTCTGTTTCTGTGGGTTCTTGCTGGAACTGGTGTGGGTGGGTCACTTTTTATAAATTACACATCCATATTTTTAGTCTTTGCACTTTGGGAGGTGCAGCATGTCCTGAAGTGATCATTGTGTGAATTTATGGGAAATTTTGCAGGCGAATTTAGGATACACCAAAAACATTATCTTTATGCAGCCTCAAAATGAGGCGGTTAAACTTTCCACCTCAAGGAAATGATTTAAAAATAGCTCAGTGCTAATATGTTGAATGACCTCCGTGTACTGTGGGTGAATAGGACACTAGATTACTGGATTGGAATCATCCACTCACAAAGGGAGAGGGTGGAGTCTGCTCTGACTTCCATGACTGTCTAAAATAGCTCATGACTTGAAAAGAGCAGCTAAAGAGATCCAGAGATCCAGACAGAGAAGTTTGTTTGTGTCTGTGTGTGGGTTTGACAGTGGTGATGCTGACACAAAATGAAACTTACTGTTTGTTAATTTGTTTGTTTGTGAGACCCACTAGCTTTCTTCTTCCTTTTAGTCAATAACACAAAGCTCTGCCTTGAATCCCTTCAGATTGATCCGTTTCTTACCAGCCACCACGAAGCACGTCGTCAATCACGCTCCACCAACAGTTCTGCCAATGTAGCTCTGATGTTAGGATGTAAACAAGATTCATCATGGAAAGGTCAGTAGTGTCTATCTGCAACCGCAGCAGGCTTCCAAAACAATTTATCCTGTAGTTGGTGGCAGTGACTTATTTATGGTATTGATTAGAGTGCACCCATGTGTTGATTTTGTCTTACACAGGGTTTTATCAATGGTTCAAAATTGGATTATTTACCCATGTAGTGGTAGGTATGAAAAGTCGGTTTTCAGTGGAAAAAAAATCTACAAATTTCAGCCTTATTCTTACTCTTAAATATCACCTCAGTGGGTAGCAACTCCTCTAAGTGTTTTAATGTATTTTTCTACTCCGACAAGTTTTGATATTTGAAGGAACTCTAGCATAGATAACACCTGTTCCTAGGAGAACAGAGGAGGAACACGGTGAGCCTAATCGAAGAGGAAGGTGACCAGTCCGTTATGAAACAGCATGAGTCAACCGCTGTTCAGCAGCCAAATGCTCTGCTTGTTCCCAGTGCGGAATAAAGACAAGGCAGACGGCTATATCAGCCCGCGCTCACTGCTGCACAAGGCATCAGTGTAAACACCACAAAAATAAAATCCTGCAGCCAACTTTAAAAGATTTTGGTCGACACTGTGATATTTCTGGTTCCATATTTGGAGCTTGTGCTGTCCTGCTAATCATCACTGCGCCGTGGAGGAGTCATGTGTTTATGTTACACAATGAAGAGTCACTGAATGTTAAGTACAAACTCCAAATGAAGACTTTCACTCCTCAGATCAGCAAATGATGTAAAACATACAATAATGTCACACAAGGCTTTCATTGTTCAGGTAAGTTCATGTTTAGATAAGATGACCAATATGTCACAGATAAATAATTACACCGCATGTGTTTGGGGGGGGGGGTGCATTTTGAATTATTACAGGAAATTATTGCAAAGTTAAACCTTAATGTCGTTACCTCAAAATACCCTGCATGTTTATATGTTAAGGCTTATTAGGTCTGAGTAACTATTAATACACTGACTCTGGACCTTATTAACTGTCTATACGTTCCTCTGTTCACTCTCAAATGAGCCATACCAAAGCGCCGAAGACTGAAAAACGCAAAACTATCACAGTTTTCATCAGTAACAACCCCCTAACTGTACTGGACTGTATGACTTTCCTGGAATTTACTTGCATGGCTTGGTTGAGTCACCATGGTCCTCTCTACACAATTTGCATCAGTTATAGGCAGAGATTACACAGTCCATTATACAGCCCAGTGGATATTAATCTACATTATAAATGGCACACTGAACGTCAACCCGGATTTAAATAGTCACACACATAAGTGACTGGCCAAGCATGAGAAACAGCCAGATAACAAACCTGTGCATTTGGCTTTTATATGTATTATGTGCAGTCCCCAGTATTTTACTTTATCATCTTTAAACGGACTGAAGAACACTCAAGAACATTTTTATGCTAGTAGGAATCAAAGATCTTGTATTACATAAGTGTTAAATGCTAATTTTATGAGTACTGCTAATAAACATGTTTTTGAACCCTATGTCATGTCTCTACAAAAAATGACTCATTACTTCTTTTTGGGTTCTGGGAAGCCCCAGCTCTAAAACACGGTTAAATGCATTGGACTGAATGAATTTCACCTACTCGATCTGTGATTCTTGCGGATAGTACTTTTTAAACCAGTATTTCTTTCATTTTTGTTTGAGCTTTTAACAGGGGATCACACCTGTTGAATCTAAACATATGTAAATAAAACATGTGTCAAAGAATGTCAAAGATTTTTTTCCAAGTAAAATTGTAATATGTTTCTTTTTTTAATGCTTACCTATGTAACATATAAAAATGTCACAGTTTACTTATTTGGCGTATGAACAATGCTTTATGGTAATTTCTGTATTTTGTAACCTTCATTAAAGGTGTGAGCCCTGTTTGTGGCAAGGGGTAGGGACACCACTTCAATACTTCTCCTCATATTGGGTTTTTAAGGTCAGAAGAAAATAAGAAATAAAAATATTTGAAGAAAAATGATGGTGATTTTTTCTGCTGTGTGTGTGTTGTTTTTTACACATACAATAGTGGGATCTGAAGCAGGAAAGCCAGTGTCAACAAAACACAACAGCTAATCCTGCCCGACAGCAGTTTAAAATCTCTTGCTTAATAGACCTGGGTGGTTCCAGTTTTCAGGACTGGCAGTGCCATATCTATTTTGCATGGCTTAAACCTGATTCCACATTACAGCAGCCATACTGGTCTGGAGCAGAGTGTATTTGGCCCCTGTGTTCTGTCACAGTATCCCACCAAGTTAAAAATGGTTCATGTAAGGTTATACAGTGCAGGGAGGGGAAGAACAGCTTTTCATTGAACTATTGGGAGTTGGTGCAAATTCAGGGACTTTGGATGATTTTCTTTGAATTTCAAAGTTATCTCAGCTCATTCATTCAAAAGATAGCACTCCCCCTGGGCCCATTCACATTATGTGGCTAATGTGAGGGGTGCTGTTAGGGGAAGAAAACCATGGATAAATCAGGAGGCCAAGATCCAGAGCCAAAAAGGGGCCCTGGAAAATGCTGGGATTACATGGAGGATATTCAATGTGTACTTTTTAAATGTACTGTATGTTTATGTAGTCAAGTTCACACTTAAAAACAGTTGTCAACTGATAAGTCAGATGTATTGGAAAAGCTATATTCCTTAAAATATAGAAAAATTGTATATAGAGAGAAAGCAGCAGCTCCAGGCCTGGCTCATTCTCACACCTCCAATTTAATGCCACAGTCTTTGCATAGTCTTTGCACAATAAAAGTGTCAACATCAACCCTGTCAAGGTGGAGAGGAAATATTGTGTAGGCCAAAGAATTTCACTGACACCTTTATGTGTTATGTGGTACAAAGCTCAAGTTTTATGATGCAGAAAAGCAACTGTAGGTTATCTTGGCAGGGCAGCTAAATTAAGAAATTCTGTTTTGGTATCCTGTAAAACAGTCAGTGACAGTCAGTAATTCCCCCATGGTTTACATGGATTTCCTCCTAAATGAGAATGGGTAGTATTATTGATTTTGTTTGTTAAATTCCTCCTGACACTTACTGGCCTACAGTCAGTACAAATCCAATGCAGTTGCGGCAAAAGAAAAAGCCTGAGCCAATTCATCTGTGAAACCAAAACCACTCCCTGAAAGATAAATGCAGTGATGAAAATGGCCTACTATGGCAATGCCACATAGTTTTATAAATAACATGTTGACCAGTATATGTGAAAAGATAATGTTTGCAGAGGAAATTCCTGAGAGATTTTAGTCACAGTAAAGTAGTTAGACATTATTTGAAAGACAAGAAAAGACTGGACAATTCACAATATCCATTTATCTGTGCTAACTTTCTTACTTGCTGATAAAGTTAGTGGTGGTGAGTCAGTGGGATCTGTAGCAGTTTAGTGCCTGCACACAAGGGTTTGATATTCTTGAATGGTTCTGCCTATACATTTAGAGTTAATATTGACATCTCAGGGATTTAAGAAATTATATGCAATCTTCAAGTCGGAAAAGAACAAGGTTCCAGCAGGGCAAATAGAATGAAAATCAGATGAGGGGACACATTAACATTTCAACCTATCAAAAATCCCCAATGACCCAAACATCACAGGTGACATACTGAATATATGTTGCCCAAAAATCCATAATTATAGTTTTGGTTTACATTATTTAAACCTGCTGCAGAACACAGGTCTTTCCTCAGATGAAAGCTGTTAGGAAAAACACTCCAGGAAAGACTTTTTACAGCTTGATTTGTTCTCATTTGGCAATCATACATGTGACTCATTCTTTACAGGAAATAAAGGGGGCATGGCAGTTTTCTTTTCTTTTTTTTAAGAGAGTATTTTTGATTTGGGCTGATCTCTGAGGTCCTGCGTTGAATGATCTGAAGGGATTTACTGAAACGTTGTATGACTGATTTTCAGTAAAACTGTGAGGGGAACCCCCTGTGCCCATGTTCATCTTGTGACAGAGGACATGCTGCTAGTCTATTAAGAGTCTGTTTTCTTTGTCCTCTTTCATTCTTCAAGCAGGTAGCTGCCTTCAGCAGGAAAGCTCTACAAAATCAATGCAGCAGAATCAGATATGTTGTCTTTTATCCTCATGCATTCTTGTGCCTGGCGCCTACATCACCCACAAAGCAACTTAACACCTGACAGATTTTCAAGACATTCAGGTGTGTCATGCTACAAGTGGCTAACGTAGCAGTGAGGCTCTTACTCCACACCACAGATTTTTATCATTTTCAAACTAACTCAAGTGACATAACTTTTGGAACAACAAACTTTTTTTTTTTTTTCTTTAAACATGAAATAGTGCTCCCAAGACCTGTAAATAAACACAGATGTGGAAAATCAGTGGCGTTCCCCTTTAAGAGGCCAAAAAAAAAACAAAAAAATTTTTTTACTGAAATTTTACTGAAAAAAAGTGTAAAAGTGTGTAATTAATGATTGTCTCTTTCTGTCATCTGAATTAGAAAGTAACTACATCATCACAAAATAGATTGGTAGTCCTGGAGTATAACCAAAGACATCATGATTTTGTCAAGTTTCTTCTCTCCAGAGTCTCATATCACCATTTCCTCAGTGTCTTACTTTTGAGTTATGGGAATATTTTTTTGTGCGTGTTCATTGAAAAAAAAAACCTTTAAAATCTCCAACTAATAGAGCCAAACAAAGACAATTTTTAAAACATTTTTTTGTATTTTTTATAGTGTGCAGTGTGGTGTTAGTGTTTAAGGTTGCATAATCCTCCTTTCTCTGCAGCTGACTGTGATTTATGCTGATGTTGTCCCTCCACCCCTCCGTCATGATGTGTTTGTTTAGCTTGTTGACCTAGAGACCCTGCATGCCTTCACACATACTGTTGTCATGTGACAGGACAGATCTCTTCAGGGGTTACCCACAGAGAAAATACACAGGCAGAAACATTGTCTTTCTGGGAGGGCAATAATTATCTAAAATACTGAAACAATTGTTTTCACACATCAATCTGTAGAAAATTGAAAGCAGGGCTGTAGTAAAGAGGTTCTGCATCTAATTTGTGAATTCGGAACATGAATACTATGACATTTTGTCAAAAAGAAGGCATTTTTTTATGAACTTAATAATGTAATGACAATAGGTCATGAGAAGGGGTGAAAGTATTATTTCCTTCCTTAAATTCAATTTAAAAGACTGATAGTTTTATCTCTGAGGTATAAAAATAGCAACATTCAACATCTCAGTTTTGTTCTTGCAACCACTTTATATTCATGTTGTCCTGCTTTGTGCTGTGGGTCAGATGTAGAATTGTGTATTGTCTGACTCACATCTTGTGCAGTTGTATCTGATTAATCAGCTGGTGAGCTGGTAACTTGTTTAATTCTCCAGCCTTGCACAGCTTTTGCGTGTTAACTTCTTGTATAGCTGAGTTGTAATACACAAATATGAGTCTGGGCTGGATTTCCAAAAAGCATCTTGGCAATGGGTCATGTATTTGTTCCACTGTAAATCATTGGGTTGATTATTTGCTTGTGGCAAGTAAGTTTCAGGCTCTGTGAGACTGGTCCAGGGTCTGTTGTTACCTCAAACCAGGAGTTATGCGAGGTCATCAGACCAGCCTCAGGAACACTGGCGTGATGACACCAGCAGCAGCACGGCCCCCTGGGGTGGGGGGCTCTGTGCTTGTCTCTGGTGTCCAGTTTCAGTAGAGTCTGCTGCAAAACGAAAAACCACAAATCCCTCAGAGCAGCCAACAGTGGTGCAAGAAGTATTCAGATAAGTAAAAGTACCAATACAGCTATGTAAAATACTCCAGTGCAAACAAAAGTCTTGCATGAGAAATCCTACATAAGCAAAAGTACATAAGAATCAGCAGTAAAATGTATTAAAGTAAAAGCACTGCTTTAGTCTCACTGACTAATAAATTATTATGTATGACATCATTAGATGATTAATACTGAAGCAACTGTGTGTAGCAGCATGTTACTGTTGAAGCTGCTGGAGGTGAAACTATTTTGAACTACTTTATGTACAGTTTTATATACAGGGACACTGGATATATCTGAGGGGTTGTGAGATGATCAATGGGACAGGAAAACAAGACAAAACAAAGCTCTGATACACAAATCCATTTGCAGTTTCTGGACTTTTCCTCTAATGTTTGACTTTTGGCGAAATATTGGGTCTCTGGAACATTTATTGAAACGAAACCATGTGAGGACTTTAGAGGGAAAAAACAATATTTGGTGGAGCTGTGAACAACTCATAGACATCTGAAATGTGAACCCAGCTACACACTGCTGTTCGTAAGATGTCACAAAGCAAAAAGGTTGGAAACCACTGGATTAATCTTTAACAATGTGTTGCATATCAGAAGCTTGTTACATTATCCATTGTGTAAAATCTTCATCTAAAAAAGTAACAAGTAACTAAAGCTGTCAAATAGATGTAGTGGCACTGAAAGTACAATATTTCCCTCTGGAAATGTAGTGGATGTGAGGTATAAACTAGCATAAAAGGGAAATATTCAAGGGAATTACAAGTACTTCAAATTTGTACGGTACTTGAGTAAATTTATCCAGCTACTTTCCTCCACTGACAGTCAAGTGTGCTCTAATGACCTAATCATAACCTAAAAATTACAGCGCAATAAAATGCTGAATCAGACCATGTGATCAAAGGCACAGATGGTTTTACTCTTGGTACAAAAATCCAAGAGAAAAACTTGATTGTTTTATTAGTAAAGCAAATACAGAATTATGATTGCATACATTGATGTGTGCATATATCTGTGCTGAAAACAGCCGCTGCGTTTGTGTGTGAACTCCAACCATTGAGACACAGGCAGGAACTAGAAACAAGGAGAAAACAGAAACGGAAAAGTACAAATGAAACAATGCCAGAGTTGCACAGTCTTGCGGAATCTGTCCTCTCTGAGGGATGATTGCGAAGCCACAAGTTATGTGATAAAACTCAGTCTTCTGCCAATCCCCCAGAACATACTATAAATCACACTGGAGATGCTGGAAGAATTTACTTTCAGACACATGAGTCATAGACAAACTCGACAAAGGGGAGAAAGTCTTCTTCTCTTTTGATCCCCTCTCTTGCTTCCTTACAAGTAACAAAGTAACAGTAATAAACTTTGACGTCATCCTGCCTTTAAAGGGAAGAACTAAACATAACTTAGATAAAAACCGGATCAGGAAACGTATACTTCAGTATCGGGACATGAACTAGGCTTGCAGCTGGTGCGGTGACCACAATCCATCTGATAAATGTACAAACACATTGCAGCCATCTTTAATCGAGGCAGGCACATTTTGATCAAAGCAGCCTACAACAAATGTGGTCAGAGTACAGGATTACACATTTATTGAACGGTGAGGTGATTGCTTAGACAGCTGTATTCTATTACCAGTGATAGGTAATATAATCCTGTTAGGTAAGGTATTGGCAGCTATCATGTTATCTCAGAAGTGTGATTGTTTGCATTGTTCTCTACTCCCTAAGATATTTTAGAAGGCAGAAATGATACTTTAGTTTTGTCTGGCGATGCATGTTGCTGCTCTGTATATTACTGTGCAAGCCATTTTGTTGACTTTTTATGTGCATTGTTTTAGTGGTTTTGCAAGCTCATGCATAAACTGAGCTCAGTCAAGCCTTGCTTATTTTTATGTCTTTGCTACAGATTTTTAAAATAGAGCAGAGTCCCAGAGAATCTAAAAATCCTAGTATTTTATCACCTTAAATAGCTGTGATGACTAATATGTTCATATTACAGAGAAACACTGGCATTCATACGGAGTCAAGTTTGTGGCCACTATTCACTCCCTGAGAAAAAAAAGAAAACAGTGATTCCCTAACATACTTCATGTTTCCCTTTGGAAGCTGAAAAAACAGTCAGACTAATACATCAGAGCCCTCATATTTTGCTGTCGTTTCTGAATGAATCAGATTGACCCTTCTCATCACAGGTATTTTGACTTTTGCAATGCCATGCAGCAGTTAAGACTGTTCTTAGCAACACTGGCGTTACGAGTCAAAATAACTACTCTGCTGCTAAATTAACCAAAAAACGCTATATTAAACTGCTGTTATAAAAATAAAAAAATAATTTGACTACCTTTATCTTTTTGTTTGTTTAGGTGGAAATTAGTTAATTGGTAAATTTTAAGAGGTAGAAAACCCCATTAGAGTCACCCTAAGGAATTCATAGTCCGTCCACTTATACTTTAATTGTTCCCAAACAGCCCTGCAAATGTCACATCGATTACATCATCATTAATTTGAAAATTATTTAGAATTATCAAGTTTTAAAAACAAGATATTCAATTTGCTGGTGTATCATTTCTAGTCTATAATCATGCCTGCAGTCATCTCAAGAGTAGACTAATAAGGATTGTAGTAGACTGTCCAGCTTCCTTGCAAAATGGAGCCATAATAAAGCCACAATGGTTTTAAAAGCCCATAAACCACAGTCAGAAACCCAAAATTATTATACCAGACCATCCAAATCCCACAGCGCTGGAAGACAGACGAGCTCCTCGTTTGGGCTCTCACTTCAATGAGTGCTTTGAAATCCCCACTTCGAGTCCCTTGTGTCTTTGTTTGAACCATCAGGCATCGATAGCTGCGAGCAACAGCCTGGTCAGATTCTGTCGAGTGGGATAAATCGCACACTCCGTAAGTGCCTGAGCATACCAGCAGAGGAGCATATTTACTCATCAGTGGCTGGAGGCAGACTCTCTCTGGCAGTAAATGAGACAGTATGAGACTCCAGGGATCACCACTGTGGCAGGGATATTTAACAGAGGAAATGACAGAGAAACAGAGGAAAGTGGCTATATTCTGTCTAGGGTGGGGACAGTGGAGAAAACAGAAATGGTCTTAGGCTGCATGGAAACCTGTTATGAATCATACTTTCAGCTCCTGTACAGCGTCTCAGTACAAAACACCTTTATCGATCTATTTTTTTTTCTTTTACATGAACAAGGAGGTCAAGGCACCAGAGACACTTTAGCAGCATTACAGATCTCAGTCTGATCCCACCTCTGGTATTCATGGTCATACATAATAATCAAGAAATCTGAATAATTGTGTGCTTGGCAATTTATTTCCCAGTTGTGGGGGATGTAAAAACTACATCTAGTTTTGAGAGAATCTGTGCAGACACAGGAGGCAAGTTGTCAACTTTAAGTCTTTGCTCTTTCCCTGAGCGGAACAGTTCACAGTCCATCTAAGCGCAATAAAAGATGAAGGACCTACTGCAGAAGATATGTAGGTAGTAAAATCAATGACCCTGTGTCAAGACATTGATGACTATAGCCCTGGAAATTGGAGGAAATCAAATCAGAAGCCATTATTAGCATAATGGACATGCAAGATGGCAGCTCAGAGGTGCTTTGTTCTAAAGTCAGATATTCAAAAACATAAAAAGACTAAGTAATTTTAAAAAAAAAAAACTATAGGTGCCCTCAGAAAAGTAGTAACCAGCAGGACAGTGACTCACCACTCTGCTGCTCACACGTTCTTCCAAAAGAAAGAATAATATCCTTGTTGGCTTGAGTGCGAAAGGTTAAAATGTGAAAAAGACAGTGACACATTGACGACAAGGTATTAAATGGAAAGGAAACTGAAAATGGAATTACGGACAACAGAAAACTATCAGGAAGTGTTTTCTCATAAGTGGTCTATTTTGTAATATACTGTATTTCTGACCTTAACACTAGATGTTGTATGTCATTCCCCGTCTCTCTGTTGGGCACTCGAAAACAATTATTAGTGGTGAATGAAAGTTACGCTACATGAGATCCAAAAAAATGTATTTAAGAGTCTTAAATAAAAGATGAGGAAAGGGAAAACAAATTACAAGATACAAAAATACAAGTGGGTAAATGGAGACATGAGAGAATTTATCTGCTGAATTTCATGGAAAATCATTCAACATGATGGATTGTATTTGAAACTGCCAGGACAATTATATCTCTTGCCAAAGTGTACAAACTGTATCTGCATTATCTCAGTGTTACAATGGGGACTATGACTGCTGTTGAAGTGCAGGTCCACTGATTTTCATTTTTAAATAATAAGTACGGTTCAAACACTATATATTTAAATACAAGACAGAATTTAATTTACATCACAAGTGTTAAAAAAGAATTCTAAAAAAACAGAAAAAAGTTATTAGCGATTATACCTCAAGAAGACAGCAAGTAGAGAAACACAGTGTGTCTAGGGTCAAGATAGTTGAGGTGTTGATTTTTTTTAGGACATTATCTTTTTTCGTCAACCAGGCTGAATCAGTCTGATGCAAATTCTGTGTCTAACTTTCTGGCATCAGTGTTGTATTATTCTAAAATGGTTTTTCATTTGATGGAAAAATGAATTATTCTCACATTTAAAGTAAAACACTTAAAAAGTACTTTCATAAAACAAGGTTCTAATCCAAGGCATGTTGAGGAGTAATAGTATATCAAAGTGAAATGGTGACTGTCCCAGTCCTCTCTGTAAGACAAAAACAAAAGAAAAATGCATTTTGGCCAGATCACTCTCTTAGTCTCGGACATGTTACACTGAATCACATTTGAACACATTTAAGATTTGTACAAATGGAAGGAATGTATGAGCAGAGGGAGGAGGAAAGCACTAATCACCAAAATGACTATGATTCAACTATTTTTTCTAAAACATCCAGTAATCAATATTGTTATCTATTGTATTTAGTTGGTTTTACCTGAGTGTATTACATTCGGCTGCTTTGCTAAAATGGCTCGTGTTTACCCCCTCTAAGACAAGAGAGGAACATCTATTTGGTACTTTTCTAAGTTGCTCTTTTCCTCTCAACTTGACCTCTCTTGACTTTTCCTCTAGACCTAATTTAATATGAATAATAGAAAGATCCACTGGACTAGACAGCCACTGGATGAACAAGTGCTGGAGCTGCCACTGGTGCAGCAGGCGGAGATGCTTTGCCCTTGTAGCCCAGTGACAGGATGTGTTTCTGTAAGTGTGAGATCCACTGCTCCTGAACAGACAGAGGTCCATGAAACACCTCTTCACAGAACCTGAACAGCAGGACAGAGACAGAGAGAGAGAGACAGACAGAGACAGAGAGAGAGAGAGAGAGAGAGAGAGAGAGAGAGAGAGAGAGAGAGAGAGACAGAGAGAGAGAGAGAGAGAGAGAGAGAGAGAGAGAGAGAGAGAGAGAGAGAGAGAGAGAGATAGAGAGAGACACAGAGAGAGACGGGTGTTCTGAAATGCAGCACATGAGGTATAACAACTTCTTGACATTCTAATTAAACATGAGGGCGCATCATGTGTATGATGGTGGAATAAATATATATTTAGTCCTGATCAAATACCACTGCATTGTCAAAATGAACACTGCAATAGTTTGTTTTTCCCTTTTGTATATACATAAGTAGGTTTAAGCTGTCAATCATCTTATTCCACTCAGTCTGACTTTAAAATATATATTGTGTATGGTCTCATTTTAGCTCTTCATAACGCTATGTAATGTTTCCACTGAGTGAAATCTTCAAACCCGAGACTCCATGTTTTTTAATGAAAATATTCTAAATATCTTGTCCATTAGTTTTTTTTTACAAAATTCCCCAGAATTCAGTTTGATATATTTGGTATGGGACCTCCTCTATATACATTTAAAATAAAGTTCTCTGAGTTTGAGCAATATACTTGACAAATCAAACTGCTGAAAATCATATTGCATGTGCAAGTCTGACTTGCCTTAACATTTTGTCCATCATGAAGGACATTACTTTTAATTTTTTTTTGAACACATCAACCCTGTTGGTAGATAATTCTAAACCCTGTAATTCACTAGAGATAATTGGAATGTGATTTCTTTATAAGAGACTGACCTGCACTTCAGGGAGTAGACTTTGCCCACCAGCTTGACCAATGGTGTTAGCGGGGGCTTTGGCAGCAGAGCAGGGATGCTGCCAGACCGTGATGGTTGCTGGGAGTTGTTGTCCTGATTTTCCTCCCCTGTAGGCACTGCGTGTTTTAGTGGATGGACCCCTGAAATTTTGCAGAGAAGTATTACTGTAAGATGCAGTTAAAAATAAAAATCTAAATATTTTTATCAGTTGAACTACTCAGGATCTGTATCCAGCTATCGTCTTTCATCTCTCACCCCTTGGCGAGCGCACGCCTGGGTCGCTATGGGCTGCAACAGTCCGTGTGTGCCCCTGTGATTGTCTGAATGAGCCTGCAGTGATGCCCAAGTCCTCTCTGCCTGCCTTGTGTTCAGGCTTCAAGCTGCTCCCTGGCACAGAGTCAGAGTCTGTGGACAGAGAGGGCGAAGCAGCAGTTCTCTGGGACTGAAAGAAAATGAATGTGTAGTAAATTAGAATGTATTTAACCCATCTTTGGATGTATCCCAATCTGACTGGGAATTATTTTAAGCATATTATAGAGTACAGCCCACCTTCTTGATATAAAGGTCTCCCATACGGTAGCGCCGGTTTATTGCTGCAACTTTGACTGGGTCCCTCCGGATCAACTCGCTGAGGAGTTCAATTGGCGAACTTGCTCCATCTGCCTTCCATTCGATGATTCCCAGCTGCCGCAAGTGGGCCCGCGCATGACTGGCAAGGGCCTTACGATTTTCAAAATCAAATCCACAAAGCTCACAGGATGTGTCTGACATAAAGATGATGAGACATTGTTTGACAATTATCAAGTCATCAATTACAAATTCAGTTAGTTTCACAGATCATTTTGCATAAAAACTGACATTGTATTCATTGTATATTCCCATCTGTTGAACCTGCTTAATCCACAACTACCTGAAAGGGATTTCATCTTATCTAACACAGTAATTTTCAAAACCTGTCCAAAAATGTTTATCTCCATTTCAGTGCGCACAAGTAGAAAAAAAATAGATAGTTACTCAGTTTTCCTGTTGATGAAAGAGTCAAATGCTTGCCTTAATCAAAATGTAACTGCATTCTGGGGTATGTCTCATGAAGCAAGACTAGGTGGAAAAAATGTAACCAAGAGGGGGAGGTCTGAGTTGTTAAAGGAGAAGGCTGGTATTATTTTATGTTTCTCTTATTTCCTGCTTTATTTTCCTTTCTGTTGCACTCAGCCCCAATTGTTGCTACTTTAGATGGAAATTTTTAAAAACAGGTCACAAATAGTTTGAGATTAATTCTTTTAAAAGGCTAAATTATTTCCTAAAACCACTGTGAAGATTTTAACAAAGATAACTCAAACAAGAATAACTGCTCCATTTGTTGGGGACTATTTTCTCCTGTGGACACATTAGTTGCTCCAGTAAATATTCATGACATCGGGAGACTGTATGTAGGATTACATGTTCATCTTAGTTAAGAAACATCTCACCATCATAGAACATAAATTATTCATTTAATGCAGATCCACCACCACATTTTCTTCAGTGGCATCTGATACAAATGACTTTACTGATGCTTTACAATGGTGTTAATGTCTTACCAGTGTGTGAGGCTCCACGCTTGCCAGATGGTGATTTCTCTTTCATGGAAAAATCAAGAGGTGTGGTGCAGTTGTTGGAGGCCGGTTCCCTCAAATGGGGGCCATCCATGGATCTTTTGGAGCCTTGAGGGCTCCATGTGGATTTCCCTGATGATGAAGACCCTTTCCTGCCTTGTTCACCATGCAACATGACTTCTTTCAGGAGGTCAATAGGTGATGTCTTGATCGACCAGGTGAGACCAAGCTGACGCAGATGAGCACGGGCATGGCATGACAAGGCTTTGCGGGTCTCAAACAGCTGGCCACAAAAGTCACAGAGGACTGTTGGTGGGGACTGTATGTCTGTGGGGGACGCAAAGAGGATACATCCAAACTTTGATGCACATATACAAACGCATAGATAAATTGTGAAAAAGTGAGTGTACAAATAACCTTAACTGGAACATGTACTACCATTATAAAGGTAATGAACAACTAGCCTTTGCTAACCACTTTTATGGAGGTGTGTCTGCCTTATTTACCTGCATTGAAAGGCTTTGAAGCAACAGAAGCAATGGGCGACTTCTGCATGGGAGAGTTGCTGTCACTGCTGGATGTCTTCGGCTGAACAGAAACTTCAACCTCTACAGGCTCAGGTTTAGGCTTCCGATGGAGGGGGTCCACTGCTAGCCGAAAGCCTTTCTTAGCCTTTGGGGCCTTATTCACTGGAGCTTCAGGAGACTTAGTGCTTTTTGCTGGGCTTGGGAAGGGCGATGTGGAAGGAAACGGGGGCTGGGATTGACCCGGAGCTGGAGACAGAGTCAGTTCTACAGGACAGGCTGGGCTGGTGGATGGCACAACAGATGAGCTGGATGTACTGCTGGTTTTGGGGGGGTACATGGCTTCTAACATGCCACTGTTGACCAGCTCCTGGACAGTGTCGATGGCAGAGCTTTTCCCCATCAAGTCAGTCACCCCGATCTGACGCAGGTGAGAGCGAGCGTGGCAGGCCAGGCCTTTACGATTCTCAAACTCCTCCCCACACAGAATACATGTACAATCCTCTGATTCTTTAAGCCGTTTTTTTGGGGGGGTGGGTGCAGGTGGAGAGGTCAGATCAGAGGGACGTTTGGAGGAGGACTTAGGGGGACTGTCTGAGGTGAGCGGTTCCTGTTGATCACTGCTGAAGGGCTTGAGGTCCTCCTCCTCCATAATCTGGTAAAGAAAATCAATAGGGCTTCCCTTAATCTCACTGTCAGGGATTCCAATCTGACGCAGGTGGGCCCGAGCATGACTGGACAGGCCCTTGCGTGTCTCATACCAGCAGCCACAAAGCTGGCAAACGTGGACCTCATCGTTGGTGTCTGAAGCTGTAATAATGAAGAAAATGATGGGGAGAAGGTACAGAGTTAGCAAGAGACTATTGAGATGTACTGTGTTAAAACAAAGTAGTATATCTACAGCCCAATAATTACATAAGGCAACCTAAGTTTTATCTTCTAAATACAGCTACTTAAATTGCTACTTCCAATGGTTCTTTAAGACAGTTATTCAAAATTGAGCCATACCTAAGGTAATAGGTGCATCAGTTTCTAGTGGTGCCCACATTGGCTTGGTTGGGGTTTGCTCTAAGGAGGAAGAGCTGCCACTTTCAGAATGCCTAAGAGCAGAGGGAGAAGACGGGAGGAGAGTGGCTGCTGATTCTTTTAATCTAACTGGAGATCCCTGGTGATTCCTCTTTTGCGGAGGTGTCATGACTTTATCCCCTGCCTTGTAAGAGGAAGTCTTGTCCTCTGGTCCTCTGGGACTCCTGGAGTCTTGCAGAGTTGTTTTTTTGAGAGGGGTCGACTCAGATGTAGAGGAGTCTGCTTTGAAATTGGGGAGGGAGCCATCTCTCTCCTCGATAAGCTGGTACAGGAGCTCTATGGGCGCTCCACTGCTTTCTGACAACGTCACACCGAGCTGCCGTAGATGGAGGCGGGCGTGACTGGAGAGTCCCCGTCGGGTTTCAAAGTATGTTCCACAGACCTCACATATAACTGGCTGTGGGGGTGCTGCGGGGAAGTTGACAAGGGAGTTTGTTACAACAAAATGTAACTTCAGATATACCAGTTCTCTCTTTTTTACTCAAATTATAATCTGCAGCACAGTGCAGGGAACTCATTGGGATCAATTTTCTGTAGATTAACACAAGGCCCCAGCTGTATATGATAGCAGCATTTTGAATTAATAAATCTACAATAAATAAACATATTAATAACATCACTGAGGAAACTGCATCAAGATTGGTGTTGTCCCTATTACTAATCCAGTGCGTCTCCACAAATCAAGCTTTAAAAGGTGATATGCACAATTAAATGCTTATGGAGAAATGGAAGATAATTGTAATGTGAACTTACTTTCTAAAAATATGTATGTCTTTGGAACTAAGGTCATTCCAGGGGTCTGTTTTATTGGAAGTAATTATGAAAAACTATTCAAAAAGCAAATCTACTATAATAACACGATCTAATGGCGGCCATGCCCAGTGACATAAAATTAATAGAGACAGAAGCCACTGGCACATTAAGGTCCGTGGAACAACGTAATTTGAAAAGTAATGTGAGCATTGGTAACTCTTGAATAAGTGTCTCCATTACCTTGTGAGTCCATGGAAGCTGATAATGTTGTGCGTTTATTATGAGGGACGAGAAGGTTGACTTCCTGCAGGGGAAGGACGAGGATATACTGAAAAACTGACTGAGATCAACCCAGTCCAAAGATCAGAGGGGAAATATCATTACCACCGTTGACGACAACTAACACACCAGCGTTGGATTTTTAGTTCTCGCAGCCTTTTAAAAAGCAAAAAAACGCGTGGGACCTAAGTTCTGCTTAAATACCCAGAATGAGACGATAACGAAACAAACCTGTTGCTCTGATAAACAGGAATCTTAAAGATCGCAACACGATGGTAACCACGCGACAAAAAGTAGCACGTTAAAACATAGCCCCATAGCTGTTAACTGCAACTTGTCACCTTGGCTAAAGAAACTTCCCCCTTTCTAATTCCACCGCTCGCATTTTAACAAAGTACCTCTTAGAGCAAAAGTCAACAGACTAACTACAAAACCGTAAACTGTTGAAGTATCTTCTAATCAAAAGCTACGAAAGCTAACTTGGGCTACGTCCGCTAAACCTTTTGTATTACTCTCGATGCTAACGTTAGCTACACGCTAGCCCGAATTGTGTTTTATCCAAGAGAAACAGCTCGTAGTTGCACATGCTCCGCCGTCGACTAGCAACCAGAGTAAAGTTATCACTTACAAAACGAAGCGCATTTACCTAAAAACATGAAGAGACCGTCCCAAAACATCGGTCTCAAGCGAAAACGATCTCAACGGAAGCGGCGGTCGTCACATCGCCGGCGCAGGAGTTTCTCCACAATAAAAGCTACGAGGATACAGAAGGAGAATCTCAGGTGATCAAACGTGCCCCGTGACCCTGGGCAGGTAAAGAGCGGGTAAACAAATACAGATCCGTGTTTACACAGAGCCTCTAAAAACCCGGGTCAACGAAGTGGTGCTAAAGAGGGCTTCACGCAATTTAAAATCAACAGAGGATAAAACATTACGATTCACGATAAACGATTTAACAAATAACGACGATACCGATGTCAGAGCGAAGAAATGCAACTGCAAGAAGTGTAAACAAAAATTCATGTAAATAATAATAAAAAAAAAACATTGAGTAATATCAGAATAATAATGGAGGCATGGTTTAAGTCAGAATATAGCCAGCTACGTTTCCTCCGCCCGATTTCCTGTAAATATTATCGGGCATTGCCATTACTGCTTTTCTACCGTATTTTTCAGCGACTAGTAGCTATTTTTCAACACAAACGTCGCTAAATTAACAATTATCATATGTAAAAACATTTTTCTCATTATGGAATTAGCATGATACAAATAATTCAATTATTTCTCGATATCGTTTTATGGTTACTAAATACTGTTTGTGTTACAAGTCCTTAATTTGTGTTTTGACATTTGATTTTCTTTTTTTGTTATCATTAAAAACTGTGTAGATATCAATTCAACGCAACTCTGGCATAACCTAAATATGTGTTGAATTTCATCCTAATCTGAATATAATAAAGTTCAAGAGAGAAGTTGCATTTCATCATTTCACTGGTACTAAGTGGCATTAATTTTATATCCATTCAAGGATATTTTTAAGGCTGTATTTTTAAATTAAACAAATTATAATACTAGTCAGGGAGTAAACATAGGGTTTTCTGTTTTGAATAGTCAAACCAAACATAGATACTTTCTTTAAAAACAGTTCCATCTATTATTTTCTTTTTCAACACGATCGTTTTTAACAGTAACTGAAAACAGACTCATTAACAAAATACAAAGAAACTACAAAAAGGACTAAGAATTTTCATCAATCAATTTTTGCAAACTGTATCAACCAAAGAAATGTACTTGGTTTCGTTAAATGAGGCACGAAAGTTCAACATTTACAATTATATAATAAAAATATTTCGGAGGTACATAAAAATTCAGTTTAAATCTTTAAATTTTTGTTTGTCTTCAGCTTATCCGTTATTTTTGATTTTATACCGTTTCTAATGAGACAGTAAATGGAATCGTTAGGCGGAGTTCAAGATGAAAATACTTTGTGATGGTTGAAGGGGGACATCACGTTTCTAAACTCTTCAAAAATGATTACTTGACGGTAAAGAGTAAACTTCTAATCCGTAGCATCTTCCACAGACTAAAATTAAATTTCTCTAGAAATGATTCTTCCCTTTTACTCAGAAAAAAAACTGCTGAGTGCAAATAACTTTTCGGTCAACAATTGAATAATTTTTATTAAGACATTATTGTAGTACAACAGCTGGCTACTGGATCTGCTTTACCTGGTTATTACTTCATTTTCAGATCACAATTTCCTGTTACTTGGATTTTACTCAGCAGCCTTAGTTGGCTCCTTTCTTTAGTTATTTCTTGAGGTTACCATGTAATTCATGGCCTGTAAATTAACGGTTAGGACATTGTACGTTTATTTGTAATTGCAAAATAAAGAAAATTCTTGCACATAGAGACTTCAGCGTCATGCAAGACAAATGTGTTGACGGGTTCATTTTCAGGTGTGAGCTCTGAGTCCAGGTGTGTGAACTGCGCTGGTTTGGCTGCGCTTGTTCATCAGTCTAGAGCCGCAGTGCTGCGGTGGTTCCTGACGATCTTCAGAGGCTTTTGAAGACCAGAGCTTCACTCACCCGTACACACAGATGTCCAACAACTGATACTGGATCAGCCTTGAACTATACATCCTCTCTGCGTCTTGTCCACGAGCTCGAATGCACGTGCGTCAGGAGAAGCC
The DNA here is from genome assembly GCA_016859345.1 of Istiophorus platypterus. Classification (NCBI taxonomy): domain Eukaryota; kingdom Metazoa; phylum Chordata; class Actinopteri; order Istiophoriformes; family Istiophoridae; genus Istiophorus; species Istiophorus platypterus. The sequence goes on along the minus strand of CM029114.1, from coordinate 22,047,818 downwards.
ATGGCAACAGAAGGTTGCGCCTATATAAGAGCTGCAGGCCTGTCCAGCTCCTCATTTGCACTTGGACTTGACACTAGTCGACCCGATGCAAAACTTGTCTGCTGAGAGGTGAAATCTTGAAAGCGGATCCCCTGGAAAACTTGTCTTGGAAAACGAACTTTTGGAAAAGCGAACTTCGGAACAACCTACAGGAAAACTCCTGCAACTTTTACCTGCCTGGAAAACGGCTTTTATCGGACCCCCCATGGAGGAGAACCTGCTGAGCAGGGTCAGACGCTGGCTCAGCTCTTTTGCAGGTAAGAGATCTTCTAATCTTAGGTCCAATGTATGAATTAAACTCACTGAATCCAGAAAAGCGGGGTTCAGTGCAAAATTAGTATTCAGTTATTACAATTTGTTGAACATAGAGATGGATAATTAATAGACTGTGGTCGGCCTGTTAGGAAAACAGGGTTTTGATTGGTACTCCACAGGTTTTTTGTTGTGGTTGTAACGTTATTTTTAGGTGGTAAGATTGTATTTAGTCTCCCGGGAAAAGTGTGGAATATATTAACAGTTGTGTATTATTTTAAAAAGACTGTTATTTTTTTGATGGAGGAGATTCTCCAGAATTGTGATCGAATATTTAGGAAAAAAGATGGCGACTGGCCCTTTTTTTGAAAAACGCCAAAAATGATGATTTTCTTTTGCACCATGGAGACGATGGAACTTGTAGAAGCAAACGCCGGGACGTCAGAGCGCGCAGGTGTGATCAGACCAGGGCCCGCTCCTCTTTGTGGACGGTCGAGTTGGCTTGTTGGGATTGTTGAAGTTTAGCTTCAGATGTAACTCGAAGCCAAAGGTTTATCACAATTGTGCAGTAATTGTCAGACAAACTCCCCAAAATGCAGCAACAGATTGGTGTTGTTTTGAGTCTACGAGACGCCACAGACTGAATCATAAACGATAAAGTGTTTTTGAACTTGGGCGACATCACGACTTCAGCGATCACTCTCAGAACTTCTGTTTGACATAAGAGACATGTTGACATTTCCATCATTTTCATAACAGCTGAGATGAAATGTGATTTGGTATTTTCGCTTTGAGGGAGACGAGGAAAGTGGTTGTTCCTGCAGTTCAGGACTGTCCATCCTTCGTCCCGCGTCCAGGCTTCCTCGGTCTCTGTTTTATGGCCCGCGATTTGCAGCTCATAAACTTCAAAAATACAGTATCAAGAAACTGCTGTGGTGCGCACACAAGAACAGACGTTTGTGAGGTTATTTTGGGAGAATCTCTGTTGTGATTTATGTAAGGTTTGATTAAGGCGCCAATGGTTCAGCGTGCGTAATTACGCATATACTGGTCCCGTGTCCCGTACTTTTACGCATGGATGGTGCGGTGCTCTGTCTCTTATGTTTATGTTGAGTTCTATGAATATTTATTTGGAATATGTCCCATATAATCAGACTTTGATTTTGAAAGTTATGCCAGACTTATTTATCAGAGGTCGAAATCCTTTCAATCAGTTGCATCCAACTCAGGGAGAAGCTTCCTGTGCAGGGATGAGGTGAAGGGAGTCTCCTCTTCAGGAAGCCAAAGACTTTTTGAAAATTGATACAAACAGTGAAGTATGCCTGGGTTAAAGGAGAAACCTTTGTCAAGTGCATAAAGTCATTTGATGACCCGGGGGAAGGACTGAGGGCGTTTGTTTTGTGATGCCTTGTGAAGTCCAGTTTTTGCCGTTGCTACGTTTTTACATCTTAGAAGACTTTAGCTCTGGGAGCTGGACTCTGACTCCAGGTCCCAGGTCATGTGAGCAGAGCTGAAAGTTCATTGTCAACAATTTAAGGGATGCTAATGTGTGCTTTATAATCAAAAACCTTTTGAGGAGCCTTCAGTGATGCAGACGTTTTGCTTTACTACCCCTTCACTATCCAGCACTGATGAGGATAATTGTATGAGCACACCCCACCTTTCACTGCTAAATCATTTTTGGACAATGGCTGTGGCCTTGATCTGTTCTAAATATTCCAATAAATCATATACTGCCATATTTCCTCTTTGGCTGTTTGGGTCGGCTAACTTCAACCCAGGCTTAATCCGTGTTTAATCCTAGTTTTTGAGCGAGAACAAGGTGAGTAGAACAAAAAGTTTTCTCCTGAATTCTGAACCCTCGACCCTGTGCCCACGAGTCAGAACGGTGTAAGTCTATATTTAGCTTTGGGCCGTCAACTATGCCGTGACAACTTGCAGTGTCTAACTCTTGAAAATAAATGTTAGTTAATGATATGAGCACATAAATGGAGCAGCCGATTAGGAATCGGAGTCAACAGTCAAGATGTGGCGGAGATGTTAAAACAGGGCCCCAACCTGCTTTATCAGTCCATGAATTCTCTGATCCAGAGGAGTTTTCATTTTTCCCCTGATGTTTGTCACAGCAGTAAAACAAGTCTTCATTCCAAACTGTGCTGTCAAATCAGCTGCCTTCAATAATGGCTTCAAAACTAGTGTCATCACCTGCCAGTACTGAGCTGACACCTACAGCCAACATTACTAATACTAATACTAATACTAGTATACTAATACTTTCTACAACGTGCCTGTGAAGCATGTGCTGCAGTTAGTGTAGGTTTATCTACTGTCTACATGGTCAAACATTATAATCGAGGGTCTTCAGCTTAGTGCTTGAAAATGCAGAATGTTACATTTTTATACTTTTCTCCCCACAGGTGGCTCCTTTTGGCCCTTCAACAATGGACACCCTGAAGATGAAAGGCCTCCTGCTGACCCCGCCCCTCCTGCTGACCCAGCCCCTCCTGCTGACCCAGTGCCTCCTGCTGACCCAGCCCCTCCTGCTGACCCAGCGCCTCCTGCTGTCCCAGCCCCTCCTGCTGACCCCGCCCCTCCTGATCCCTCTGCTGCTCCCTATGCTGCTCGTGCTTTCGCCTTTGCCGCTCCTGCTTTCGCCTATGCTGCTCCTTATGCTGCTCCTGCTTTCCCTCATGCTGCTCCTTATGCTGCTCCTGCTTTCGCCTATGCTGCTCCTTATGCTGCTCCTGCTTTCCCTCATGCTGCTCCTTATGCTGCTCCTGCTTTTGATGATGAAGATGAAAGGCCTCTTGCTGACCTAGCGCCTCCTGCTGACCCCATCCCTCCTGATCCCTCTGTTGCTCCTAACGCTGCTCCTGCTTTTGCCTATGCTGCTCCTTACGCTGCTCCTGCTTTCGCCTATGCGGCTCCTTATGCTGCTCATGCTTTCGCCTATGCTGCTCCTTATTTTGCTCCTGCTTTCCCTCATGCTGCTCCTTATGCTGCTCCTGCTTTCCCTCATGCTGCTCCTTATGCTGCTCCTGCTTATCCTCATGTTTTTCCTTTTGCTCATCCTGACGCTTTCCTTCATGACGCTGCTGATGCTGATTTTCTTGCTGCCTTATTTGCGGATGAGGACGAGGAGCGAAACCGAGAGGAGGACCCGTACGCAGATATGTTTGAGTCTGAGGATGATGAGGACGAGGAGATCGACGTCGTTGGATTGGACAATGAGATCAGGATCCCCTTCCTCGAAGCTGAGAACGGGCCTCTCTCCCCAGAAGATTCCAGTGAGGAGCAGATTCCTGTGGTTTCCTCAACTTCTGGTTTCAGCTCAGCCACAAGGAGGCGCAGGGAGGAGAGCGACTCTGAGGAGGCTGCCGCTAAGCGGCCGAGGTGGTCGGATGACAGCGACTCAGACTGAGTCCATATTTGCACTAAAGAGCTGCCATACCTCCAAAAAAGGTAAGTCGGAGCTTCTGACTTAGAAAAAGTGACCTGGAATAGAATAGAATAGAAGGAGAGTAATTTTTGCTAATTTGTAAAATAGTTACATGCCTGTTTATTCAGATAATATCACTTATTTAGCAATTCAGAGTCACTAACCCTTATTTATACTTCTTTCCCTTACTCTGCCGCCTGAGCGGCTCTTCACTGAGGGTGAAAAAGGTAAGTAAAGTCCCCTAGAATAGTCCGTTATATAAAGACATATATAGCAATTCAGAGTTATTTTGCCTTACTAACCCTTATTTATCCTTCTTTCCCTTACTCTGCCGCCTGAGCGGCTCTTCACTGTGGGTGAAAAAGGTAAGTAAAGTCCCCTAGAATAGTCCATTATATGAAGACATATATAGCAATTAAGACTTATTTGGCCTTACTAACCCTTATTTATCCTTCTTTCACTTACTCTGCCGCCGGAGCGGCTCTTCACTGAGGGTGAAAAAGGTAAGTAAAGTCCCCTAGAATAGTCTGTTATATAAAGACATAGATAGTAATTTGCGTTTGTGTTATTTGTGAACCTGTTTATCATTTTATCACTTATATGTACTGTTATTAAAATTATTATCTTTTACTTTAATCAATAATCCACTAATCTGTCTTACTAACTATTATTCACTTTTCTTCCTTTCTACCACCTGAGCTGCTGCTGTTCACTAAAGAAAAAAAAGGTGAGTACAAGCTTCTGCCTGGAGAAGAAGTTGATCTAGAAAAGACTAAAATGTACAGACAAAGAAAAAAATGCATGTTGTTGTTGTGTAAATCTGTTAATCCACATAGTATTACTTATTCAGTAATTCAAAAATAAAGATTTGTCTTAAGAACCATTTTTGTCCTCCTTTGTTTGGATCGTGCTCTTCCACTGGAGCTGCTGCTGCTGCTCTGTGTGGATGACAAAACGAGTACGAGTCTGATTCTAGGAAAAAGTGAACCTGAATAGGTTTGAATTAAAAGAGAGACGGAGTAATACACGTTACTATATATCCTGCCTGTAATACATATAAAATCACTCATTTAACAGGGTTTACTAACCATTTTTTCTTTGTCTATTCTGATTTGGAGCTGCTGCTGTTCACCGGGGACAAAAAGATGCCAACAAGTTTCCAACTCTCGCCCATCAACAAAAAGTGCTTCCTGTAGTGTTGCCAAAAAAGCCATAGATCCATATTCATTTCTTCTTTTTGATATCATAGGATGAGAATCTGCCTGTGTCTTTGTCATTCCTGGGGCAACTGAGTAAAGATGTCAAGCAAACCACAAAGACTAACTAACCTAACAAGGATAAACATTTGAGTTCCTTCAGCTGACCAGAGCACTGCTGCACCTGAGGCCCTGCAAATCACGCATGCAGATTTAAAGCCTGAAAATATAATGGTGGTGGACAGCAGGCAGCTGATGAAGGTCATGGTGGACTCGGTGGGTCAGCTGCCAGACTATCAGATGAACTGTGGACTAAAAAGCAGCCGGTTCTTCAACATTCCTGGAAGCGACAACCAGCAGGCCTGGACACTGAAGCTGATGTGGAAGAGTACAACGTCATTCAGAAGTCTTCCTCACAGAAGAGGAGTGTTGCGTCCAGAGCCATGACTCCTCATGAGGAATCAGTTTTTACTCATCCAGAAATCGTCTCTGCAGCAGTCGTCCAGCCTGGTTTGTCCCATGTCTAAAACCCTCAAAGTTTGCTGGAGTCTGTTGATTTCATCAAGCTAACATTGGGTTTTCTTTTTTGTTTTCAGTGGTTTTAGTGGAGACCAGCTGTGTCCAGATGTTCTTTGAAATGATCAGAAAAGCTCTCTCCTCCCGTTGAAATGCCATGATCAGCAAATTGTCTGTTCTAAATTATATCTTCATCTATAATTTGTATTTACTCTGTTTTTTTTTCATTGTCATTTGTCAATAAATCTATGGACCGACCTCATATGTGTTCATGATGAGTGGAGATAAGAGAAAGCGTAACAGAAAATACTGTCAAGTAAAATAAACAAATAAACAGAAGATGTATGTTTTTAATACACTGAAACATGATCCTCGAGTGAGGTTAAAGCTGTGCAGATGCTGAGAATCGTTTAATGTTTCAACACCTGTAGTTCATTGGTAACTGAATGAAACAGCAAACTGCTGATGAGGACCATGTGATGTGGCTTAAAGCCCCTTGAGCACTTATCTAAATAGACCTTGAGTCGGAATAGCTTTAGTTTAAACTAAAGATGAAATCATGATGACCTGATGAAATCAGAGACACTAAACTTTAACCAGAAGTATACAGGATTTCAATCATTTTTCATGATAAAATATCAATATATATTCTTATATAACCAAGAGATGTAACCCTCTGACCAGCATGTGACTGTCATTCATCCTCATATTGTCTGACCCACAACAGCTTCAAACATTACATCTTACCTCTGTCACTGTTGTGTCTAATATGATTTGTGATCTTTTGGCCCATTATTCTTTCTGCAAAGGCCAAATTTTTCATCCTGATCACGTCACACTTACTGCTAACGAATGGATAAAGGGAGTACAGTCGACCAGTCTGCTTTTTTCCTGGTATTTATTGAGAAACCACTGTACAGCCGGGCTACTATAATTTTATCTTCAAAAATACTGAATCAGATACATTCGATTCCAAACGAACCGATTTTAGTCTGGACCAATAGGCTTATTCGAATCAACATTTTCATGAGTGCAAATGTGATGGCAAATGAATGAATTAATACTAATAATAATTGTCATTTTTGGTAGATGGGAATACGTCCTAGTTAACCACGGTTTGCTAATGAAATGAAACAAATGAAAAATACAACACAAGAGGGGATCGATTTGAGTCTAAATTTAGCTCAGCACTACATACTAAAAACTACAGTCCTAAATGAGATATATTTTATTTCAAATAAAGCACCCGTCCCTTGAGTGGGATTCTGTGAAACATTTTCAAATTTTCAAATGTGCACTGATCGAGATTCACCCTTCACAGGAGTTTATACTGTTTTCGCCGAGCCTCTACTTAGTATTTTTAGTTTTGGCGCAGTGGTTCAGACTTGTGCTTCTACGGGCTGGTAGAACTACTGCACTGCTTCTTTTCCCTCATGGCTCAGCAGTCGTCCAGATGGCAGCAGGTCCCTTGATAGCAACACATTTATATGTACATTTGCAATCAGCATGTTTCAGGAGAGCGGTATTTACATGCTGGGCTCTGAAAGATCCAGCTTTGGGCATTTCTGGGGCCATTTCATGCTGCCTAAAAGAAAAAAAACTAGCTAATATTACACTAAGCTTGACCACATTAAAGTGCAACATTAGAGTTTCACTTTAATAAACAGAGATATGGATTTGGTGTGATCAGATTTAGTTTGTGTCCACATAGTTTGTAAAACAGTCATATACCTTAAACAATTGTATTTTGATAGAAAGTAAATAAATGTCACTGAACTGGTGCAACTGAAGGAGTAAGAACCAAAACCAGGGCCTCCTGGATAACAGAACTACAGCGACACCAAGTGGACTGTCCTCAAAACATCATTTACCTGTGTTGAGCATCTCAATGAAAAAGAAAGTCAAGACTTACATTTTAAAAGCTGAAAGACTGGAGAGGAGGAGATGAGGAAATAAATCATCAGAAAACAGCACAATGTTTTAGAAGAGGTTGTTATACATTTATTATTGAACCAGCTTTTCCAAAAGATGGGGTAAGGGATTAAAAAAAAATCCTTGCACTACTCTATAAAGTATTACTAGTAATAACTCTCATACAAAATGTACAAATGTTTGTTAAGAATGTCATTATCATAACAGGCCTTCAAATGATTTTGGTTACAGATATAATACATGATGAAACTACTATGACACCATTAATGATAGAGTTTCATTGAATTTAAAGGAAAAAGATTCAAACAACTCAACAACTTGCATGAAAACATTAGCAAAATGACTCGATAAGCACTAATCATACTGGTTGCACCATTTTCTGAAAAGACATAAATAGTGGGACTGAGGTAATTGCTAGTGTACCAAGCAACAGAAAACTGCCCAACACAAAAACAGTTCTAAGACACAAAATGGATGCATACAGTCACAACTATGACCTTTGAACACAAAGAAAAAACAAGATGACAGAAAATATAAGGCATCACATGACTTTATACACACAACACTAAAGAGGAGTTGTATGAAATGATCGTTCTTCCTGGACACTGATACACATGGTTTGCGTTTCAGAAGGGTTTGAACAAATGTGTTGGTCTGATTTGGTGACACTAGATAGATACTAGTTGCACCTAGAAAAGGAAGCTTTATAAAAGGCATCTCAGATGTAAGACTGCACGTGACTGGCTGCACTTTCCAAACCAACCTTTCATCAACACAATTTCTCTATGGCCGATGTTTGGTTGTCATCATGACTCAACATACCACTTATGATAAATAGTGATAAATTACATGAGAAAGCCTGCTCTGTGCATGAGGTGAACATCTTGGTGTTACATTATGACATGCTGACATAGGCCTTACAGAGACAAAGTATCATTAGGAAACAGAGCCCCCCCCACCCACAAAAAACCTCTGGACACATACAAATGTGCAGTGAGAACATAGGAGTCGACACATTGGGATACTAGAGGTACTAGAAGCTGAGGTGAAGATGTATGTTTTTAATGCATTCAAATGTTTGTTGATATACACACATTGACTGTGAAACACTGATCTGTGATTTGTTTAAAATGAGAATGTGTAGTAATCTACGCATCAAAGTGCTGAATTGTCATATCTGCCATCTGGTGAAACATAGTAGATTTAGCTGTGACCTCAATAGTCTCATTGAACTTGTTCCCTGTTAGTCAGGGAGAAAACATTGCATCTGTATCTGCCAACACATACATAATGCTGCTTGGGTAGAAAGACAGGTAGAGACATACATTTTCAAAGACTTTGTATCCATTGAATTAAATATTAAAAGGGTTTACCCACCACCATCATTCCTGCTCAGGTTGTTGATGTGCTACAGACTCTTCGCTTTGAGGCCATTTAAACACTGGATTTCATCATTGTTCCGTTGCCCTGGCAATGTGTAACAATGAATTTTGGGGTTGGGAGCTTCTGAAGGAGCAGTGAAGGGTGGGGTATATTTGTTTAGCTGTTTAGTTCAAATATCAGCAATCTTCCTCTACAATCATTGAATCTTTCTTTAACTGCCACAAATGATTTTAACATGTTGTAATAAAAGTTTTCTTAAATATCACAGCCTGCAAGTGATAAACCAATTTTTAAGACTGACAGCTTGAGAAAAAGCAGAAGTGCTTATATCATGGAAACAATTACTTTCCTATTATGAGCTTCCTGAGAAACTAGAAATTTCTCTGCAAACTTATCTTTAGATTAGAAAGTCAAGAGGAGACAGGGTGGTGGAGTAGGTGAGGCATTAGCTCACACACACACACACACACACACACACACACACACACACACACACACAAACACACAGAGTCCAAAAAGGTTATAAATATTAATATTCTCTGACCCTCAACTAATCCACCCATGCGTTTTTTTTTTTTTTTAAATACATATATCTTAATTTAAATAAATGCAAACTTGTTTACTGGGGCTTCAAATTAAAAGTTGAAGGACCAACATAAACGTACTGATGACACTTATTAAGAGTGCACCTTGGATTACTGTTCATGTCTGCCACCACTGTGGACTGATAAAACTAAATACATAGTAGAGTCATTATATTATCATTATTGCTAGTTTGCAGTGTTAAAACAATAAAATACAAATACGCTTAAGAATTAGGGGAAATAGTAAAAAAAAATTATTTCATCATGTAAAGTAAACACAAATCATTTTCTTTTTAGAAATTATTAAATAAACCACAAAAACTAGTCACAGCGTGAACTGCTGAGACTGGATGAATTGGCTTTCAGAGGTTGTATTTTCCTGATGGGAGATCACATAAATTAAGGTGAAGGTCCTGTAGGTCTCTTGACAAACACCTCCTCACTCTATCCGTCTTAAATGATACAGCTTTGGTAAAAACAATGAACATTTCAAATCGTCTGTCTTTACGGACCTGGGAGTACACAAATTCATCTCCTGTGTTTATAACGGTCTGCTGAGGTTGTTATGAAAATTTGACGTGGCCATACTCCACCTCCTGACCCGGCCTCTGCTGCACCTGCAATCCCGGCCGCTGCACGGTCCTGACATCTGCAATGGTTAATTCCTGCTCGTCTGTTTCCTCTGCAAAATGGAAAGAGGAAGTGGCACAAACACATCATATTCAATTTGGCATGAAGACATGTACTTAGTGATTGCTAAAGAAATCATAAAAGAAACTACTCTTTTAATCTATTAATATTTCAATTCTTTTAATCTATATATAGAGCAAAGAAACCCCAAAAGTGTAAGGAGTCAGGATAAGCAGTTTTGTTCTTTTTCATTTTCTCCTGAGCACAAATGACCGCTCCCCCGACCACTAAGAGAATCACCGGTGCCGGTACACCAAACATCACTGCCAAATCGTCTGTGTCTGTGACATAAGAGACCGAGATATTATTGATAAAACAAATAACACAGTTGTTTTTAATGAAGACAAAACAGGGAAAATAACATTAATGAATCCAATGCTGCAGGGGTTAGTTTTCACTTACTAATTTACCATGGGCCACCAGTGTCAACATCCTCCAGCTGTTTTCACCTCATGTTCTCACTCACCACAGGTAGATATGATTTTTTTCTCTAAAGACACTGCTGATGTTTTTCCTGACTGAGCATACCAGGTGCCCTAAGATGTTTTGTTTTAGAGTGATGTTGTTAGGCTCAGGATTTCCAGAGAGGAGCTCAGTGTCTGTCAGTGTGTGTCCATCCAGAATCCAGCTGTACTGAGGACTGACCCCTCCCTCAGAGGACCAGGAGACCCTCATCTCTCCCTGGGACAGACACCCAGAGACCAGCAGGACAGAAGACATAGGAGCTGAGAGAAGTTGTTGTAATATTGATATCGTAACTAAATCTTGGTCATTGTTCACGGTTTCTAACACAGAAAAGGGCTAGTACAGCTTATAGATAAATGTAAAATATGAAGCATATTTATTAGGAGAATATGACATGTATTTGGTCCATCTATATTGATAAATCCGAGTAGACAGACAAAAGCTGTTTATCTTGAATGGACAAAAGTAGAGTCCACTGCCCTAAGTTATGTCCCAATGAATTAAATATTAAAAGGATATATCCACCATCATCATTCCTGCTCAGGTTACTGATTGTTAAGGTTACATTACTGGGAGTAAAGAAGGATCTGTTTGCTATAAGATTAAACTAAAATGTATTATTATTCCAAGTGTGTATTTTACATGTTTAATTTTTCCAGTGAAGTAAATATTTCTGAGGCGTTATCCATCAGCTGGAGGACCACAGTTCCTGCCAAAGCTCCATAACGCTCAGCTCCATCCTGTCTGCCATCACAGTAAGTTTCTGGACCTGGAAATTTTGAAACCTAAGTTCCAAACAATTGTCTTCTTTTTTGTATTTACAATATTAAATAGTGTTGAAGCCATAATAACATATTTCACCAGTTTGAATATTTCATTCAGGGAGGATAACCATCATGTAGCTGCAATGAAGTGTTGGAACAGTCATAAAATATTGTTTTTTGTTTTGTTTAACTTTAAAGGGATTTTAAGAGAATGTTTGGGGAGGATTTATTGAGTCAGATAAAAATTCACACATTTAAATGTAAAACTTGAAAAATAATGATATGAAAATCCCACAATAACTGTCAATCTGTTAACACTTTGTTTTGGTTTTAATGTGACTGTGAAATAGTTCACAGAAAACAAACAGGTGGTTACTTTTTTGCAACAAAGTCAGAGACAACAAAGTCAGATTAATTATTAAAGTGACATATTATTCAAAGAATATGTCTGATTTCAAAAGATTTGCACAAACTAAAAATCCCAGCTCATATGCTGACTAGAAAATGCACTGTAAACATATATTTCTGGTGAAGGAACACTTCTATATTGTGATGATGACAACTCTGAGGTGTTTATGTTCTTTGTTTTTTGATTCAGTGAGAACACATTGGATATTTCATATTTTTTCTCTTTGGCCTCTAAAATTCCTCAGACTGACTCCAGATCATTTCAACTCCTAATCTTTTGTAAATTAGAGCTATGCCACTACTCAAATAAAATTAAAATGTTCTCACATTTTTTGTGTTCCCACTCCGAATGTGAAAAAGTAAAGTACATTCTTTGATCTTTTTCCAAATTTTGAAATATTTCATTTGCTTTTAGTTACTCCACAAACCATGAAATTTAACCCACACAAAGTTTTCAAGTTGTTGCAGTATGGAAGCCTTTACCGGCAGTCAATCACAGATCTAACAGATCATTAAACACTGAGTGTTTTACCTCATGCTCATTAATTTTACATTCATGGACTATGCATGTGACGCTAATCCCTGAAATCCTAACTCCCATCTTATTTGTGCTTTTAGAATTTATTAATTTATAAATTCCTTTGGTCAAAGTTATTTTCCAACCTGGATCAGTCCAGTTATTGACTACAATTGATCTGATGGCGGTAATGATTGTTAAACACAAACTGTCCTATAACAAAACCAATATAAATAACTCAAATAGTGAAAAAGCCAACCACCAGAGACTCCAAGCAGCTTTCAGAAAACTCTGAGTAAGAGAGAATGTGCATCTGACACAACAGTTTCAAAGGGCTCCTGTTAGTGATCAGCCTCAGAACAAAAGCTGTGAAAACTGCACATGCTGAGGTGAAAAAAGAATTTAATTCAACATAGTCCCTACTTAGAAAATAATTTAAGACCAGGAAGAAAGCTTCACTTCATTTCTTCCTGTTGCTGTCTTTACCTCCTCAGCTCTTTCATTTCTCTAATTATTGTACTTCTATTTTTTTGTCCTTTCGCTTGTTTTTATTTTTACGGGACCATCACAGACATATTCTTATGTCCGATCAGTTACCTAAACACCAAGAACGCCTTAAAGACATAAAGACCTGGATTACCAGCAACTTCCTGCTGTTAAACTCAGACAGAACTGAAGTTATCATACTTGGCCTGCAACACCTCAGAAACGCATCATCTGATGATATACTTCCTCTAGATGGCTTTGCTCTGGCCTCTAGCGCCACCATTAGGAATCTTGGAGTTCAGGATGTCCTTTACCTACCACTTAAAAACAAATTTCAGGCACTGTAACATTGTAAAAATCAGGCACATTCTGTCTCAAAATGACACAGAAAAACTAGAACATGCTTTTGTCACTTCTAGGCTCAATTATTGAATCTCCCTAGTATCAGGTTGACCCACTAAAACTTTAAATAGTCTCCAGCCGATCCAGAAATCTGCAGCTAGAGAACAGACTTGAACTAAGAAAAGAGATCATATCTCTCCTGTGTTTGCTTCTCTGCATCAGCTCACTGTAAGACTCAAAACAAGAATTTAAAATCGTCCTCGTCACCTGCGAAGCCCTTAATGGTCAGGACCATGTTATGTTAAAAGAGCCCATAGTAACTTATTACCCCGGTAGGACACTTTGTTCCCAGAATGCAGCCTCACTCATGGTTCCTAGAGTCTCCACAAGTAGAATTGGGGGCAGAGCCTTCAGTTATCAGGCTCCTCTGCTGTGGATCCATCTTCCAGTTTGGGTCCAGGAGGCGACACCCTCTCCACGGTTTAGAGTCGTCTCATACCTTTCCATTCTGATAAGGCTTATCCTGAGGGTTGGCTCAGGCTCAGTTTGAACCATCCCCTAGTTATGCTGCTATAGACCTAGACGACTGGGGAACTTCCTGTAATGCACTGTGCTCCTCTCTCCTCCTCTTCCTCTCCATCTGTACACATTCATATCCCATCAACACTCATACTTGCTTGACTTCCTCCCGCAGTTTTGTACTTCCATGTCTCTCTCCTCTTCCTCCTGTCACTTTCTGCAGGTTTTTTCTGATGCTCCTGAGTCTGGATCCATGGTGGCGGACCACCTACTGCCCCATGAGCCTACTCAAAATCCTCTATCTCGCTCTCGCACTCCTCCACTCTCTTTCTCTATCAACCCAGCCGGTGGAGGCAGACGTGAATCTATGGTAAATTGATTTCATAATAACATTGTGAGTTACATTACTAATATAAAAATACAAGCTTTATCTACAGTGTCACATTTTGCCTCAAGATAAACTGATTTTTACACCTGAAAGTTGATGATGATAGCACATTTAGCCCTGTATGTGTCTTTGATTGTACTGGGATTTCATTCAGTTGTTAAGGTAACAAAGAAAACAGGGAATATTATTCCCAGGCAGATATGTGGGCCTTGGTAGGCCACTCTCTAAAAGCAGCAGTCCACTGATTATTTTCATGTGTTTGTTCACATGAAAATGAAATGAAATTAAAAAGTGAAACATATTTAAGAAGGATATATTCACCACTGTGATTCATGTTCAGGGTATTGATCGTAAACGTTCCATTACTTGGAGTAAAGAAGGATCTGTTTGCTATCACTTCAGATATAAACATATTATTTCTCCAAAGGAATATTCTATTTGTTTTATTTTTCCATCTGTTACCAAATATTTCTGAGGCATTGTCCATCAGCTGGAGGACCACAGTTCCTGCCAAAGCTCCATAACACTGAGCTCCATCCTGTCTGCCATCACAGTAAGTTTCTGGACCTGGAAATTTTTGAAAAATACATTCTGAAATAAAAGCCAGAATGACCACGACTATGTTTTGGAGATATGCAGATATTCACCTAAACATTCATTGTTATTCAGCTGAGTATTGCAGTGCTGTTTTCAATGTAAAGAAAGATCTTTTTCAAAGAGGACAAATTCTCCCAGTGATGAATTTTTTTTTTTTAGAAAAATGTATGAAATGATGCACAAGACATTTGAAATGTTTCAGTTTTAAGGAATAGAACATATAATGTACGTGTTTTTTTGTATGTATTTTTTGTGTTATGTAGTTGAAAGTGATGTAGGGGATATTTTAAGGGGTAATTTAGGGTGCAAAAAGTTAATTAAGTATCTGAACTATAGCTATGACAACCTTCCATCCTAGAAATGTGATTTATAGTAATAGAGTGATCTGTCATAGTTGCTGTATTTAATGTTAGTGCATTATATGGGGAAATAGTCTTCAATTGATGATTATGGCTGCTTTTATTTTTTAAATGACTAAATGTGATCCAATTGCTGCATAAAAATTTATCAAATGCAAAACATTTTTATATATTAAATTAAGTATTAAAAAGTGATACACTAAAAAACAGCTCACCATGAGGGACTCCTAGCAGCATCAGGAACAGTTCAACCACAGCGTCCTTGTCTCTTCAACTTTCAGCCTCTGTTGACCTGGCCTGCATCTTTCAGACAAACCTCTCTGTTTCACCCAAAAGCAAACATGTGTATCCGGCTCTGAGTGGCCTGAAATGTGTCCTGTTAGTTTTCAGCCTCAGAGCTGTTCCTCAGAGTGTTCTTTTATACATCTTTTTGTTTGCGGAGAGGAGAACAGGAAGTCGTACGAGGTTCACTCCTGCTCTCACAGAGAGTGGGCCTGGGTGTGTGTGAGATCCTTTTCACTCAATATTTGTTTGTCCTAAAAAATAAATGGGAGCCCAAGCTTGACCATACATGTTGTATTTTTTATGTTGGCCCTTCAGGGCTTCAGGTGAGGTCTCAGAATGATACTGCTCTTAAATATATGCTATTATGGATCAACTGTAAATTACCAACTTACATGTAATATAACCACAGTCTACCTATTTTAATCATAACTTAGTTGCAAGTTATTAGAACAGGATTCAAAATAACAATTGACTGATGTGGATACAAAACAGGTTAAATTCTGATTTTTATTTAGGAGGCAGTTAGACTGACTCAGGCATCTGTTGGACTGCTTAAATAGACACTACACAGAAAACAAAGAATACTACAGAATGGAAAAGTAAATGAGGTCATATACTGAAACTGTAAGACCTACTGAATATAAAAATGTTTATGTAGGATGCAAAAATGCAGAAATTTTGTTTATGTTTTTTCTCTTTTCCTTTACTGAATAACTTCCTTTTTTAAGTCTTTGATCTATGTGTATTGTTTTAATGTTTAGTTTGAACTGAACACCAAAACAAACAAAGTTACGAACTATACCATTTATAGAACAAAATGTAATTTGCAGTCATAGTTTGTTTAGACAACACTGCCCTCTGTAGTGATTATACATAAAATACCAGAGATCAGATGTTAAGTTGTAGGTTTATCACACTACGTCTTTGTTCTTGACCGGTGATTGTTCTGTACTATTAAAGATAAAAATTTTAAAAAAATAATAAAAACAACTAAACATTGGTATTGAGCTTGTTATCAGCCTTTTCAAAGTAAATGCACTCTAGTTTGAGCAGAAAATTACATTAAATCTGGTTTTAATTGATAGAGTTAAATTTTGTGTATGAGTCTTTACTTCAGTGAGCAAGAAGACAGTACTGTCCTTTCGATAGAATGGACAGAGCTATTTTTTCTGCATAGTGGATGGTTTTACTTTTATACTTCAAGTCAGTTTTTCTGATAACTGTGCTTTTACCTAATTACATTTCTGCATTCTATGCAAGAGTTTTTCTCCTTAGAGAGTATTGTGACCGAGTCTTAACTCTAACTTAAGGACCGGATCTGAATACGTCTTCCACCACTGAATGCATGCAGGCTGCAGGTACAAGCATCCATCACAGACATAGATCCATTTCTGAAAATTGAGGGGTCACAACCTCCACACACCCAACACTGGTTGATCGGGGGATTTTAAAATCCACTACATTTGTCTGAAACACTCAGCAATCCTGATGGCGATGAGTATTTATTTTCCTCCTACCAAAGCAGAAACATTAAATGGAAATTATATGCTATATGGGAAATATGTGATGGTAAACATACTGCTGATCATTCTAATCCTGCCATTACAAGTGTTCATATAAACCTTCATACTGCAAAGTCTGTGTTTTGAGTTTCACTGTCATTTTCTGATGAGTTCAATGCATGTTTTTAACACATGCTCATTTTTACTATGTGACAAATTAAAGTAACTTATGTGAACATCCAAGAGTATATTATTCACAGTTTTCCACAACCATTCATTAACAAACATACTACACGCTTAAACTCCACAACCTATTTACAATTTATATACTGTATCGAGGCACATCATTTGCAGCATGTGTTTGTGGCTTTAATTCACGTTTAATGAACACCAGCTAAATTGTAACCCTGTCTTTGTGAATCAACAATCATTTGCATTTATAAATTGATTGACAGAAACATGTTCAATAAGGCTATTAGCATCTGAGAGACCCTTGCTACATTAACAAGGGTATACTTAACATTTCCTTTTAAATCTACATTGTAGTAGGTTACACAAACAGAGAAGACACCTTCATCATAACCCCTTTTCCTATTTCTCAGCTGGGTTGCCCAACTTTAAAACTTGTGACTTATAATTCTGTGACCCGTTTCAATTAAGGCAGTGTTGAAATGTATCAGATGGCGCTAATGATCCTGTGAGGCAGGACACATCCATCAAGCTGCCACCACCTTTTCTCCCGTCCCATTCAGCACTGTTCTTCCCCTAAAGATGCCGCAATGTCACTCAGGTCCAGAGAGTCAGCAGGTATGGGAGTTTTCCTGCCACTTTTTGGGGTCTGGCTCGAATAAACCTCCACAGATTTAGAGATGGAGTGCACGGGGCGTTCTTGGAAATATCCAAAAGCCTCCCTTGCATGCTCCTCCCGGATGCTCTGCTCGAAGGTCTTGCGTTTGTGCCTGAACTCAATGACGGTCTTCGTATACGAGTTGAGAGTGGTGACTGACGCGCCCATGCAGCAGGTGAAGGATGCCCAGGCCATGCTGATACGAACAGGGGGAAAAAAACCACAGACAAATCAGCATATGCATTGACTCTGCATTGTGATGAAAAACCAGTCAACACTTGTATAATTCCATATTGCATTTCGACATTTTCCTTAATATTTTGACACTTGGGTTGGTGAGATTATTGTCAGTCACTTTAAGTCCCTACGCTCTCCTTGTGCATGTTGGGCCACATGTGAGATCATCATCTTATGTACTTTATACACAGGTTGGTTAATGTCAACAAAAGGCCCTGCATTGTTTAGCCTCTAAGATGAATTGAAAGTATACGGCGCATATTGTAAAGAAGTGAAATATTATCTCCTTATGCAATTCCAATCATGCCTGTATTGGGGCTTTGGACATCAAAGCCTAATCCTACCATAACATGAGAGCTTTGGGCTTTTTTCATTACAGACAGTGATGCTGAGGAGAGGTGAGAGTGGAGCTGCAACCAGCTATTTGGGGTTGCTATGTGCAGAACAGAAATCCTCTTCTGGTTTACCTAATAGGTGATTTCACTTAACTTTATTTATATACCTCTCTAAATGCAACACTGTTGATCCCAAGTGCTCCGTAGGACATTCATGAACAAAAGCAAAACGAGTATGATCTTTGATCTTTGATCTTGATCTTTCTGTCATACCAGAAAGACCAGCCGTAGTCCCAGTTGTAGGGTCTCCAGTCAGGTGGACCGAGGCTGACAGTGACCTGAAAGACCTGTGTGTACATCACATGAGCCACCATACCCAGAAGACCTGAAATCATATAGACAGTATATGGTTAGTTAGCTTGCTGCATTAGAATAAGATTCAAATCAAAATATGCATTAAAACTTCTGCAGAACCAGGCTGATTAGCTTCTACAAGCACAGACTCAAAGCAGAATATATGTAGGCACACTGAAATATTGTGATTCAAATCTTAGCAAATCCCCATTCATGGTTGTTCATTCTTAAATGTTCTGAGCTTTTTTGGAGCAAATCTGCAAAACAAATGTCATATTTAATTTCACTGGAACTCTGTGCTTTCATCCCATTAGCCACCAAAAGAAACCAACAACTTTTCTTCCCTGAATGACTTGTCACCTGACTCACTCTGTTGATAAATATATTCCTGTTTCACAGATTTTCAATTTCATTTGGATTTATCTTTTACAAGAAAACTGAAGGACTGGCTCGTTGGTTTGAGACACAACACAATTTTCATTGAGTGCTCACTTCATCTTCCACATTAATCTTAAAAGTAAGGGATGTTGGTTTTGTTAAGTTTCCCTACTTATCATGAGATGGGATGTAACATGTTGTGCCCTTTATCAAACCATCACGACCAGCCATGGACAACAGAATCAAAAAGACCCGAGTATACTGCAGGGCATTACAGGCAATAAAATCAAAAACACCCAGTAAAGCATTTCAGTTAATAACAAATAAAATCAGACCACCTGAAAGCACAGTAAAGACTGCAGCGAAGGCATTTAGCTTGAGTCCATCGATGACGTTGCTGGAGTGGACCAGCTCTAAACACATGAGACTGAAGCCGACCACCAGCAGAACAATGTACAACATCTCAGAAACCAGTGACAGCCACAGCATCCCTGCAAAATAGGAACATTTGATTCCAATAACATTATACTAAATCAAATTGAAACATTGTAATTCACTGTTTGTTATAACCTATTTTACAATAACTCTATAGTCAGCCCAAATAAGTTATTTAGTTTGCATATTCAACATTAGCCTTAAAATAGACAATAATATGATTTATTTGAGATCTCAGTGGTTCCTCGTGCAGTTAAAATAGACTGATGATTAACATTTCCAACTGAAAGGAGGCTGAATTTCAGCTGAGCTCTCCAATACTCTCCGAGCCTCATTCAGCTTCCCAGTGAATCAAGCCAAATGTAATCTGGCTACACAAAAATTATCTCTACCTCTTCTTCCCTCTTGTTATTCAGTCATTCTGACACTTGGCAGACTAGCAGGAAACGTACGTTTCCCAGAGGACTGTGTCAACATGGCTGAAAATCCTACGGCTTGATGCGAAATGTGTGTGCCCTCCTATAATTCCATCACAACAGTCATCCTGCACAGCTCAGTGGATAAAAGTGATGTACATCTTTTGATTTTAGTTCACATTTCATATCCTAACTACATCAAAAGGTAGAATTATTCTGAACATGTATACAATATTCAAGTTCATTTTTAGGAAATATGAAATATCCATGATACACTGGAAAGAAATAGACGTGTTTCATGCCATTACAATTCTTTACCCACAGCTGTGTGTATTGCAGATCAGTGTGGATGTCTTGATAATATACTAACCCTGATTCATAGTGTAAAGTCTACTTTCTTTACAGCGACTGACAATATTATATTCAGAAGCTGGTTTGCAGTGCACTGATTATTGTGTGTTTCCTGTGAAAATTTATCAAGATTTTCTTCCTGAAGGGAAAAGTCATATTTTCTCATCTCCTTCCGGCAACATTTTTGTCATGTGAACATTAAAACGCACGTATCATAAAAGTTCCAGGAGAAGTTCCATGAGGGCTTTTGAACAACTTTTTTACTATGGTGAGACCTACTGATGAATAGCAGTGGACACTCGCCTTTCTCTGATGCAGGGGCCAAATCAATGAAACTTCGGCATCTCTCACCTATGACACAAAAAAAAATGTGGTCATTACTTGGTACAGCACATTAGCAGTGGCATCTCTAGCCCGCTCTTTTTATTGAATTTTCTCTGTGCAGCTGATAAGAAATAAGTGCACCATTTGTTGGTGGAAAGGTTCAGAGGAGGACAAGGGGCAACAAAAAAAAGGTCGCAGGGAAACAATTTACGGTTAGCAAATAAAACCGAAGAAAGAAATACTTTTGGCACTGAACTGACACTGGCTTTAGTCCAAGTCATAATCTGCCTTTAAATCCCATTGTCTCTCCAGGTTTGTTTTACTGGCTCAGTTGAGAGAGAGTGTGAGCCACTATCCAATGAAAATGAATAGCAACATTGAATTCAAAGTTCATAAGTTTAAAAAAATGCACAAACAAAATGTTAAATAAGGGGCTGATTAAATGTCAACAGATGGTGCGTGGGCAAGGCCACTCAACATCTGAATCTTGTCCTACTGAATTAGAGACACATGCATAGAATTAGAGTAATAAAATATAATAGATGTTCTGTAAGGAAAAAAAAAAAGCACTGTAATACTCATGCCTGCTAAACACTGTGACATGTAATGAGAGCCCGTGGTAATTTAACAAACAGGATATAAAAAGAGACACTTGACACAGCACGTTCCTGCAGACGTCATGTTTTCATTTGGTCATCTGTTGAGTGGACGGTATCGCTGGATTTGTTTTAAGTGGAACACTTTAATCAGGTAGAAGTAGGGTGGCAACAGCTGTTTTGAGGAAAAACTCATCAAGGCCCCTGTTACATAATCCTTATTAACGCAAGCTGTCTCAGCCCCGCCTCCGTTTTACAGCCACTTGATGAGATAGACGTGCGGGTTAGCAATTTCATCTCGGGTAATCTCGGTGGGTGGTTCATTTCTATTCCTGAGCATCATAAAAATATGTTTTATTAGCAGAGTTACAGGCTTATATCAGAGGGGTGTTTCAGTGAGTTGGGAGATGGACGCTGGAGTAATTCCTAATCATAATCTTGCCTGATCGCACCTTTGACCCGAACCACCCGTGACCAGGTCACTATCTGATGCCTGTTACCTGCGCGACCCATCTCCCCCCTTGTCTCCCTCGTCATTAAATCTTAAAATTCAAATCCATTTTTCATTTCCTGAGTGTGGGAGTGAAGCTCGCGTACACATCACTAACGGGTTTTCTCCTCCTATTGGCTGAAGCTGTGAAGCAATCACTTCTGCCCCTATCAGGCGCCTGACAGCCCTCCACTTTAAACCCTGGTTCAAACATAATGTGGAATGTCTTTTACTCCCCTCAAAATGAGGTTCCCATGTGCTGCTGTTTACTCTGCATTTCATGTAAAAAAAAAACAGAACAAAACAAACAAATGGGTAAAGCAAGTAATCCAGATATATAAGTCATGAACTGAGCCCCTTATCTCCATATGAACTAAACTGTGAACGATGAGTCGCTGGTTATGCAGGCGCAGACAGTAGCATGCTGTCTGTTTAAGGAAAGTGTGATGATGACGATGACAAAGATGATCTATTTTGTAACAGTCAAAACAAAAGATAGAAGGAGTGCCACAATGAAAGACAATTACAATGCAACTGTAATTTTAGGTGCTCCAAAGTAATAAAATTAATAACTTCATAGGCGTTTTAAAATTGATTTTCAAATCAACAGCACCTATAAACAGGCAATAAAATATTGTTTAATATTGAATTGCAACTGTTCTGCCTTTAAGGCTTCCCCCCTTATTTCCTGATCAGAATTATGTCACTGTACATCTTATTGAAATAGACTCAAACGTCCCTCCAATGACAACCACGTAAAAGTTGATGAAGTTAAACATCTCAACGCTAGAAATCATCGCAGATGAACGATTAATGCATTAATCACAGTTAAATGCCTCCTCAGCATCAGATCGCCGCGTCTTACTTTCGTCGTGGATGTTCTCCTCGCAGGAGAACCAGATGCCGGTGTGGAACTGACGGAACAGGAACCTGTCGTCCCCGGTCTCCCAGCTGTAGACCACCTTGTTGGGGTCCGTCTCGTTCACTCCGTAGTCGATGCACTGGTGCGTCCGCAGCTTGCTGCACTTCGGCTTGGGCACCCTCTGGGTCCCCACGCACCAGTAGGTCGTTATGAACGCGGTGATGGAGAAGAGCAGGGCGAAGAAGTTCAAGCCGACCGACAGAAGGCTCCGGCACCGGCGAGTCGTCTTCATGGTCCGGAGGAAGGATGCGGCGGCGCGCGCGAGAGCGAGAAGTTCCTGGGTGCGAATGGGGAATAGACGCGCGAGCCCCGGCTAATTCCCAAAGGTAGCGTGCGAGGTAAGGGTCCCATTCGGCCCCCCGGGGCCAGGCGTGTCCACCGACGCGCAGGACACGGGCCGCATGCCCTCACTTGAGCCCAGCTCCGCGCCACAGTCTCACATTTCCATCATCATCTTCTCTCTCTTCACGCGCGGTGCCCCGCGAGCGCCCGGCCTATAGGACGTCACGTTTTTAGGGGATTTGACAGTGTCTCTCTCCTCTCTCTCTCTCTCTCTCTCTCTCTCTTTCTCTCTCTCTCTCTCCATCGCCTGCAAACAATTTATCAGCTCTAGAAAAATAACAATCTTCATAAATTCAGAAGTAAAAGAACTGCTCAATGAAAATGATTAAATTAAAGGGCTACTGCAGCGAAACATGTTTTAATAAATTTAGTACTTTTTCTTGAAGTGGCAGAGCTCACAAGAGAGAGATTAAAAGAAAAGTCTCAATGTCACGTCATTGAACCTGATAGCACCAGGGTGAGTAATTCCTAGAACAAATCAGTTTGCAAAACACCACTGGTTCTAATGCACTTTGTCCAATTTCGTGTTATATTTTATGAATAGCATCACAGTATCACTGTGTTTTTTGATTGTTGAGAGTGTAGATTAGTTTCAAATACAATGCTCTCAAATGGAATTGGAAGCAGAAACAGACATTAAGATTTATTAGAAATACAGAAATAAAGGGTTGACTATCTTGTAAACTACAATAACACAGGCTAGAAGTTGATGTTACTTTAAGGAGTCTAGGCCAGACTAGATTTATTCATACATCTTCAAACTCGGGACCTGTAAATGTTTGTGAATATAAGTATCCTAGAGCATAGAACAACTGGCCCAGACAACTGTATACAAATTGCTTTAATAACTTTGTGTGTGTAAAGTTTCAATTTCTGACTTTGATTTTGACTTTGAGTTAATCCTGCATTTTGACTAATCTGGATTATACAGAATGTACAAAAATGCATATTTGTTGGTGAGTAAAATCGATAAAATGAAATCTTCAGTTCTTCCCGGTTAAATTCCAAACAGCCGCTGAGGTTTTTCTGGTAGTCACTGCCTTTGTTTCTGAAAATGGTTTCTGTTTTCTGAGAAGCTGATCTGCCTGCTCTCATTCAGAGTGAGATCAGGGAGAGGATGATGAGCTGCTCTTGATCAGACTGATGGTGGCCTGTTGAGCTCTGAGGACTGCGGCAAGTAGAGACAACTCCACACCACT
Source organism: Istiophorus platypterus (assembly GCA_016859345.1). Taxonomy (NCBI): domain Eukaryota; kingdom Metazoa; phylum Chordata; class Actinopteri; order Istiophoriformes; family Istiophoridae; genus Istiophorus; species Istiophorus platypterus. Next base: position 22,023,929 of record CM029114.1, on the reverse strand, counting down.
GATGGTCGGCAGTGAACTTCTTTTGATCTAAACTGTGCTGAAATACAGAGATAACACAGTTGTTGGCATTTCAAAGATTTTTCCCATGAGCACTGCGGTTCTCTTTTTGAGAATGAGATGAAAATACAAATTGTTTGAGCCTCTTGGCAAACATTGTTTAAAAGCCAAGAGTAAATGAGGCCTGATAGGCCGGACATCTTTGTTACCTCAGCAGAATGCTTCAACTTCAGGCTTAGCTGCACTTCAACATGACTCCGAAAACTGACAAATCAAGGCCAGGGATCTCCACCAAAGTGCCCCAAATACTGGTGAAAATGCTACCGCTGATACTGTAGGTAGATACTGCCTTGGCAGGGTGTTGTACAAAAAGGTGATCAAGGAGTGAGAGGTGAAAAAGGTGCTGAAATCACACAGAATTAAATCTCCCAATTCAAATATTATGTTCCTATATAATGCATGCTTGTACGCACAAATATAACAAATTTGATAAATGACATCGATAATGGTTGAAAATATTTCAGGAAAAGAGGCACTGAAACACCGTAGGTCAACTCAAGTCTCCCTGTTCTGTGAATTAACTTGCCTACATATCTCAAAGCTTCAAAAAGTGCTTTGTGACTATATCACCCTGTGATCCTTGCCAACAGCTAACAAGAGTCTTACTGAATATCAGTTGCATATTGGAAGTCAGATACTTGGCTACAGTCTGGTAAACAATGCTTATCACAGCTATGTGGATGCTGATAGGTCTCCCCTGAGTTTGTGGCAATAGGATGACGTTAATCCTTGCTCTCAACTGAAACCATTTTAGGTTCTTTGCTGCAGTGTGAGGAGATGAATGTTCAAATATTAACCACAGCCTATAGCAGGAGAATGATTTAGTTTGCAAAAATTTCAGAAGCTATATACTACACAGCACGCATTACCTGAGGGTACATCTAATATAATTTTAATATTTAAGACTAAGTTTACTTGCTCAAAATGCAGTTATAGCTGCATTAATCATTTTTTTTTTATAAATACACTGGATCAAATGACTATATATAATGTGAAAAGGGTTGCTCTTCTTGACAAAAGCACAGTTCCCATCAGCTCTGTGGAGCCCTTTTTTCAGCCTATTATTTTGGTTTTCCTGTCTGCAACCTAATTGTTTTGGTTCAGTCTCACCTCTGTGATGTGGGCGGCTGTTTTGGGTGAAAAGATTTTAAGAGGCCACTGTGCACTATCTGCTTTGGGCCAAACACCAGACAGACACTCTTAGCGACCAGCTGCTGAAAATGATTGAACACGTAGCTTCCCAAGAGACAGAGCTCTCTGTATGTATGGTAGATATTCCTGTATAACTGACATCACTGAGACAGCTCACTACCTGGATTGTCTTCTTTACTTGCTCTACTATGCTGTAACACCACTTTTAACTGGCGTCCTGTACGTTAGATCCCAAATTGATATCTATAGCTATCAGGGTCAACAGCTCAACTGTATTTCTCCGTCTTTTACATCTCCTGCATACACTCCAAACTCGTAGGTTAAGGCATCATTACACGACACCGTAGTCACCACATTGTGGCTGCTGTTCAGAAGAATTAAAACAGCTTTAAATGATTGAATTTGCGAAGAGTTGACCTCCTGGTCTGTGAGTACGTGTTTCTCTACAGGTTATTTATTTATTCACTGTCTTTTTTGTATCAGCAGAAATTGTATGGTTTTTTTTTGTCCTTAGGTTTGTGTCTTTTTCCATGCTTCTCTGTATTCAAATCTATAAAATCTGCAAAATAAAGATTATTATTAACGGAGGATTATAGGTGTTCCTGTGGAATTTTATTTTCTAATTTGGTCTACTATTAACTCATATGCCTGTGGCAATGAGATTTAGGATTAAAACAATTTACATTTATTCAGGCACACATCTTTTAATATACATTCAAACCTTGGTTTTAGGTCCTATAATCTTAATCACTGAGACGACCAGAGCTATATTTTTTATTATGTGTTATCCAACTACAGTATTGTGTCATTCATAGTTATATAAACATGCTATGACATATTCTATACAGAAATCTTACATAAGTTATCCGGGATAGAAGCCAGAATGGATTTCTCTGGGTGGGTGCTGGACCAGGACTGATTTGTTGGGATTTGATAGGAGATAATAAGAGGACACTTTTCCTTACAGCTTTGCCTAAGCCTGGGAATCACATGTACATGAGCATCATGAATGATCTATGAAGAGAAGAAAAAAGTGGGCTGGGAGAAATGTTTAAAATATACACAACTAATAATGTAACAAATAATACACAACTTCGTGATTCTCAACTGAAAAATGCACGATTCAAAAAAGAGCTTTTGGTATTGTGCATTAGTATCCATGTCTAAAGAGATTAAGGACCATTGCATCTTTTATTTGGCCTTGAATACCTTTCGAGCATATGTGGCTTCATAGTGCAAGATAGTATTGCCTAAGCTCTTGATAGACACAGACTTCATTTGTATTTCAGTGGCAACTTCCGCTTAAGGCTGCTAAGAGTAGAATTTGCCTCTAAACAGATAGCCCCAACGGATTAGTCTTAATAATCTGCCGTTCACTGATCCTCGAAATCATACTGTCTGGGTGCTCTGAAATCAGCTTACAGTGACAGTGGATGGTGTGTGAGTGGTTTTATGATTGGGATTGCATGCCATGTGGGCTTTATGTACAGTAGTGATGAATGAGAAAAAGACAAATGTTTAGAAGGGTGTCGCCTCCCATCTGCATAGAGGATATGTCACGAACTGGTGTAGTAACATGCTTTGCCATTCTGTCGCACACGCTGACAAGAAATTGATCAAAGCAAAAACACTAGACAGTGAGAGTAAGGCCCCACTTTCTGCTGCACAGACAGATGCCTGGTGGCTCAACTGAGCATCACTGATAAACCAGGAGTTCTGTGTGAAAAATCCATGCATCTAAATTGATATAACTCAAAAGTAGTGGCTGGAATAAAAGCGTTGTTTAGTGGATGTGCAGTACATGCTGGTGTGTGGACAGACAACACAGACAGAACCTGTTTCCTGTTTTCTTTATATAGACAGCATTAAGAATCCAGACAGGATCTAAATTAAACAATTATCTCTTTTATATAAGTCGTACAGTATATTAAAGTTTGATTACAAAGACACATGGGCAGTCATCGGATGCCAAATATCATATGGTATACAGGATGTGTGGACTATACTATGGAGCATCCTGTGAAGTCTAATTTAAAAAAAAAAAAATTTCAATGTTCTTCATTGAATACAGCCAGTCTCAGTTGAATTGATGTCATCGACGTGATTGACTTCCATTCCTCAGAACATTAAAACTCATTATTCTGACGGAATTTTCTTGGAAAACACTTAAATGTATAATCCATGTAGGATTTTTTTTTCTTTGTAAAATTAACTATGTTTTAAAAGCCTTCAGTGAGAAGGCTGATAAGCCCTGTGTGTGAACATTTCTCAAACAGCATTAGAGGTACAGTTATAATTTATTAAACGAGAAAAATTCTAGACGTTATTTTCATCAATTGACAAGGCAAACACATGAGCGTATTATTAAATAGCACCGTCAACCCAGTCTGATCCAGTATACACATTTTAGAACCAACAAAAAAAGGAAACACATTAAATTATTAGTCTAATCATTCTGCATATCAGAGGGGATATCAAATATAATACGGAATTTGATATTGCTTTCAAGTGGACAGTCTGGTTCTGGAATATTGGAGCCATTTATTATAAATAACATGTTAATGAAAATGAACAACACTTGTTTTCTGCTTAGGAATGTGCTATTTTCTCCCTTTTTTCTGTTCCTTCTGCATCATGAAAATGTCACATGTGACTCAAGAAAAGAGTACCATAAAAATCAAGCAAGCACATACTACAATAGACGCTCTGGGTTTGGTTCCTTTAGAAAAAACAGAGGAAATACTAGTGGATCCCATCAGAACAGGAATGTCGTATCACTCCTTTCTTTGTGGTGGAATAGAGACGTCTATGCTGAGCTGGAAACAGCCAGTTTCTTTAAGTGGTCCATGAAGACCTGCAAGCTGACATCATCAGTGAGGATCGGGGCTCCTGTCTCCTGCAGATGCACAGTGAGGACAAAAATATTGGTTGAGTGACTTACTCACTTTACAAACAGATCTTTCCATGACATAACTCTGATATTATGATCACTTAATGACTTAAACATGTTGTCTTAGTGATTAACAATTGCTAAGATATTATGTAATGCAAGACTTCACTCTCCTGATAATCTCATTTTACAACTGGCTGAGATGTATTCCAAGCATTTGTATACAGCAGGTTATGGTTCAGCTATTTCTTGACTTGGGAAATAAGAGATTAATGCTATTTTCAGCTTTCAATCTTTCCCATTTAGAATCTAAAGTTGGTAATCCCAGAATGCATTTGCTTACAGTTTGACTTTAAACCTTTTGAGTTTTTTCCAACCCCAATACAGATAGTCCTGAGATTGTAGATTGTAGTGATTTGGACGAAAGGAAGAAATGAGACATTTCATAAACCTTTACATATTTGGTGGTATGAGATGGCAAACAAATGATAATCCACTGAATCTGATCATATTTAGATAGTCCTGAGAAAATATTACACCTTTACAAATATAAAAATCAACCTTACATTCAGTAAAATAAAAACAAAAACAATTTGAAAGATTCCATTTTCCCCAAATTTTTTTTCCCCTTTTGGTGAAGAATCTGATCTCTAAAATCAATCTATATTAAAAAGAAATTATAGCTGTATTGTACCTGTCCCCAGGCGTAGAGGTTGTTGTGGGTCTGTGATGGGTTGACCTTAGAGAGCAGGAAGCGAGCCTGTGAGCCACCGTGCTCTGTGTCGATGTAGCGTGGCATGGGGAAGCGTGTCTGCAGGATCTCCTGGGCATCGTCCAGAGGGGCCTGCAGCAGCTGTTTGAAGTTCTCGTATTCTGCCATTTCCTGGTAGCCTGCCTTTCGCCACTGGGCTATGGTCTGGAATTAGAGAGGACAGTAACAACATTAAGAATTGATTGCTTTATAACAAAATGATCTGTTTAGCCTGGTCTGCTGGTATTCTAAATGAATAGATGTATTTTATTTAGGAGTCTGCTGTCTTACCTCTCCATGATAAATGACCAGCTGGAAGAAAGTGTCCATTAGCAAGATTCGATCTGGCAGGATACTGCTGCTGTCCAGGAGAACAGGCTGCAGACAACAAATATATCCAGGATACATTCAAGGAAAACTCAAGCACCAAAACAATCAGCACTGGCAAATATTTCTTATTGGAGACATTGTGAGGAAGCCTCTAGGAAAGGAAGGTTGGACTCCAACATGTATAAAAATGGTGTGAAGGGTGTGAGGCTGACCTCTGGTGGTCCATAGAAGGAGTATGAGTAGAGGATAGGCTGGATCATGATCAGGGACTGGGTGAGGTCCTGCCTGACAAAGTGGTGCCTGTAATAGGACGACTCATCTGGGCTGTTGTTGAACACTTGCAGGAAGGGCGACCGCCGCAGGTGGAACATAAACTACAGGTGGAAAGGAGAAGAGTTTATATTAAAATAAGAAAGGGGTATTAAAATGACTGATCGGTTTCATGAAATCAAAAAAACAAAAAAAACAAAACAAACTTGCCATGGGGTTTTGCAGAGCCAACATTATTGTAATTACAATTTAGTAAGTCACATTTTAATCAGATTCATGAAGACTGAAAATGTCTGTTTACTAATGTTTTTAGAGGTTCACATTCATGCATTTCCACAAGGAGGCAGGTTTACCTGTGGGTAGAGGGAGAGAGACTCTGACAGTTTGAAGGACGTAGGATCATCTTTATTGAACTGGCCAAACTTTTGACACTGTAAACAAAGAAGCCACAACATTGTTTAAACACTGAAAATAACACAGGATACACGTTATATAACCTGACACATCATACAGCAGTGACACAATACATGAACAATCGCAGAACAAGTTTTCACGTCACAAAATCCTAACAATGCAAACTATGTATTGTTCCTACCATCACAACTTCCAGGCAGGGAGTAGTTTTTGTGTAGGAGTGTCACTCACCAGGCGGATGAGCTGTCTGTCAAGCCAACGCAGGACATCCGGCCCCTCTTCTGATTCTGCTCTGAAGACTCCCAGTCGAGCCATGAGCACTGCGGCCGCTTCTTGGTCAAATGATGACTCGATGTGCTGAATCTGGGACTGCGCATCTGCCCAGCTTGGGTAGGGACAAAAGTAAAGAGAGAGAAAGAATGGAAGGGAGGGAGGGAGAGTGGTTGGATGACAAAACAGGAGAGGAGAATCCAGAGAGATTCAGGTGAATGTGGGTGTGGTGTGAATGACAAACATGCACACACAGGTCTCTGAAGGAGTCTTCCTAAAATACAGGAATGTAAACATCCTTTCCAGCAAGTTGAATATTGATTATGGCTGTCTTGACTAAATCCAAAGCTCATTATAACGCTTATTTGCACATGCAGGTTCATAGAGTGAGTATTCACTACTGACAGTCTATTCAGCAAGATAACAAGCCAGTTTGACACCAAATAAAGTACAGTTTCAGCTATATTCTTACCCGTCATAAAAATCACTAACCAGTATCTATACCAACAATAAACCAGATTCTTACTTCCTGGCAATGGTGGTGACCCGTATCCTCCTCTGTGTGCTGGAGTGCTGGTACTGGGTTACAAACTGGATCGCCCCTCGGCTGCCCTGGGGGACTGGTGCATTGTGCTACACACATAAACACACAAAACAGTAGAAAAAGTAAGTCAGTTGACAACAATCATCCCCATTACGCATGAGCTGGACAAATGGCCTTCTACTACAAGGAAGAAACCACATAAAGAGCCATTGTTTGTAGAGTTTTACTAAACAAAGCTTACATCACAGTTTGATGTGATTAGTGACTGTACTTTCATCAACATTCTGTAATCCTGTTAACTCAAAAGCTAAGGTTAAAGTCAGTGTCCTTTACCTGATTAACCACTTCAAAATAAATTCCCAAAGTGGTGGAGGGGTTGAGACTGCACACTTTCCACTGGCTCGTGCCACCAATGCCCATCTCCTACACAAAACGGAGAACATATTGTGATGAATGCTAGCATCTAACGGCTCTCAGATTGCATATTGTGATAGTTAGGAATTTGAGTCTTCCAGTTTTATCTGGGGCAGTTACTCACATTCTCTGAAACAGATGAGCCTTTGGAGTTAAGTGAGACACACGGTCCAATAGTCCCGCAAACCTTCAGTTCCCTTGATGTCTGTACAGACAGAAAAAGACAAGACATAAATTTAGCTTCTACAAGAGTTTAACATTCAAAGCCCAAATACAGCAAGTAATGAATTTTAATATTTTGATAAACTGTTTCTTTACCTTGACTTCCAGGACACCTCCAAAGGCCATGCGGAAGTCTCCATTGTAGTCCTTATTGAAGACTCTCTGGAAGGTTTGCTTGAACAGGGATGTATTGAAGGAGTCTCCCATCACAATGTGGCCTCTGATAACAAAGCACAACAGAGTATTAGAATGCTAAATTATGCTTAAAGAGACAAACAAATATAATTTCCACACCCTTGAACATTAGAACAATAAGGCTGACACACCCGGTGAGATTAGATAAACACTTCATCTCCAGCAGTCCAGTCTGGTCCAGGGCGCAGGCGTAGATGTCGATACTGTGGCCATTTACTGCTGAACGGTTGGCCAAGGCTTCGTAATACTGTTTGATACAAAAAAAACAGAAAAGACATGAAACAACTTATTGTTGGTGAACTTACCTCAGTACACAGTGTAAGAAATGGCTTTGACTGTTATTTAGTAAAATGTCTATATGAGATTTCATAATTACAAAAGGAGCATTTTTATAGGAAGATTTTATACAAACACAAGAACTGCACTTTGTATGAGAAGGACATGCACATCATTATTTACCTTGGTGGCTTTCTTTAGGTGGCGAGCATTGTCCTTCTGGATGTCATGCCAGGAGCGGATGGGGGTCTTCAGCTCGTCGCCCACCACCATGCCAGGGCCTTGGGTGGGGGGTCCTCCAATGAACAACATCACACGAGCCCCTGTGTTGGGGAAGGTACCCTGTGGGTGAGGAGAGGATGGAATCTGGTTTACCACGGTACTACAAAGTAGTATATATAGTCATAGGTAAAAATCATTCCTCAATTAGTTTTGTCTTGTGCTGAATCCCTGTTTTTAGGCTGTGGATAATGAACATGAATGGACTTCTAACCTTGTTCTCAAATTTGCCATTTAAAGAGGATTGTTGTGGAGGCTGGTGCTTTTGAGTGCCTATGAATTAGGATCAATTTACAAATACAGCCTCAGTTATCCACCTCAGACTCTTTTAAAAGGCAAGTTAGACTAGAATTTGCACCTAGCGCTTGTGTGACTCTGCCAACCAATTAAAATGCTGTTTACATCCTGACTGTCTGTCCAGGCTCATATAATATATGTTGTGAAGACTTTGAAGGGATTTAATAAAAAAGGTTTTAAGTGTATTTTATCATAATTATCATTGTGAATTCTGGTGACAAACCTAATTATTATACATAGATTAATTATTTTATTTCATCATTTGAAATTATTCTTCTTTGCTTTTTTTCACATTAAACTAGAGGAGCCAAAATCGAGCTGAACTGAATTTAAGTATAAAGTTTCAGGAGAGGGCAAACCTGACAGCCAACAATACAACAAAGTCCATAGTCCAAGAATCCGGGAAAGTCCAATACGCAATGATACATTTGGAAACAGGCCACAAAGGCACAAAGCAGCTTGAATGAGCTTTTAATGAAACATTTGATTGTAAGTTCTACGTAAACGCTGATTCATTTGTAAAGGGACTGAGTGTTCACATTCACAGAGAACAATTAAACAAATAAGCCTGTTGATAGTGGATCCGTTTTGTCAAATCAAATGCCACCCGATAAATAAGTGAATCTGGAGCCAAATTTTTTTCTAATCAGGCCGAATCCATCTCCTGAAGGAAAGTGTGTGGTGGAATGATCTTTTGCACTATCACTTATATAACCATGTAGATTAGCTACAGGAGAAGAGAGGATAATGATGGCGGAGGGAAAAGACAGAAGGCAAACAAGGAACCGGCCTCTAAAATTGACAAAGCACACAAGCTGTTCCTGCTGCAGATAATTATCAGGCATTGAGTTTGTGTTTGTGAACAGTTGTAGCACGACTGTCCTGAAGAGGTTAAAGGTCAAGTTACTTTTATATCAAGGACATATGTATACACAATATGTCTGTATTTGTAACCAGGTACACTTGTGTTAAACAATACACAAAAAGTACAGTATATCATTATCTGTATCCACTTTATGTACATTATTAATCGTTTTTCTTTATGCATGAGTATTGTACCTCCAGCAGGCCGACAGCAACAGACAGTGCAACACCAGTGGAGCGGAGTGGACGCTTGCCCTGAGGTACAGGCCAGGGGTCTCTCTGAAGCTCACCAAGCAAGTCTGTCAGATTCATATCGACTCGGTGCACGGGCTGAAGGAACCTGGATATGGAAAACACTTATTAGAAAAGAAAAACAAACAGCTACCACTAACTGCCAAAGACACAATAGAAGTGTTACTGCTCCCCCTTACCTGCAAGAGGCTACAGCGTCCTGAGGGGCTTGTGGGCGGCCTTGCTGCCCTGATACTGCCGGCTTTGTTAAACCCAGCATCTCCTGAAACAGACATGGAGAATAACTCACACATTATTAAGATGAACAAAGAATCTTCATGTCAGTTATAAAATTTCAAAACCACGAATTTCCTGGAAGAATAAAGGAGGCAATCAGAACCTTTCGCCAGATACATCAAACTTTGTTTTTCCCTTGGCCTTTGCCTCCCAACACACCTGGATCTGTTTGGCGGACAAGTCCTTGGTGCCCCTGAACACATAGCTCTTGGCAATCCCCTCACAGCTTAGCTCGTGAACCTGGACCATGCGTCCGAATGTGATTAGGCCCACCAGGGCATTGGGTGGCAGCAGACTGAGGGACATCTGTAGGGATTCCTTGAGGGCCTGAAGGTCCTCCTCTTCCAAACATGTGTCCACCACATAGAGGAAGATCAGAGGGGCTGGGGGTCCACGCTATAAAGAGGTAGGACAGGAATGTTAAAATCATAGGCCTGGTTTCCTCACACTTGATCATATTCAGTGCAATTGTGGCAATCATTAATTTATAGTTTTATTCTTTTCTGCAAAAAACACACGAAGAGTTGGAGAAGAATAGGATGAAATAATATTTGGTTTGTTTTTGATCAATGTTTCTACGCTATTTGAAGGAGAGGCATTGTGTGATCATCCGCAGTTCATATTACTTTTGAAAACCATATGCATCATTGATGAAAATACACTAGTTAGCCACAATAGTAGTCTGTCCCTCATTGGTTGCTAAGCTAGGCTGTTTCTGTATAACTTTAATTTCTAATGTTTAGTATACCCTACTATGTTAAGAACTTACCAAAACACTACATGATTACGGTAAGCCTCTGACACTATTGTGCCAAATAAGATGCACCTAATTGCTAAGTATACAGTGTACTTCTTTTGCAAACGTGTGCTTGAATCATTGGCCTGCAGGGGGACACTGTACTCATTTATTAAATCTAAAGGTTTAAAATTAAAATAAGAACTCTTCTACTTAAGGTTACTATTGGAAATCGTTAATATTTACCTTTGTACAGCACCTCTTCAGTACATGCAATCCCTATACATAGCCCTGAGGTCAGAGTGCAGCCATGTGTGCAGTATTACCTGTACTATGTACTCAATTGTAGAAAACTGTGGCATGAGTTCAGCCGGCTGGTTTACTTCTGATATGCAGGCATAAGAGGGAGGGAACTGCAGAGACAAAATGAAAACCACATTAACCAGCTTTATAAAGGAAAGTAGCTATTCCAGATTAAGTAATTCAATCTTGGAGACGTTTTTGCAACAATTATTATGAAATAAAAGCATGAAGACTATATCATGCTGTGGATGTCAGTACTTACTGGGTTTCTCTGAAAGCAGAAGTTGCAAGCCCATATTTTTGCTCTGAAGTCAACTTGACTGTAAAAGAAGGATCAAAATTTTAGGGTTTACATCCAATTGCCAGGTGTGTACCTGTGACTGATAGTGGGTTGCACAAGGTGTATTTACATTTCTCTTTTACCTAGTATTTATAAACACGCCAGCATTTACAAATGCTGATGTGTTAAAAAATATTCAAACATACAGCAACAAATTTGAAACTCATACACTTTAAGAATACTAAAATTAAATGTCAAGAAAACAGCTGGAAGAGGACAGTTGCACTGATGGTGAAACACAATTCCCATGTAAAAACAGAAAGCAAAATTATGCATTATACCAGGAGTCAAAACAAAAGCGGATTTCTGTTTTTTTGCGGCTGAAAAAAAGCTAAACATGCAAAGCTGTATGAGTAAACATGCCCACATGGAAATAGTTTTTCTGTTGGACTCACCTTAGTGGGTTAAGCACTGCCTTGCAGTTGGCCCGGCTGCAAAGAACTGGTTCGTATTGGACTGGGGGCAGGTCAGGCCTCTCCTTGAGGGGTGTGAAGAGGCAGGAAACGGGGACCACCAGTCTGGTGGCTTCCAGACGGCTGGAAGGCCAGAGATTCCAGCTGAATCTAACGCCATCCCTGTCTTCGTTCTGTTGGATGAACTCTTGGTAGGTCGTCATCACCAAGCTTCAATAGAAAAAGAGCCCAGTAGATCACAGTTGAAGTTGTTGGCCCAGTGGAAGTACCAGATGTCGTACATGTGAGACTGGTAGTTTAAACTTGTTCCTGCTTCTGTTTCTTAACTCTAACTGCTCACATTAGCTGCAGTGAACACTTGCTCTTTATTCATGTGATACTTTCGCTCCTGTGCTACAATAAGACACAGATGTTCAACAGCATCGGGAAACCTGACCAGCGTGTTTTGACGAGCAATGGAATAGTGCTGAGAAATTCCAGCAGTTTTTATAGGCTTTACTTTTGTTGTCATTCTCAATGAAAAATCAATGACGTGTTTGGCAAAGATCACCTAGGATCCTGTTGTAGCAACTGTACAGTCTTCACCGTTCTCACCATTATCAGAGACATAATACAACAGTATTTAAGATGAATTATGACAAGTATTTAGAAAGATGAAAAAAATAAGGGGGTTGTTATCTAGGCATAAAATACGGTGTAAAATAGTCTCTAAACTTCTGTAGGTCAGATAACTATGCACCAGGTAGGACTGCAATTACTGATTATTCTTGTGATCTACTAATCTTCCAATTGAGTCTTCAATTAACCAACTCATTGGTCAGTTTGTACAAGAAAATGGGGTAATTCTGAGGGATTATTAGAATTTTCCCTGAGCCCAAAGCAGGGTCTACCTGATAGGTATTTCAGAGTCAATTTCAAAGCTGGAACTAGGAAATATCTGGAATAATTTCTCTAAAGCATTGGTGATGAATTTTCTGTTGATCAATCGCTTGTGTCCACTTTTAATCAAAAAAAACAACAACCATTCCCCAGCAGTTCTCACTTCTTCGGTGATGTTGCTGCTCCTCTTAGTCTCTTGTCATAGTGAATTTAATATCTTAATATCGAAGAAAATGAGCAATCTGCAGACATAACCATGAGAAGTTAAACTGAAAAAAGGAACGTCTGTTGTCTTATATCCAGTCATTTCTTTCGAAAAGTGACCATCGACTGGCCACATATAATGTAGGAAATGTGAGATTGATAATATTGTGGATATTTATTTTAAGAAATCGATTTCCTCATTTTTGCCCTCTGTGGGCAAATGGAAACGTTGCCAATGTCTTTTATCATATCAAGAGATTACTATTTGGAAGCGTTTACAGTGTAAAACGAACCTGGCTCCTTACTAAGTGTACAACGCAGGCTACAGGGCCACGTACATCACTGATGAACCCACCGCTGAAGGTTGGTTTCTGTCTTGACCAACATTTCAACTCTGAAAAAATCGAGTATTATCGTTTCGCGGAGTCTTCTCCCGCTGGGATTCGCACAAAAGCTCGTTAACAAAGCATCATTTTGTCTTGGTCGCCGTCGCCAGTCGCCTCCTCGCTGCTCTGTCACTCACGGGCTTCTGAGGCTAACGCTACGTTGTACGCCTGCCGGTGGGTTAGCTAACGGAATGTAGCATTAACCCACTTCCTGTCCCTCAGTCAATGGAAGCAGTGAAAACCGGGGGTCGCCTTTCGAGCTAAATTGAGTCGAGCGCTCACCTTTTCCGTCAGGTTTTCCTCCGGGTCTATACAGGGACGAGTGAGTACGTTCTGTTCAAATCAAGTTAGAGCATCTGGAGGTAAGAGAGCCGTCGGATGTCGGGGGCGCAGAGACGACGGAGAGGCGATCGCTCCCTATCAGCCGGCTCCTGCACTTTGCTGGAATGACGTGTTACTTCAGGCTGCGTCGTCTCCTATTGGCTCTCCGTCACACGGCGTCACCGGGGCGTCCTCCGCGTACGCACAAGACGAGGGGGGCTGTGGGAAATGGAGTGTACGGGGGTTGGAGTAGTAGTTGTTCTGCTAACCCGTGATTAGACGATTTAGACTTTAAATCTACCGACAGGTAGAGGTATGTTCAGGTTATAAGGTAACTTCGACCAGTTTATTTGGCCTTAATCGAAGAGTGAAGTCGGATAAATACATTTACTGAACGCCTACAATTTTGATAAGCTTCATCCTTAAGTTCTTCTGCGCTAGATTTCAGTGTGAAATATTGTGCCCCGACTTAACTTCCCATTCGGCCTGTTTGGAAGCTACTGTTAATAGTTTTTAGGACTTTATTGTGATTATCAATAATTTAGATTATCACATTTGTCACTAGATCCTTTCTGTAGCCTATGTATGCCTGTTTTACGGGTGTTTTGATCGCACAATAAAGTATTTGGCTGTGATGAAATTAACCTCAATAATTAATAAGTACGGTGCAATCAAGTCGTAATTCACTCTGCATATTCTGCATGGTTTACTTACAAAATGTATGATCATCCTATAAAATTTGATGCATATCCATATAGCCTATAGTAGTACTTAATTTCTGCCTACCAAATTCTGATTCCTAGCCACCTTTGGCTAGATTAGTGCTCACACTAGTAGTCTAACCACTAGTTCATCCGATAAGTAACGATTGGTCAGTAGCTTGTCTACACTGCTCTATGTTTTATACAGTTTTATATCTCAAGGTCACAAAACCCTGTTGCTCCCCATCACTTGTGTCCATGGTGCTGTAGTGAAGCTGTAGCGCACCGCTGCCTGTCGTCATGCTGCCTTCAGGGCTTCGCTCGTATACTGGGAAATTTGACATACGCAAATATCTGCGTCGAAACCACTTCACACAGGCAATATTCATCAGCCTATATTTTACTTGCTTAAATTACAATAACTGATGGTTAAGTCTAATTATGAGGAAAAGCGGTAGAACAGGACGACAAGAACCATTAAAAGGATTTTTGGATCATTAAGAGGATTTTGTTTAAACGATTAAAACGCAGCGACGTTTTGTGCTTTTATTTGCTTTCAAAATTTCCAAATTTCTCACAAAGTCATTTTCTCTGCCAATCTCTTGTAAATACGCGCTACGTGTCAAAACACTTCCAGCAAAACATCAGAAACTGATGTGGAAATCCGAAGAAAAGCCGCGTTTACCACCTCAATGTAAAGTCGCGCCGAGAGGATCGGAGCTCAGCATTTTCCGCAGCTTGTTTCGGATTATCGTGAACGTTAGGTGGCGCTGTAACCAAGCTGTTTTTTGAGGGCATAAAACCCCTGGAGGGAGAGAGCTTAATAGAGGGAGAGAGAGAGAGAGAGAGAGAGGGAGAGGGAGAGGAGGCGGAAGAGGAGCGGGGTGGGGAGATGGGAGAGGCGGAGGTTCCTTCGTTCTCCGTGGTTCCGTCGAGCACAGCAGCGGATCGCTCCTCTCCTCTCTCCCGCGGGCTGCTGGGCACAGAGACGGCAGGTGTGCGCACCGACAGGAGCTTCCCTCACTTTCAACACATTTGCGGCTGATTCCGGGCACGAAATCCACCAAACTAGGCGGTAACCCGCGCCGGAGGTCGGCTGCCCAGGATCCACCCTGGTCGTGAGGATGTTGCAGTGACACACGGCAGAGCATCTCCCTCGCTCCGCCGGCGTCGTCAGCTGTTGCTCTAAGACCGAGTGGAAGTGTCGGCGGCCGCAGAAAGGGCCAAACGATGCCACTGATCTCCAAACGGTAACCCGTTTTTTTATTTTCCCACCCTAAGTCGACTGGGGAGCGGATGCGAGCAGAGGTTGACCGACGAGCCTCTGAGTATTTTCTGCCCTTTTTGTCGGTGCCGGAGGAGCCGTGCCAATGGAGAAAGCGACTCCGCCGCCCCAGCCCCAGCTCCAGCTGTCGATAGCGAAGACCGAAAGTCCGGCGGAGGACATCTCCGGTATTGCCGACGAGGAGCTGCTCAAGTGGACCAAGGAGGATCTGGTGCGGCGGCTGCGGCGGTCCGAGGCCGACAAGATGAGCGTGATCCTGGACCACGGGAATCTCATCCGAGAGGTCAATCGCAGCCTCCAGCTGCACTTGAACGAGATCAGGGGGCTGAAGGTGAGGAGGAGGAGGGGGGGGCAACTGGAGAAGGATGAGATCATAGGTTTGGAGCGCACCTGAGAATAGCGGGAGGGATGTTCAGCCAGTGAGTGTGAGAATAGATGGTATCATTGAAGTTCATCGTGCCACCGTGTAAGGCCTGTATTAGGATGTGGATGTACGCAGAGCCTGCGTGCACACGGTCTTTTATGTATTCTCAGCCTAAGGCAGAGTCATGGTTTTCATTTAACTTTTGCTGGGGAATTCAGGCTATTGAAAATCAAGAGCAGTTTTATTCACAGGGGAAGGGATACCTGTGACAAAAAAAAAAAAAAAAAAAAAATCTGATCTCTGCATATCAGGTTTTAAAGCACCAGGTAAGTAAAAGTCCAGCAGGCCAGTGAGGTAGAAATTTGAAATCCTCATAATACTGTAAAGGAGGGCATCTCCCTCTATAAATCTACTGCTCTGTTCATATGCCAGGGCTAAAATCTGGCGTCCAGATCTCTCTCTCTCTCTCTCCCTCTGTGTCTGCACACACCTTGCATTCCAAAAAAAACTGTACTTTAAGCTGCAATGTGGACAAGATAATTTGCCTTTAGAGCAAGGTGGCATTTTCCTCCTTTCAAATATTTGCAGGCATGCTCATTTTCAGTACCCTTTACACACTGCATTCATTTTATGCTGTGCTAATAAGAGGAATATGGCACAATGTTCACAATGTTTACAGTTAAAGCTGAGACACAGCCTGAGGGTAGCCTCAGATGGATGGAGCACATGGGGATCGTTTGCCTTACTCGGAGACCTTGTCACCTCTCCGCCCATCCAAGCTGCCTAATTGCACAGGAAAGATCTGGAGGGTAATAGAGGGAGAGAGAGAGAGAGAGGAAGAGCAGGAGAGGGAGGATGGGGGAGTTAAATCCTCACCAAATGATAGTGAAGGAATGAGGGAGCTGAAGATGGTATGTTTAAGTTAATGTTGCTTGGTATAAAATGTTTTAGGCGTATGATTTTGGTGCCCTAACCCAGTCTTATTTCTGTGTGTGGGCTTTCCATCTCCTACAGTGCATTCTAATCCACATTATGTACTTCACATTGAATGGTACACAGTGAGTCAGTGCTTTTATGAGGAAGACAGAGAGGATTAGGATTTCATTTCATTATGATTCCATACAGCATTGGACTGATATCTAAAAGAGCAGTGAAGTGGATCGAAATTGGACAATGGATGCAGTGATTTACTTTGGAATACAATTAATAGAAGAAAGACTATTTTGTTTTGTACCAAATTATAAAGTACATTTGTCTTTCTCCTGTGCTGATTAGCATTGTCTGAATTTATGATTTGCTTAGCACTTAGGCCTAATGCCAAGTTTAACCCATCTCCCTTTTCCTCTTGTTTTCATTCCCTCTTCCCCTCAGGACATTAACCAGAAACTGCAGGAAGACAACCGTGAGCTTCGGGACTTGTGCTGTTTCCTGGACGATGACCGTCAGAAAGGAAAGCGTGTCTCCAGGGAGTGGCAGCGCCTGGGACGATACAGTGCCAGCATCATGCGCAAAGAGGTGACTCTCTATCTCCAGAAACTGAAGGAGCTGGAGCTTCGGCAGGAGGAGGTCATCCGCGAGAACCTGGAGCTGAAGGAGCTCTGCCTGCTGCTGGATGAGGAGAAGGGGCTGGTAGTTGGAGGAGGTGGTGGCGGAGGAAGCGGTACCGGAGGGAGTGTGGGGATGGGAGGGTGCCGCAACTCCATAGACAGCCAGAATAGTTTGCTACTGGTACCTGGGCAGGGCCTCCTGATGAGAGACGTGGGAGACGGGAGCAGCACCTCCAGTGCTGGGAGTGCTGACAGCTCCGATCACCCTCATCATAAGCAGCCTCACCTGGCTGCAGGAGTGGGTGGAGTTGGCAGTGCGGGGGAAAAAGGCAGCCCTGAGCTTACACATAAACCCAGGTGTGGCAGCATCAGTGGAATAGGAGGAGTAAGTGGAGGCGACAGGGAGGTGTCCAGTCCCGAGCACCCAGCTGGGCGCCACCGGAGTACAAGCCTGGAGTACCCATACACCCTGCCCCAGCTCTGCCGACCCCGCTGCGGCTCCATATCCGTGCCTGACCACAGTCGAGCCATACGAGGCCTCAGCCCGGAAAAGTATGGGAGGAACGTGGGCCGACGCAGTCCAGAGCAGCACCCCAAGCATCATAGCTCTGATCTCCTCCTGGGCCAGAGGCAGCACTTCCTGGGCCAGGGAGGTAGCGGGGAGCTCTTTCAGAGGCACCACAGGAGCAGCATTAGCAGTACGGGCTGTGGGAGCCCCGAGCCCCGACAGGCACATTTAGGGACCGGTGAGCACCATGAAAAGGGCTGCGTGGTCCCAGGGGGCAGCCCTGAAACACATAGGCACCAGTACAGTATGAGCCCTGACCATGTGAAGTTTGGCAGCCCTGTGAGAGACGGGCAGAGGAGGACAGCTGCAGATGAGCTGTCGCCACATCATCGGAGCATCTACAATGGCATGAATGGTAGGTGTGTGTGTGTGTGTGTGTGTGTGTGTGTGTGTGTGTGTGTGTGATTGCATGTGATCATCCAGTGTTTTAATATTCTAATACATTACCCCCCCCACACACACAAAAAAGCCCCAAATTACTGAAATGATATAACTTTCCCAAGATTGCAAACCCTTTAATGTAGTGGATGATGATGTGCAACATCCTTCACACATAAAGATATACAAATTTATATGCACCCAAGTCACAAAGACACACTCAGACGAACCCGAGGACAAAAAATTAACACAAAACCTCTCAAGGTCTTGCTAATCAAAAATTTGTGAGATTGTTTTTTTTTGTGCAATTGCTCTGAAATGATCATACTTGATTGAGGAAAAAAAAGGTACTCCTCCTCATTCTGACTGCTGCAAAATTTACAGCATTATTGATTTTTCGGGTATATCGAGAGGAATGTGGGTTGCCTCGGTGGATGAGAGACAAAATAAGGGGCTTCAGAAATATGTATTTTACATATTCTCTTCCTAAGTTGAATAGATAAGCTCAAATGGTCCATATTTCAGCTTGTGGTGTACTGCTGCAATTGTTGGCGCAAAACTCACAAACATCAGATCGTAGACAATGAATTACCCCCAAATCTTTGCTGCAGTCATGCCCATCTCAGTGAGATCAGTGGGAATTAAGGACGTCAGAGAGAAGGAGGAATATCAAAGTACCAACTTGGCTGCTTTTTAAATACCCCACAGTAGCTGGTAATGATTTCTGGGGGGAAGAAGTGCTGAGTGGCACAGAGCTGGCAGGAGCTAAAGGACAAATTTCTCAAGGTGAAATATCTGTCTGACTTTGCAATATGAGGCTGAGATTACAAGAGAAAAAGAAATAGTTTACACAGTGCACAGGAAACCCAGCATTTACAGGAGGGATTTCAATTACCTCTCACTATGTCTGTCAGTATAGTTATGTGAGAATGTGTGTTGAGTGTGTGCTATTGTCACTGCATGATGAGTCATATATATTGTATTGTATTGATATGTTTCATTTGAAATAGACAATTACAAAGCAAAGACATAAAGTACTGGTTACAGAGGGTGCTATCTTTGTTTACATTAGATGACCTTAAAGGGGCACTCCACAGATTTTACACATGAAGATCAGTTTACTAGTCACGAGGAGTACTACTAAGCCTTTGAAAACAGTTGTATAATGTTATCTGTAGCTCTGTGGCAGCTTTGTCAAGTCAGAGAAAATAACCCTGATGGAGTTTCCAATGAAGAGACAATATCAAGTTGCATTATCGGAAATGCGGTGTTTTGGGACGAGACCCATTTTTTTTCTTTTGGTAAACTGTCTTTTGTGAGTTTAACATGATGAAATGAAAATGGAGTAGCCCTTTAAGAACTACACAGTAGCCCCACAAATGACAGTCCAGTGGTAAGCATGCTCTCTCCGGCCATTTTGCAATCCCTACAGATTGCACCGGATTATTATAAAGACAGACACAAAGTTGATTTGCATCGTCATTCTGTTTCTGTTTCAGCTCTCGGTGCCCTCTGTAGCTCTATGAGAGATTTCAATCTTGTTGTAACCTGAAACCCATATGATGTCTGCAAAAGGCCACGCCACATTAATGCCTCACAAATCCTTAATTGGAAGAAGCCAGGTGGTTTTCCAACTTTGGCAAAACTGTTGTAAACTTAGCTTAGAGAATGTTAAGAAATGTTCTGCAACTAATAGCCTTTAATCCGGTCCAAAAACACTTCATTAGGTATGTTTCTGAGAGCAGTGTGAATATACATGTGTGATGCTATGGATTGATATTGGTATATCATGGCTTATCACCTGACAGAATGGCTTTTAATCTTTATCATGAAAGTGTCCCCACTGGGCCACCATGCCCCCACTGACCTGACAAGGATGCTTACTTCAAGTGTCACAACACAGTTTTTTAAAAAAGCTAAAACACCACTCAATCGAAAGGCAATGGAGAAAATAAAAGATAAAAACGATGAGTAGATATAGACAATGACTTTTGCTAGATAAGAGTAGTAAAGGGAACAGCTTTGTGGCCATGTCCACATGTGTCGCCACTGACCCATCCTTACTGCCATGTCCTTTTTTGGACCAAGAGGGAATTTAATTCCTGTGACGATGTAGTACACTCCACTCGCTTGGATTATCTTCTAAGCCCTGTGCACAGTATTATATCATTTTTTATGTATTTGCGCGTGTGCTTTGCTTTTGTGCGTGTGATTTGGGTGGATGCACTGAAGTGTCCCATCCAGGGTCACCATAACAGTTTAGGGTTTTTATTCAGACAAATGAAAGTCTCATGTTGATGTTACACTCTATAGTATGGATGTCCTGGCCATTTAATTTGCTGTCAAAATCCATAATGAAAGTAAAACAACACTCTGACCTCTGCAGCCTTTTATTACAATCTGCTGTTGCATCTTTTTGGCAAGCTTATCACACATATTCACACAAAACCACTAAATGCACTCATAGTTTTATCGGAAAACATGGTTTTCCTCAAGAAGAAAAAAGCCCGAATAAGGTCAACTTATTATTGGAATGCTACTAGATCCAGAAAATTCACTAAGTGATATAAATAAAAAGGCATTTGGAAAATTCATAAATTAAAGATAGAATAACTGCATGCCACTTTGGAGATTAACGAGTTTCTGAAGAACAGTGAATGTTGTCTTGCCCCAAGAATATAATGAGCCCGTAAAGCCTGTTAAGACTTTGTATATGAAATCGAGCTGTAGAAACAATGGCACCTTCTGCTCAGCGATGACACAGATCAAAAATATCTGTCTTTCCATGGGATAGATTCCATCTTTTTGTCAGATAATCAGCCGGGAGCACTGTAGTCTCCTGACCCAGTCTGGAGGGGTTACTGTTGGCTAAGCCTATAGGATGTCTACACTGCAGAGGGTCTTTTTCTGAGAAAGCAGAGAGACTTAATCATGTTTTCTGCTTTAGCAATCACAAGTTCTGCATATTAGCTTAAGCTGCTCAGATGATCGGGAGGAGAAAGAAAAGAAAAAAAAGACACTACAGTTCAGTGGTAGAAACATTGCCCTTGTGATGCGAGTGAATGTCACACACACACACGCATGCATGCGCGCACACACACACACACACACACACACACACACACACACACACATACACACACACACACACACACACACACACACAGACACACACACACAGAAAGTCACGTTTCCATCACTTCAGAGGACACTATATTGACTGACATTAATTTCCTGGAGATTTACCTAACCATAAACACTACTTACCTTAGCCTGACCCTCACCCTGATTTAATCTAACCTAACCTTAAACCGAGTCTCCACCTTAAAATTAATTGATTTACATTAGGACTTGCTCTTTGTCCACAGAAGTTGAGCCCCCACATTATGATTGTGTAATCAGATATACTGTATGCCCCCAAAACAGTTAGAACAGTAACAGGTAGTTATTTTCAAAACTATGCGTTCTTAATTTCACATTATAGAAGCATGCTTCTCTCTTCTCACCAGTCACCATTGATTTTGCCGCCTGAAAACTGTTGCTAACAGATTTTATCAGCTGAAGCTAGCCAGTTACATCATGCTAACTCTGGTAGGCGTTTGAAAATTGTGTTTTAAAAATGAAAACCACGTAGTAAGGTCTTAAATTTAAACTGACAGCTGTCCTCATATAAGGTGATGCTAAAAGATGTAGACTAAAGCTAAATTTCTGAGGAAAAAAGTCAGCATCTTATAATACATTGTTGTATTGCAATGTAGTGATAATTAATCCTATCTTAATATTATAAGGCTAAATGCATAATCCGACAATTATTTCATTCTGACATAATCCCTGTTTGGAAGCATAGCTCATCATAGAAAAACATAACTGGTCATAAACCAGATTAAATACATTCTATGTTTAGTATTATCATTTTCACTCTTACACGACTGAAGAGAATTACTGTAGAACTAACCAGTGCATTTGACCAGTGTAGCACTATCACAAGTAATGAACATGGCTGGAGTTGATGGAGTGTGAACTTCCCCAAATCAAATAAAGAACAGGACAGAGTGGTTAACCTTCGATATGGGAAAAAGGGATAACCCCCCCCCCAACTCTTTAAATAGTGAGTATAGCTCTTACTACATACACTCACAACTTCAGCAAGGGGAAAAATCGAAGCCTGACAGGCCTGTTGGGCCTGGGAATAGTTGCTAAGCTATGATTGGACAGTTGCTGTTCGTGTGAGGGGTTTAGTGAACAGTTGATTAAACGAATAATTTTTTTCCTCCGCAGAAACTGAACCTTTGAAAGGAGGGTTTGGAACTTTTGAGCATTATTGTCTAACTCCTTTTCGTGATTTTCTGACTCAGTGAGAACTGACAAATGCTTGCAGCATAGCTCAGCTGTTTTTCTCTTTTCGTGAGCATTGCACATCTGATTAAATTAGCAAAGATCATCGCACTGTCTGACCGATTCTGTTAATCTTTATAATTGTAGCATCAGTTCAAACTATCCAGCTCCTCCGGCTGTTGTTTAGAAGTGCTGCTGTCTGTCAATGTTACAGGAAATCATCACTGAGGCTTTGGCCTCAGATAACGTTCTCCCCCCTCCGGTGTCAAGGAGAAAGCCGGGCTAACTTTCTCTTTCCTCCCTCTGCCTTCTCTCTCCTTCCATCCTAATTGGCTGTCAGTGTGAACAACCAGCTGTCTGACAGAGAGAAAACTCTGATTACAAAAGCCCTCTTTCTGAAGAAGGCCAGAGGATGTGGTGTTTGCCAGGCTGAGCTGAGGAAAGAGGATTGAGGAAGAATTTGAGTGGATTACTAGCCATTTTCCTCCCCTCCTTCTTTCTATCTCTTTACGTCTTCCTCTCTTCAACGCATCTTTCCTCGTCCTCTGACTCCACTCTATCCTCTTCTTCCTCATTCGTCTGCCAAAGGGATGGATGGGAAGTATCCCCTTGACAATCTGTGGAGTCTCACAGCCTAAACGGCATGAAGAAACTCAATGTTTGTCACAGCTGCTTGGCATGAAAGGATTTGAGGGAGCATTAGGCTGCTATACTCCCGTGGATTAGTACTATTACCAGACAGACTCATCTATATTGCCACTATCCCAGCTTTACCTGTCATTACTTCGTGAATTTGGCATGATGTTATTTAGATGGACTTGTTCGGGCACATATTCCTGAGTTTCTGTCAGCAAACTTTCTGCTATAAAAGTATTATTTTTCATTTTTTAACTGAGATAAAAACACATTTATCATCTGGAACAGCAGAGGAGTGAGCGCAGGTTAAAAACTTGAAAGGTAGTTAGTGTTGATGCCTTTAGAGATGTGCGACTCTCAAGGTGGAGGCCTTTATCACTGCTCCACAAAGAGGAAAATGTTAAATTTAAATGCTATCATGGCATTTGAATTTGTAATCACACCTGAGACCAATTATCACAAACACCCTCGCCTATATGCCATCAGTAAACCATTAACCACGGAGTGCATGATTAGGCGTTTTGTTTATCTACCTCTGGTGCATTTCTCTGTCATTTTTCATCCGGCCGCTGTCAGCTTTGTGCTCCTCCTTGAAGGAGCAAAAAGCCATTTATTGCCTCTTTGCTGTGTACCTCTTAAACAACAACGACTTACTTTTGATCCTATACTAGTACTTTCAGCCTAATACTCAAAACAAGAGTAATGCGAGTGGGAAATGGGGTGTGAAATGTGTCTGACAAGAGAACAAACCTTGTTTTTTTTACAAATTAAATAATGCATAAGGGAAAGAAAACAGATCATGTACTGTAGATATAGCCCAGATGAGCATTTACAGTATTATGAGCCTAAACAGAATCTGGACGCTCCAGCACTGTTGAGCCGTTACCTATTGTAGAATGCTACCAATCACCCCCAACCCAACTCCCCTAGAAGCTCCCAAGTTGCTGTGTGAGTTATGAAGGAGGCTTCTTGCCATGTACTAGCATCTCTCCAGCCCAGACCCCGGGGGTATGTGACAAATGTTCCACAGTAGCCCCAGTCATCCGGTAGACACGCAAACCCAGTCGAATGGAGAACAGTCTTTGTCCTCTTACGTCGTGCCAATGGGGAACGGCCCACTGAGCTGAGAGGAAATTAGCTTTGCTAGGCCAGGTAATTAACTGGAAGTTGAGTGGCTGCCATGTTCGAGGGTAGGACTAGGCCTGAGGGAACCTCTGTCAGTCCCAAAGTCACCAGCAGTAACCACATTTAGCCACCGTGTTACATGTTACATTTACTTCAGCTGTAGGTGTGTCATGCTGAGAGCTGGCAGTCGGAGGGTATCAGGTGGGAGTGAAGGAGGTGAGTGCAGCAGGACAGATGCAGCTGAGTACATGTACTGTATGTGAGCTTTCACTGAGCTTGATGTTTGGAAGCTTTTAGTTGCTTCAGTCTGAGTGAGTTTGCTCAAGATCATTAAAAGAATAATAGGAGAAATGATTAGAGACCCTCTAGTGATGGGATTACACCAGCTGCAACACCCGTCAACATGCTGACATTCAGGCCCAAGAGTTCTCAGAAGTCATTACCACATTATTGCATGAGTACTCGGTATTTAAGGGTCGGAGCATGCCCATCTTTACCTTAGCCCTCATTTTGATATCAACTACACAACTGTAATATTTAGTTAGTATATCTTGGTGTAATTCCATCGCAAGATGGTCCCTTGTCATCTATGCCATGGATGTAAATCCCAGCTTAATACCTTGTAATTCTGTGCTTGTTCATTCACATTATTAAACAAGTAGCAGAGTTCTAATAATTGATTAAATTGAGGAGAACATGTATTAGGGAAATGACTGTTAGGGTGTCCCCTGCATTTATGATGGTCATTGAATTAAGGATTCAATGGCAAAGCACACTTCATTTTAAAATCATAGATGCAAACTGTGAGATAATTCATAATGCTCTTCTTCCTTCAAATCACTACTTTTCAACTCACCTCTGGTCTCCAGCAGTGATACAGCTTCTTTTTGTGCACTAGGTGTGGCTCTTTCCATAAATTTCTTGACATGACTGAATAAGGTCGTGCTGATTATTTATGTGAAATAATATTTAATATTTAAAATAATATTTATGATTATTTTCAGAGGGACAAAGAAACCATCATGTTAACATGTAGATGAAGATGGTTTCAAGTTGGTTTCGTAAACATAAAATGCATTAAATGCTTTCAAATCCAACTCTTAATTTGTAAGAGGAAGAAGGTGTTATTTCTTCCGTAAGTTACAGTTACATAGTCTCAGTTTATTACTCAGCTAGCTTTTCTGTGGTGCCAGTCTGTGGTGCATTAGCTTCAGCTGGTCAAGCAGCAGTGATGAGCTGCTTTGCTGTGATGGTTTTTAAAGCCCCACCATCAGTTAAAAGAGAGATAGACAGTGAGATAACATATCGGGAACATAACATGTCAAAAGCGATGCAACTAACAACATTATTATCGCTCCCTTTCACAACATCCAGGATGTAGTTAGGAATTTCCTGGGGCATAAATTTATCTCCTGCCTATATAATGCATTATGTGGATTTGATGTAATGTTTTCCCTGATGAGAATGACAGCAAGGTATGTGTGCAGCTCCCATTACTGCGGATGAATGGGCTGATCTTACCAACGTAAAATGATTTGCGCCATTGTCATTATATTCATATCATTATATCTCACTAGTTCCCTGTCAGTGATGTTTTCTCATCTGTGAAATTTTCTCTGAGACATATTGAAATCAGTTGCAGCTCAGGTATTTTTAATTACATTTTTCAACCTGCTTTTTTGAGAACTTTAGCTGTAGGTAAGCATAAATTGTGAGAATTCTCAGGTTTGAGCTACAGTGGATGACCTTTTTCTGAGCTGGTACGTTTCTTTCTTTTTGTTTAAAGGCAGGATGATGAATTTCAGGTAAAATCTGATTTTTGTTGATATTTCCTAATGGCTGCATTCTAGAGATTTGTTTTCTGTACATTCTGTATAACAGAGTGCCAAAAATCGTACATTCACTTCTTTAATGTGCTGCGTGAGATGTATGCAACATTTTAAGAGCAGACAATATAAATTCTTGTCAACACCCAGATGTTACCCCGAAAGGCACTGCACACAAGTGTCAATGTCAACTCATCCTTCAGGTTTTTATATTTCATTGCATTGTACTGAGGCAAACTGCCACACACACAATTTTTTTAAACAGCCGGCTGTGGCTCAGGTGGTAGAGCGGTCGGTAGTTCGATCCCGGCATCTCTAGTCTGCATTTTGAAGTGTCCTTAGGCAACATCCTGAAATTGCCTTCGATGTGTGTCATTGGTGCATTGTAGAATGTGCCTCACATTGAATGTGACAGTAGTGTAGAAGTGCTTTGAGTGGTCAAAAAAACTAGAGAAACGCTATATAAGTACAGAAAATTTACCATTTAAATTTCAATAGCTGATCAGATATTAAAATTTAATGGTAAATACCATACATTGCATTACTTCTATCAAAAAGAAACACAACTACAGGAGGATTAGTTGTTTCCATTAACGAGGAGAGAGACAGAGCAGTCTGAGAAAGTATAAACAAGTTTCAGAGGCTTGTGGGGGCTGAGAAGACCCATTAACTATAGACCCTTGGTGCTAAATGAAGGAGCAAAGAATTCTGGAATGTGTAACATCATTCACAGGTAGTGAAATTACAAGTATTGCAGATCATCCCAGTCCATCTGAGCCACACACACAGCTCAGTCCTCTACACACTGTTATATTATTCATCAGCACTAAGGAGTGATGGGTGGTGACATGTTAAAATAGGACAACAGCAGTTTATCTTGCAAATGTCTGCTTGAATAATTAATTTACCTTTGAGAATCATAGCAAAATGAATACCCCGCCAATGTGACTGACAGCTCGGGCCCTCGTAGGATGGTGAGGGACGATGTGGGGGCCCGAACACAGAGGACAAAATCAACAAAAGAAGAATTAAGGGCTGATGTTGTGACAGCTCTCACTTCTATAAATCTCTCTGACCTGATTCAGTTTCTTTCTCATTCATTTGATTCCTTTTATTTAAATATGAATCTAACAGAACAAATATTTGAAATTTCAGTTAGTATCAATATGCTGAGTCCCTTAGATAAGAAAAGCAAAATAACTGCACATATACACAACCCCCCCACACACACACACACACACCGCCACCACCACCACCACACACACACACACACACTCAAAAAGCCCCTGTAGGTAACAATTATCCACCTCTACTCCATTGAGTTTCATACACTCTTCTGTCCCCAGCCTCACAGTGAGCCACACTCCAGATACCAGGGGTTCAGAGAGGGCAATATGCCTACATTGCAATGTTGATGAGTCCTTGTTTCTTAAAAGGAATACCTCCACAATTTAGGAAAGATGCTTATTCAAATTCTGTCTAACGATTTAGAGTATTACTGTTCTCATGTGTGTGCATTAACCATCGAGCAAGTTAACCAGTACACTTAGCTTAATTTTAAAACTCCCCTTAAAAATACAAATTGTTGTTTTTACATTTTTGTTTGTGTATGGATCAAACAAAAAAGACATATTCTGTTAATTAGTGTTAATTAGAGGTTGTAGTAGGTGTTTTTGTGAACTTTGTACACAGCCAGGCTGCTGTTTCCCCCTGTTGTCACGATGATCAGCAAGAGTAATTGCTTCTGAGCTCTTGCTCTCTCTCTCTCTCTCTCTCTCTCTCTCTCTCTCTCTCTCTCTCTCTCTCTCTCATTATGGTATATGGTATTCCCACAATGCCTACCCACAACATTTCCTAGCATTTGCATGTTTAATGCTTGGAAAAAAACTGCTGTCATGTGCCTTTAAGCATGGCATATTCTATTAAATCTGGGAAAAATATAAAAAATGTGAAAATGAGAAATCCTTAGGCAGACATTTTGTTTGTGAAGACACCTTGATGTCGCCTTATTTTTTTAAAATTTTTTTTGATTTAAAGGAGTTTACCCTTATGTCACCCTGTCTAATTTTATTGATTTGACAAAGAAATACAGGCCACCAGGGTCCATAACTCACAACCAATGCAGCCAGTCATCATGGAGGCGGTACAATATAGTGCAGCAGAAATGACCAAAGAAATGAAATTCCCCAGAGCTGAAGTGGTATCACTGTTAGCCACTGAACAAACACTGACTTAACTCCATAAATACCCTGCGTCCTGTTCCCACTTGGTGTGTGTGTTGTGGCAACGTATAAGCTCTGAATTATGCATTCAGAGTTGCACATAACAGCACTGACTGCAGCTGCCTGACAGACATGAAGACAAGCTGCTTTCCTACCAGTCATCCTTGCTGACGGACGGACGGACAGACTGACTGACTGACTGACTGACTGACTAACTACTAGCTAAACGGAAGGTCACTGATCTACCATGCATCTCCACTCTCCACAGGCTTTCCTGTCCAGCCAGCTTAAATAATTTATGTGGCAATTTTTAGGAGATCTGAGGGAATGGCCATGTGAAATTACCTTGCATTGATCTTGTAAGCTGAGAGAAGAAGGGGGGGCACACAGACCAGATAGGACTGACAGATGAGCAGCTACTGAGGAGAGCAGGTTCTTGTATTTACTGATTTGACTCAGACATCAATAACAACTTGATTACTGGTTATTACAAATTATATAGCAGTCACTGAGAATTTTTCTCAGAAGTGCTTTATTTCTACTGCTCAGATTCCAGCCTCCTTGAACCATTTTGCAGACTCGATTTTCATCAAACCAAGGTGATCTGATTTTTTAAAATAATGCCTTTAAAAAAGGGTCTTGAATCTCTTCTATGAACTGTATGTTGATGAGTTTTATAGAGTTAATAAGTGGTGTCTGGCTGCAGAGGGAAAAGGGTTCCCCATCCGTAACAGTGATTTATTCTGTATGGGAGCAGCTTCTCCCAAGCCAATCTCACAGATCTCTTTGTGAGGAAATTTACAGCCTTTCACTTGAGCTCTGATGTACAGAGGTGGAATTTGAGGGAGCTTAGGCTGAGCATTATTCTGGAGTAATCACATTATCTGTGTACTCGTGCTCTGACCCACACCGAAACCCCTTCCCTTTACACATCTCTCATTCTGTTAAATCCAATTTTGGTTTCAATGCCCTGCCCATAACTAAATCAGCAAACCCCGTCTAAGTGTGCTGTTTTCTCACTTTATAACTCTCCTTGAAGAGGTCATAGACGATGGTTTGAATTCAATGAGGGCGACTTTCGTTAGACATTGATCCAGATCACTTTAAAGGGATTCTCTGGATTTTGGCATATGGCTGCTGCATGTTAACAGGACTCCTCCATCACAAGACAGCAGGTTGTACTCTTGTGACCTGTGAATGTGTGACTGCCGACCTTGAGATGGTAAATCCATTTAAGCTAATCATTCTTGCACTTTAACAGTCGAGGTT
The DNA here is from genome assembly GCA_016859345.1 of Istiophorus platypterus. Taxonomy (NCBI): domain Eukaryota; kingdom Metazoa; phylum Chordata; class Actinopteri; order Istiophoriformes; family Istiophoridae; genus Istiophorus; species Istiophorus platypterus. The sequence goes on along the minus strand of CM029114.1, from coordinate 21,994,338 downwards.
TGAGTCCGAACATACAGGACTGAGTTAGTTTGATACACTGAACAACAAACTGTATTGTTTCCACCAGCTCTTGGATCACAAGCTCCATGCTCTGTCTTTCCTGACCTGACCTGACATATTTTCTGTGGCTGTGCAGTTGTGTTATACACATGCAGATGTAGTAAACTGTAACGATGGATAGAAATGTCAGCATGTCAGACTGACACAAAGGACAATGCAGTGAGACAAAAATATCAACCAATCTTTGAAACTGATCTGGACGTCCCAGACAAGGTAATAAGCTCAGGAACAGAGGGGCGCCACCCTTCATACTGTGGGAGATGACAAGGTCCTGCCCACGTGTGTTTATTATGAAAAATCATCTGGAACACATCTAAAACTAATCACATTGTGTAGAGGACACGGGCTAGTATTCATTTTGCACTAACATAGATGGCATTAATTCATGTTTCAGAGCTCTGGCGTCAATTCAAAACCACTTTCAAAAACTGCTTGGGTGTCACAGTTGGACTGCAGTATGTTTGTATCGACCCATCAGAGCACGTTCAGATGCAGCCCTGCATTCAAATGTGTCATCCAAGTAACCATCAGCCACACTTCTTTTGCATTTCTTTACCCCTCCCCTGCTGTTTAGTTTTGACAAATTGAGATTTGAAAAGGGAAAAAAACCTTAAATGTAAAATTTTTAATATATCTTTTATCAGGTACATACATTTCTAGTTAATCAGATTAAAAAAAAAAAATCTCATTCAAGGATCTCTTCAATAATAATGTATAGGTCCCCCAGAAAAAAATATTTCTACTATCTCTGTCTGTCTGGTGAAAGATCAGATAGTGAAGAGGACACACAGAGAGCTGAAGTGAAAATGGAACTTAAAGGTTCTGTTCAAGAAGGGAAAAAAAACTAATTCAAAATCCCATTGACCTTTCTCAGTTGTAGGTCATGTGGCTCAATTCATATGTCTAGATAAGGATGATACTTTTTTGCATAAAAGAACTTAATTAATACTTCTCTTTTCTTGAATGCCATATTCCATGAATCATCGACCTTTGCTAAAGGTTACAGCTCGCCAAAAGAGGTAAGACCCTGAGAGAGTCGAGGGGTCAGGGTTAGCTCGCACATTATAATAATAACAGCAGGACAGAGAGAACACTATAAAAACTTTAGGTTGCAGCGATTATAGCTAAAAAAATGGAAAATTAATTTTTGCTTTGTTGAATTGAGCTTGTTAATTTTTATGGGAGCTGTCGCGTTTTGTATGTTTACAAAGTAATGAAAGTATTAGTTTTCTTTTTCATAAAGACAGATGAATGAAAAGTTAAATGAGAGATTGCACTGAGAGACAGAGGCCAGTCTGACGTCATGGCTTTAACTCTCCATGCCATCCTGGTAAAAACGGGTACATTTAAGTTCCCCGTGAAATGTGTCGACTGCAACATTTTCATAACAAAAACTCATAAAATAACATTGTCAAGCCCACAGTTATTGTCGATAGTGCTGTAGTCTAATAGCATGTGTAGCCAATGGTTCAGTTCAGTAGTCAGCCAGCAGTAAAGTAGCTTGAGATCAGCTAACTAGCAGTTGTAGTAGCTTGGCTGCCCTTATCTGTCACGTGACCCTGGCCTTGCATGTTGTGGCTGCTGAGAGTCTCCTACCTGTGTTAGTGAGTTAAGTTAGACTTATTGTGGTGCATTACCTGTGGAGGCTATATACACTCAGCTGCTGTAGCTCTGCTGGTGTGCACATCTTGAAAAATATAACTACATGCAGCACAACATCATGCCACGTGCAGAGCGTAGGAAGTGTGAGTGGTCATCTTGGGCTACTTGTGCTGTTAATTGTGTGTTCTCCTTTGCAGTAACAAACATCTAGCAAGGCCACCTCCTCTGTAAACCTCCTATTGGCCACAAACGTCACTCTCTATTATTGTGAATCAAAGTATCACGCATGGTTGCAAATCAATCTGGACATGCCAGACAAGTCTTAAGTGCTCAGGAACAGAAGGGCTCCAACCATTTGTGTGTTATGAACATTCATCTGGAACACTTCTGGAACTAATTACATTGTATACTGGGTACTTGGCATAATTTTAACTTTGTTCCAATATAACCAACATTAATTCAGAGCTGATTTATTTATTTAGTCACAAGGGGATGTCATTGCTAGACCGCTCTATATTTGTATCGATCCATCAGAGCATGTTCAGACAGTCCTGCCTCCAAATGTATCAGCTATATAACTATCACCTAAATATCCTTTAGATCTTTTGTATGTTTGTGTTTGTGCATTAGAAGGAAGCGAGAGGCATGTGAATCCTGTATTTACTGCTCTCTTACAGGTCTCTGAGCTTTGCTTTAACCGTGAAATCAATCCCATTCCACACGCCGTGACCTCCACATGAAAATACCCCCCAGCCCACTGCTGCATCCCCCCAACTCTTTGGAAGAGTTTTCATATCTCTCGTTGCCGTCTTGCCTCATCCCCCTCCCCCACCTGAAGATAAACAGAGTGAGGGAAGGGACAGGGAACGCAGGGATGGTGGCCCCTGGAATCTCTTACAGAACTCAGCGGTCACAAGAGCGTTATGAATCTTTAATGTGAGATGTTGGCGCGCCAAGGAGAGGAAATGTGCTGAAAACATGATTATGGACTCCTGGGGAGGAAACGGTCGGTGGAGAGAAAAGGAGAGACAGGGAGCTACTGTGTATCAAGCAAGGGAGAAAGAATAAAGTAATTGTTTTGAAGGGCAAGGGAGGTAAAGAGGGATAACATTTTTTTTTTAGAGAGGATGCTTAAGGCAAAAGTATTTTTCACTGCTTTAATGAACCAAGTCCTAACTGGAATTAGTTATAGAGCCAGTAAAGTATGAGAGCAAATACTGTATGTCCTGAGATTTGTCCTGAGAGGCAGACATAAAGCAGCGAAGGAATCTGTGGTAAAGGATGTCAAGATAGAGCCAAGAGCCTGTCTTGTGTTCAAGGGGCGTAAAGCTGAGCACTATAGTGTGATGTCTTACACTTGTCAGAGTGTCAGAAAGCATTACTGAACTTTTAGTGGACAAAGTTGTTCAAATCTCTCACTCATTAAACAAAATAAGTCCTTGTTTCTTGTCTCAATGTCTGTCCTCCTTCATTTCCTTTTATTGTTTCACTTTATCTTTTAGTCTAAGATTCGACACGCTTGATGATTAAAGTGGAGATAAATCTGCCCGTCTGTGGGTGTGTGTGCGTGTTTTCACCCTGTGATGCACATTTGGCCGCCCTGTGAAGGTTGTTGCTGCTCTGCTCGCTGTCACTTGCACCATTGCAGCAGAGATTTAAACAGACGTGGGGTAAATATGGAAAAGTTGTAAATGCTGCTCTTTACAACACAACACAAAGTGGTGGCCATGGACATCATGCTCCTTTTACTATTTAAAGTCATCTACGTTGTTACTTTTATCAAGCAAAGCTTTGAGTTTACGGAAGAAAACCATAAAGATAGAAATACACATAGGGAGAAATACACGTATTGGCTTTCATTCCAAGGGTAAGAAGCAAAGGGAAACAACTAGCCTAGCTCCACTTGAAGCAAAAAAATGCCCCAGCGTTGTATATCCCATGTTTAATCTGTTAACAAACAGAAGTGTGAAACAGTTGAACAACAGTTATCATGCTTGACGTTTCTATTCGGGCATGCCATCAAGCGGTGAGGATACTGCATGTCATTGAGGAGCGGATGAATAAAATTTTGTTGGTCAAGAAGTAGTTACACCGCACCACATGAGTTTTGGACAGAGCCAGGCTAGCTTTTTCTCCTGCTTCCAGGCTTTATACTAAGATAAGGTAACCACCTCCTGGTTTTAGCTCCATAATTAACATAAAGCCATGGGAGTAGTACCAAATTTCTCATCTATCTATTGGCAAAAAAGCAAGGAAGGTGTGGTTCCATCAGTTTTTGCATGAGTGGTGCAGTCTGTTTCTATAACAAACATATTCCCAATTTCACCATTTACACATATTCCTGCTTATAACAAAAGCGAGTAGTACTCCATTAGCATAGTTTATATATGAATCATATATTTAATTGTTTTGGCAGCCTAAAAAGATAGCTCTGACCCATTTTATCTTCTTTTGTCAAAACAATGCATTAAACCTTGTTTCTTCCTCTGTCTCTTTCCTCCTCTCTTTGTCACAGCTTTGATATCAGCTGGTTGCTGCACCAACAACTGTAGAAATGTCAAGCTATGGGACAGGTAAGATCCCTTTGCCACCTTGATCCTTTTTTTGTAAACACCTTTTTTTGTTAATTAAAGAAGAACATCTAATGAAGTCATTGTCCGTTCTTTCCACAAGGGTCCATAATCCTGCAATTAGCTCCCATTATTCTATTTTACCACACATCGTGCTTCCTCTAGCTGGAGTCTTGAAACTTGTTTATATTTAATTGTTGGGTTGGAGAGTACATGTGATTTATATTAAATAAAACCAGTATAGGAATGTTTTCACTTTGTCATCTGGCTAATCAGTAGGTGAGCAACAGAATATAATCTGTTGTGATCCTGTGTCATTGCAGGGTCGTTATATGGCTAAGACCGGTGTACCAGATGAGTAATATGTTTGCATGCTTGCTCTGGTCCAGGTGTAATCATAGTGGGTTTACAGTGGGACTACAGAGTTAAAGGTGACCCTATCCTGTCCCTGTGTGGCATCCTACATCTTCACTCAGGCCTCAGTGGGGGGCGAGATGGCCGTGTTAATATTTAATGACTGCAAGACAAGATGTACTTCCCCCTGGAGGATAGTCCTGCTCCCCACGGCCACTTCTGTCGCAGAGCACGTGCACCACCCTTGTATAATAAAGCATAAGTCCCATGCATTCTCATGATCGTTCTTCCAAATTACGGTGACTTTTTCTAGCTTTGGATTAAAGAGGCGTCAGCCTCATTTTCCTTCACATTAGTATTTTCTCCCCATCACGCCTTCCGCACCTGCGCTTTTTCAGCCTATGCCCACTTACCTCTGAGCAGAAATATCATCATTCAGATGAGGAATGGAAGAAAGTGTACTTTATATCAGTGCATGATTTGTGAGGCTAAAAGAAAAGCAAAAAGTATGTGCCAACAATGCAGGTGGAAGTCAGGTCCCATGGCCGTCCCCTTGCTCTCCAATATGGTGGAGACAGATGCAGGCAGGAACAAAAGGATCTGTCACGGATAAGCAACACAAAAGCCTGCAGTGATGAACATCTTAGTCACTCGAGCTCTCTGTCTCTTTCATTTGCTTCTCTACAAAAAATTTGTCTGCTTCTGTCTATTCACATATCTGTCTACCTACTGTATGACACGAAGGGACAAGTTGTAACTAATGGCTTTATTAGAGGTTAATAAATCATTCGCTAATGCTTAATGGTAATTCTTAATGGCCATGAACATTTTCTGGGGTGCCAAGTTGTGAAAAATCCCTGTGGCTGGTGTTTTTCCTCCAGCGCTACAGAGCATCTTGATCCATTTAGGAACAACTTATTAACATTTACATCTGCAGAGTTAATGGATTATTTTAAGAGCCCGCAAAAAGATGACCTTCAAGATAAAATTCAGTATTTGTGTTGGTATTTGTGCGGGAAACCTGTACTTATCTAGCACGATGAATTGGCCTTTTTCACAGAAGACATTTAGGTATGTCACTGTAAGAAATGCAGGTGTAAATGATGAATTAATTAGGAAAGATCTCCATTTAGCAGCTCCAGGTTCAGGATCATCGTATCATCCATGCTGGCATTACTGGGACACTTGAGTAGAACAGAGCTGCTGGTAATATTACTAGTAACATCTATAAGTCAAATGTCTGCTTTTAAAAAAGAGAATGAGGGTGGAATCATACCTGTTTTTACTGCTAATGCTTCCAAAATAATGTCTTTCCATGCAGAAATTTAGTAGTGCACTGTTACCTCGAAGACAATTATCCAGCAAAGTGCCTCATTAGAAAGTAGTGCCACATTTTCTGCTGGATGAATACATCCATCAGAATTTGCATTTTCTTTTGTAAGATCCTAGAAATTTGCTTTATGCAAAATTAGCAGAATATCCTTATACACAACTGCAGTTTAAAACCAGGCATAAAGGGCCTCAGATGCGTTTGTATGCTGGTCTTTCCTGTTTATCAAATCAGCCAAGGATCAATAATGCACCAAAAGAGTCATACTGTACTAATAAGATCACTTCTTGCTTTTCTTGTTTTTTCTGAACAGCTTTGATGCCTCGTCTTGACCACAACTAGACCAGTAGGGCTCCTCAAACAGAGGAGGGGTCGCAGCGGCACAGCCCTCCTGCGTCTCTGGCCTTGATAGACACGAGGTCCCCTGGGCGCCGCTGTCCACGGTTCCACATGGTCTGCTGTCCATGGCCTCATCCATGTCCACAGCTATGAAACAGCCTGCCTCCATTTTTTCATTTCTACATATCGAGAGTTTAAGGGGAGGGGAGTTTCTTGAGAGAATTCTATTAGTACAGTCGGTACAACAGCTAAATGGAAAAGACTGGATATCTCTCCCTGCCAACTGTGACATGGCTACCTCCTGGAGAGCACCCAGAGAGCAAGGGAGGGTCGCTGGGGATTGGTAAGAGGAGATGAAGAGGACTCTGCACTGTTGGTGCTGCTACCCCCTGTTTACAAATGTAGATCACTGGTGGAGAAGCACATGAATTAAACTTTCTAAACCCTGCTGTTCTCAACTTTGAACTATTTTCCGACACTCTCTTCCCTCTTTCTCTCTTCTGTTCCCCTCACCTAACCCCTCTCTTGTCCTGTTTTTTCCACTCCCACCCTTCTTTCCTTCATCTTCAAACATTTGTCATTCAAACTGTACAATGAGACTGCTGTAATCTAATGTTCTGTCTCTCGGTCTCCAAATCCAGCTGATCATATGATTGCCGTTGTCTCCTCTCCCTTCCTCATAAAATTCTAAACTTTTTCAGCCATTTCAACTGAAAATAAAAAACAAAACAAAAAGGAAATTTGTCAAAGATGTTCTAGCAAAGAAAAAAAAACCCAACCTTTTCCCGTGTCTTAAACCAAGATGGTCAACATTACTAGCTGCTGACAGATGTTCTAGTTCTATAAGATGCAATGTTCAGGTGTAATTTTTCTTTTTTGTATTATCTTCTTTGCTCCCTTAAAGCGCCTATATTGAAGCTGGGGGGAAGATTATACGTTTCTCCATGTTGTTTTTTACAAGGAAGTAAAGTCCAAGTAAAATGTAGATTATTGGATTAGTTTTCTATATATCTATATATATAAATATAATATGATTATTATTTTTGACTTAATGGTATTAGAACTATTATATGAAGATGCATATGATATATATATCAAATAATAAACAGACTTCTTTATGTAAAAGTGCATCACTTGTTCAGATTTTATTTCAATGTGTTTAAATGACTTGGAGATGATGATGTTTGCTGAGGAAAGTCTACAAGTCTACAAGTCACACACAGCAGCAGTCACCAAAAAAATATCAGGCTAGAAGTTGTTTCTTGGAATTGGAATTTAAAAAAACAAGCATTTTTTTAAGGGTGTAAGTTTGATTACAAGAAATAGAAATATACTTGAACTAGTTTAATAAAGCTCAAGGAAAAAAAACATACCGGCCACCACATGTTAAATGTGACACCCTCACCTGATGCCCCATCTCATCCTGTCAGATGGGAGACAATGGGATCAAACTGGAAAGAATTTCCTGTTAAATCACTGCAACTTAAACAGATAGGCCTTCCTTCCTCTGCAACAACAACCTTCGTTCACATCCTGAGCAACACAGTCAATCCAGCTGTGTTTTTACATTCAACAATAGGATGTTCCACACTATTGTGTGTGTGTGTTTATGATTAAGTTAAAGGATACAGCTGATGATATTCTATATTTTGTTATCGTCAACAAATCCCATAAAAGACCCAGACTAATGATGCAATAGTCAATCTATCAATACGTTATAAGTTCCCAGCCCTGTCTGTTGCCCAAGCCCTTTTCCCCCCATAAATATTTTATTTTCAAAAAAAGGCTAAATAATTTCCTAATACAGCAGGGCACAGTAGTTTTTAAAAACATTTCTCAGACAGGAGTATAAAGTGCAATTGTTGGGGACTACTTTTGGCTGCAGGATAATACACATTTGGCACTCTAGTGAGAATGGCAGCAGGATAGTGTGTGTGGGATTGATTGAAATAAACTACAGTTCCCATGCTCATGTAATGAAGGGACACATCATCTGCTGCAACAATGTCACTCAATGTATTTTTGATTTTTTTTAGACAACAATGGAGCTCTGTGGCTCTGAGGAGTAAGATATATCAGACAGAAAAAAACTTGTTAGTTGGATCAATTCTTTTCTGATATCTGGGATTTCATGGGGTTTGTTGACTATAAGAAAAACACAATATATCAAAAGACTTTTCCTTTAAAATTAACATTCTAGAAACGCATCTGTTATGTTTATGATTAGGTATGCCTCCACCTCCTGGAAATGAATCCAAGTCAGTACAAGGTCACAATTCCCCATTCGTCCTTGTGTGTGTGCATTTTTGTGTATTAGGTCATCCACTGGGTTAAAGTATTATCGGTACACTCACAGTGCAAGTGAAAGCAAACTGAGGCTGATCTGGTTTGATCTGATTGCTCAGAGTGATTAGGGTTTACTTATTTGCTTGAGAAAATCTCTTTAATGAGGGTCTATGCTGTGCTGGTATTTAAACTCGACATATTGTCCTCCTATGGGATGCCCTGCTGGGGAAGCATCTGGGGATCTATAGTGGCTGATGGAATTGAGTGATCGTCTTATCTGTAAAGCAGAAAGTGTTTTTGCAGTGAAAGGAAAAAAAGCACCACATACTCTGTTTATAGATGTGTATTATTGGAGGGACATTTCTTAGATGCAGAGGAAAAATGAAAATTCTTATATTCAGTGCAAATGTTGTACATGAAGGACAGTGGTGAGGGAAAAGAACACAGAAAAAAACGTATGAATCAGTGCATTATTTTAATTTGTGTAATTGTGTGTATATAGCGCTATGAATACAGTATAGTGTAAATGTCCCTCCTTTGTTTTGACCATTTAATCTAATGGGTGTACAAATGTGCATTTATAAAGGAATGTGGAGGTAAATGTGTGTGATCTTGTGCATGTGTGTGTGCTGCTCAAAACGCAGGGTCATATGGATGGTGTGTACATTCCAGCCAGCCTGACAGCAGCAGGTTGATGAAGACACATCCCTGCCTCCTTTTCCAGGAAGAAATAAGCAGGTGTATGTGTGTGTGTTTATATTGATTTGTGAGCATCCATGCCGTTTTTCTCTCTTTCAGGATATTCATGCACAGTAAATGTATTTGTGCGTGTGAGAGTTGTCCTGTGAGCTGCAGCTGATGTGTGTGTGGGTGAGAGCATGCAGCGCCACTGATCTACTCTGCTGCATTGCAGCACATCCTGCCCATCCCGAGGTCACCGTCGTCCTCCGCCAGGGCACTCCTCCAAGGTCACAACAGGTCAATCCTCCCCATCTGCATACGCAGCCGCTGCGAGGGTAAATCTATAAACTCCACACCAAATCTGTTAGAGCAACGAGACACCAGTAAGAACCAGAGCTGGAGATAACCATACACAGGCTCCATGGTCACAGTAATCTATCAGCCCGGAGAGCAGGCATGTAATCTACCCAGATGACCGGTCGATCAACTGGGAAAACCGATCAACACAAGATGAACTACTCCAGCACACACATTCTACATGCAAATAAATGCAGCTTAAGTCACATGTAGAGACACTTTGAGTTGGGAGCTGTTAGTCTGGTGGAATTTACTGTCCATCTGTGGAAGATAAGGACTTTTATGGGAATCACCAAAAGGCATCTGGAGCCAAGGCTTTATGACCAAAAATGCCCTGGTTTTGATTTATAGTGACACAAGGGAAATGATTGTTTCATATGGTACTGACTGAGTTAAAATGGAGAAAAAAATTAAATGGAAATTAACCCCATGTATTGCATTTCAAAATCACATTAAAAAACAAAAGACAAACAGGTAAATTAGAAAATTATGTCCAGTCATTTTTCTATATAGTATTAATAAGCACTAATCACACGTTCATGGGAAAAAATGATTTATTTCTTCATTTTCAAAATGTTATCCAGCAAAATACAGGATTTATTCTCAGAGAAACAACATTCAAGGATAATAACGGTTTATCACATTTTACGTAATATTGTACTCACCAAAGTAAAAGCTGTGATCAGGGTAACAAAGCAACATCATAACAATGAAGTCTGATAGGACAAGAAATGAGCACATTTTATCAAAGCTGAACTAGTAGACAGCTAACTGTCTAATGTGGGGGTTGTCTAACATCTGTAAAATTGACTGCTTGTGTTTCTCCCTTTCCCTGTCAGACTTCTTTTTAGAGAAGTTCAGAGACTTTAGCAATTAACTTGGTGAGTACAATGTTTTTATTGATCAGAGAAATGATGCCCAAAACTATGAAAATAAGACATAACCTGAAATAAACATTGTAATTAAAGTAGAAATAAAACTGTACTGTACTAACACTAACACATGCATTTGCCAAATCACTGACAGTGTGAGGATATCTGTGCACTTTGGGAAATGCAATGTGTGACAGGTGAATGACTTGCCTTCTGACCATGTCCCTTGCCTAGTGTGGCTTCAGGGAGCTGTTTGACATGGAATAGCTTGTCATAAATACTCAGCTCAGCTCGTCTGCCAGGATGTTCAGGGTTTTATTATTACATTCACGCTTCAGGAGGATTTCAATGGGGCTATCAATGATTCATCATTTAGATACAGAGGAAACAAACAAATAGACCCCCCTATGATTTAATGTAACACAGAAAAGTCTCAAATTGCACTCATATGAAGGAATTTGTTTGTTTATTTAAATGGGTGGCATCCCAGTGGGCTCTCTGGTTTGAAACATGAAGCACTACAGATGGCCAAGTGCAGGAACACTGAAAGGAAAAAGCTCCTATCATTCATGACACTGACTGCAGGCTCTCTGGAGACAGAGAGAAATGAGGAGCTTTCTTTAGGTACACTGATTTTCAGTAAATGAACACAGGCACAAGGTCTGGACAGACGTTTGTTTTTTATCCGACAAAAGAAGTGTAAAAACTTTTGTGACATGACAAAGATCTATGTTATGTTGCGTCTGCATCTGAGGTGAGGAAACAATGTGCTTCATGTCCATTCTGTTGGTGATCATAAAAGGATGAACCCCTTTGTAATTACAAACATGTTGTTGTAAACACAGCATCACTTAAGTCTCGCAGTCTCACAAGAAAGCGTGTTTAACTTCTCGCCCCATGTAGGTCACCATCACAAGCAGGAAAATCACGTCATTGCAATGACTCGTTTCCTAATGACCCATCTCTAGTACAATAGAAGTTAATTACATCCTCTAATGGCTTCACGCACTAAGGCTAATGGCCAGCAGAGATAACAGATCTCTCATTACCACTGTGCATATATCTTGGCTGCAATGGAGAACTTATCAAACAAACTGTGTGCACTTCATTGTTGGCGAACTTGCCACATTTATAGTGGTCCTGTTCGAAAGGGAGGACATTGTATTTAAATCTGTCATTGAGTGCTGGTGCCACTACAACACACATCTCAGTTATGAGGTAATTGCGCTTTTTGATAAGGTGACCAGCACTGCAATGGAGTTGCATGGTGAGAAAGCCATGCAATTGTCATGGAAAGTCAATAAATTATTTAAATCCATATTTAAGGTGATAATCTGAGATGCTTTGAAACTCTTACACATTCAGATGCAAAGCAAGATTTGTTAGAATTTAAAACACAATTTAAAATAGGATCCACACAAATCGGTTTTGGTTGAGAAAAACCGAATGTAGGGATAACTTTTGCTTGTTTACAAGAAAACTCCACAGGGCACCTTTAATTTTTATAGTTCTTGATATTTATCGAGTCACAAAATGGCTATAGTACATTTCCAATGTGTGTTTGACAGTTATAGTTTTTATTCATAAATATAAATTTGGGATTTTATTTAATTAACTTAGTTGTTTTTGTCTCTGTGACCATATTTATAAATAGAAGTTTCGGTTCAGAATAAAAATCCAAACAAATACACAGTATTCTCCTCCACTATGCAAAGATTTCTGTCATTAGTTGGAATTTTGATGCTAGTTCTGAGTTAACTTGCCTGAGAGCACCTTCAGAATCAATAAAAAGATTGCTCTGGATCTTGCTCTACATAAAATATGTGCTGACTTCTAGGGCAGAGCTTCAGGGTGCCAAGCTGAAAGGGAGAATAACTATTTTGTGTCATTCAGTAATGTTACCCAGCCAATAGAAATACTGAGCCTATGAGGCAGTACACTAACTTGTGTTATGTTCCTGTGGTGAGTCATGTCATGCTGACTGATGGACTGATTCATTGATTGATTGATGTACAAGGACTGGGAGCCAGGAAGCATTCATTCTATTTGCAATTGCAGTCTGTGTGTAATTAGCAACTGATTTACTTAAGGCAGGAGCTAATTATGCAATCAGTGACTGATATAGCCTGCTTTTGATGTGCATTCTGCAAGAGAAGGAGAGCTTAAAAGGTACAATTCAGTAGTTGGTATATGTGAAAACTGCTTCTCTCTTCCAATTTCCCTAGAGACTTTTTGTGATGTGCTCACATTTTCTGCTGTCAGTGAGATTTTGGTATAGAATAAAAGTTAATTAAATTTTCTCTCTCTCTTCACGCCAATATACCTGCAGAAGTTGTACCTGCTTTTCAGAGATGGAGAATTTCCGACAAAAAAATATTCCTCGTAACAAGGTTTTTCTGGAACATGTTATACAAGAAAAAAAGGGATATAATGTATTATTTATCTTATCTTATCTTATCTTATCTTATCTTATCTTATCTTAGCTTATCTTATCAGTGATAAGCTTGTCACTCTCTTGCATTGCCTCTGCAGTCTCGCTGTCTTTCTACCCTCATTCCTTGTTTCTTTTTTTCGCTCTGTCTTTTTAATTTTTTTCTGCATCCTGAGTGGATGAGCAGAGTCAGGGATGTTGATCTGAAGTGTTTCGCATTAACACAATCCTGACATGCAGTGACAGCAGTGGAGACAGGCAGAGGTAGGAGCTGAACTCAGTCAGAGACTTGGGACTGACTCATATAAAGGCAGGGATAGGAAGGAAAGACGAAGCCCTTTTTTTGAGTGAGCTATGTAGTCATGTGTTAAGACTCTTTGTCCCAAGGAAGTAATGGGATGTCTGTGTGTCTATCTTTCATTCTTTTTCTCTAACAGAAACTGTTGCTGCCTCCTCCCAAGTGCCAAAGGTATCGCAGACCTATAGTAGCTACTGTAACTACACAGAAGTACTATACTGAACATAACACAGTGTGTTATGTTCAATAAAAAAGGTATGTACTATGTAGAACAGAAGAATGTATTAAGAAGTAAGGAAGCAGATTAGAGAACATGCACACACTTAATTTAGATAAAATGTGCAGCACTGGCAGATAATACTATCTAGTGCAACATTTTAGAGTTGCAAATCTCCACTCCATCAAATATCCATGTCTTTAGAATGTAAAAGAAAACAGAGGTGCCAGAAAAAGCCAACATGAACACACAGTCAAGATGGAAACCACATCATACTAGTCAGTACAAAACATTTTCAAAAGGGTAACTGGGACACAGCAGGCAGAGGGAGCCTCAGCTGGATGTGAAGCTACTGAAGGAAGTGGACCTGAATTCAGAGCTGGGAGGCAACAAACAGCACCTGGTACAATGACAAATTTTTATCCTCTGATGAAGGAAGAATGCCTTTGGTTGATGATCGATCTTTCTGATATTAAAGCAGAAATCAGGGAACCAATGGAAATTTCTAATGTCTGAACTTATGACTTTCAATCTACCTCTGTCAATTATCAAATTAATAGGAGACACACTCTACCACAGCAGTGATGCCAGCAATAAGCCATCCTACCACCTTCACATACACATATATTCACACATACAATGTAATTATCATTTGACCCAGTACAACGAGAACCTCTCAGAGCCAAGCTGCAGCTTGATGTATCCAGCTTTTCACCCACTTCAAAGAGACAACTGATGCTTCGGTTAGCTCTCTGACAACGGTAACTCTCCTTCTCTCTTGATCTTTTTTCTATTTCTCCATCTTATTCATATTGCCTCCCATTTCTCAAACCTTGAAGAATTAAATGGGGTGATGCCTGTAAGCTAGATCAGGCATTCAAACCAAGCTGCACTGCTATACACATTTGACAACCGTCACACTCCACAATCAACTAACCAATCCATCCTCTCAATTTGGCAATTTATTTAAACTGCCCCCCCCTTTCTGTCAATGCCAGTGCTGCTGGGCATCAGTATTGCTGTCTGTTGTCTTTCAGCTCTCTGAGATATAGTAGACTCAGCTATTGTTGCTCATGTGATTTTCATCTCACCCTCTTTCTCAGTTGGTTGCTAATCACCAGACATTTTAATGGCCACAAAACCCATCTGCTGTTCCTTCTCCCATGCTACCCACTTGGTCTGCAAGAACTGTCTGCCTCAAGATCTCAGCCCTACTCAAAAATTCAGTGTTAAATTCTGTAAGCCATCCTCTAAAGCGACAGGTACAATTCCAGTCAGGATGTAGGTTTCCTATCTGCATTAATTTCAATGAGAATAGTTTTACATTTCCTAACTTTAAATTTATGCATGTGTGTAGTCTCGAACTACACACATGCATATTAAAACACAAAGAGTTTGGCAAGCAGCCACCCACGCTCTTAGATAAACTTGACGCATCTTCTGACTTCAGTGACTATCCTAGGTCTCTCCAGAGCTCTTTAAAATCACCCTGATAGATGCTCTGTTCATTACCCAACCACTGGCTTAATTAAAGGGTTCGTAGCAGGTCTATGCTTTCTCCCAAAACTGATCAACCAGATGACTCGCATGTCCAAGCTCCTGCAGGATCTGTTGCACTCTTCCTCCAATTACATGAGACTTTGTTTAGCCTAAAGTACAATTAAAGCTTATCATTCAACTTGGTTTTCCTACTATTTCTTTTGCATCAACATCCTCCTTAGAACTCTAAAAGTAGATATGTCTGTAGTTTTTGCATTTATTGTGTTTTATTTTGAATCTTCCATCTGTAAGTGCAAAGTAATAATGCCATACTAGCAGGAATTTAGTTTCAGATTTGATGTCCAGATCCAGCGTCCCCTCAATGGCCTGAAAAGGTGTGTCCTGTGAGCAGTGATAAAAGACTATTTGCCTCTGACTATTTCACTGGTGCAAGTTGGTGACAAAGTTAAGACAAGGTTATTTTTCACCATATATTGATGAAGCAGCTCTGCTTATGCCCCTTTATGGGTTTCTCAGGTGTGGTGAGTATACAACTCTGTTTTAAACCTCAGAATCATCTTCTGTGATATAACCTTGCAGGAGCACGTGTACTTAATATTCCCTAAACAATCAAAGTCTGATAGATCAACCAAGGTGCTCTGATTCTCATTGCTACAAAAAATATGACTCTTTTCCTTTTTTTCCTCCATGCTAAAATTCCTGCATTATTGCTTGTTGTGTAATAGGTGGTTGTTGGGCTCAGAGTATTCATCCATCTTAGCATATCTGTTGCCCATGTGCTTGAGGTAGGACAGTGTTCACCAGATAGAATATTCCCCCCACAGCCAAGGTGCTCATGGGTAATGGCCACACAGCAGCTGGTGCCTAGGCTTGCATATAGTAGATCCTCACATCAGTAGCGCAGGCTCTGAATCTGTGCATTTTTGGGGAGTTTTAAGATATTTTCTCATCACTCCCCAATATAAACACATAAACATACCTGTGAGTGATGAGGCTTGTGCCTAAACACCAAACTCTAACTATGTTCTGCTGCTCAATTAGAATGTCAGTTATCTGACTGCCATGATGACTGTCTTACATTGGTTTAAATGATCTTTGAAGATCTGGATATCGTGAATTCAGCCTGTGATGGGTATGTATAACAATAAGATCTTAGCCCATAACTTGATAATGTTTCATTGGTGTGCCATTGTCTAAGGTTAGCAAAGTTTAATCTCCTGCAGAAAGGGAATTTTTGACCAAAATGCTAAAACCATTAGGGTATCATTTTAGCTCTTCTTCTCACAATGATCAGGCACAAGGGTGCAGTCATGGGTATGGATGGACACACAAACACCAACGCCTAGAAAATGAGATGAGAAATAAAGGGCCATCTTGGATCGTTTCACTATATTAGTTTAGCTACAGGGCTTGTGAGAAAGGATGAGATGACTCCTTGGGGATATTTTTGATGACTTTGTCCCCTCTTGTTCTTTACCACACCGAAATTCCAAGTCCCCTTTTCTCTCTAGTTTTATTATTGCTTTGAAATAGCTGAGCCAGACAACAATTTGCAAAAGCAGACTACTGCCATGCTGTCTGATAAAATAAGACAGAACACAATTTGTGAAATTGAGACACCCATGCATTGCATTAATATACATTTTTAATGATAATGATAATAAATTTTGTCAATAAAATAATAAATTACAGTTAAATTACAGTATAATCTCTGCAAAAGAGCTGTTATGGTTTATGAAGCGCCTACTTTAAAGCTGAGCCAGTTCACAATGAATCAAATGGTCTTAAAGTGTCTCTAGTGATGGTAGCTTGTGCTAATTCATGTCACGTTCATGTGGGGATGGGACCCTTTCAGAGAGACCAGAAATTATAAAGGATGCTCAGAAGTTGTAAAAAAATATACACTGATATGAAGGCATATGCCCTTCCCACCATGCACATGTACACAAATAAAATAATCTGTCCATCTGCATGCATGCCAATATGCCATTAGTGTCCTTTGAAAGGAGAGGATATAGGTGTCGCTATTAGCTTGACAAAGGCTTTAGGCAGATTTGTTTTGTCTTATCCCTCCTGTTGATGGAGAGACTCTGAGACAGAGAAGCAACAGAAATGAATGAGTGAATAGTAGGGAGGAAGGTGACTCAAAGCAGCAGAATAAGATGGAGCCGGGATGGGTGGGCCCTCATGAGGCAAAAACTGCAGCACATCAGTGAGCCTGCAGATGCAAGACCCCGTAATAATCTAAGGAAATCTGCTAGCAATAAAGAAAACCATCTGGCAAGTTTTCTTGAAACTACCTTAAATATCAGGGCAAGATTAGGTATTATTGGCCACATGGAAAAAAACATCCTTAAATGCTCAGAAGAAACGATAACAAATGGTATACTATTTGCGGATGAAGATCATGTGATATGATCAAAAACTTAAGTCAAAAACTTAAGTCAGCCTATAAATGGGCCTTAAATGGACCCAACTAGATTTTTTCAATTAATTTAAAATGAGACATCGATTTTTAAGTTTCTTTACACCTTGTAATGAGGTGCTTCACCGTGAGGTTGTGATGCACGCAGAGGTTCACATTACATCGCACTACCTTGTAAAACACACCTCCACAACTAGGTACAACCTTCAAGTTGTAATCCTTAAGATTCAGTGATCTGAATCCAGCTACTCCCATTAAAAATGACTATTTAGAGAGGTAGCTACTGTTACTATATGCAAATACATTGCAGGAAAAATACCGACGATCAATAGTGTCGGTATCAAAAATAGGTTTGGCCTCCTGACATTCTTAAGGAATCTAACTTTAAACCCAACTAGATTTTGAATGTTAATATACTGTATTAACATCTCATTTACTTAGATATGTAGCCTTTGAAGTGAAATTCATGGATTTGGTGGGGGAAAAAGCAAATAACGCTATTCTTCTATCGTATTCAGTTAATTTCTATTATTTTAGAAGAGTTATCTAGTCTATTAATGTGATGCTACTCTGTAGAGCCAACGCTGGGAGGAAAACATTTTCAAGTATAAAACAGTGTGGATGGTGTGAAACAGTGGATGACGTGTTAGGAGCTTTGGGACAAGTGTGAGGGAGCCTGAGACAGGCTGGAACAGCCCTCCTGCTGCCCAGCAGGCCTCGGCCTCATTAGAATCAGCAGCAGCTTGGTTCTGATTGTGTGTCCATGTGTGTATGTGTGTGACAGAGTGTGAGTGTTTGCTTGCACTAGCTGGGAGGCCCAGTGGGCAGGAGCAGATGCTCCATCCTCACACTTAAACTCCCCTAACAGAGTGTGCTCTCTCTCTCTCTCTCTCTCTCTCTCTCTCTCTCTCTCTCTCTGACTAAGGCTTGTATTTTTTTTTTTTTTTGCTTGCCTCCTCTTTTTTGCTGTCTCCCTCTCACTTGGCATTTCAGCATCTGATACTCTGACATATTGTTAATCAAATTAAACCTATAGCGCAACTTCTGATTTGACTGTAGGCCCAATAACAGTGTTCATGCATTTTCAGTATGTAAGATCTTTGCTCTTACTGTCATAGTCTCTTATTATTCTATCTTTCTTTCTACAGAACTGAGATCATATTCTCCTTCCTGTCTGTATTCATCTGTTTTTCCTTTGCATCTTCACAGCAGAGGGCTATGCACTGACCCATGATAATATGGCCATGCTCCCAAGCAGAGCCAAACTGTGATGATCCCTGCTCTTCTCCGAGTGGTGTTGACATCACAGTGACCTGATTGGCTCAACATGTGTGGTCATGCGACTCACAAGAGGGAATGTGCTATTTTTAAAAGTTCAGCTTTCAGTCATTCAAAAGCTGCTGCGTATCATTGGAACTGTTTTGACATTTCACTTCTGTTTTTTTTCCTTTTTTTTGTTCTTTCCTTCAGAAAGGCACTGCAACATTTTCTTGATCTGCTATCTCCTGATTCTGTTGTATTTTTGGTGTCACACACTGTTAATGCAAGCACATCACTTTATACATGTGTTTCACAGTAAATGTCTCGCACTGGTGTAGCTCCCAGCCAATCTGTTGGTCCATATTGAAATGTCTCAACAACTATCGGATGGATTGCGCTGAAATTTGGTACATACATTCATTGCCCTCAGAGGTTAAAATTCACTGACTTTGGTGATCTCCTGACTTTCGGCAGGTGCCACCATGAGGTGGATGTTTGTGGTTCGGAGTAAATATCACTACAAGTCATTTATTGATTGCATGAAATTTGCTTCATAAGTTCAGCAAATGGTGGTCCTCTCAACTTTCCTCTACAGCCACCTTCAGGTCAAAATCATTTGTGGTCATAAATCTCTATATCTACTTGATGGACTGGCACAGAATTTTTTAAAGGTATTAATGGTTCCCAGATTTGGTGACCTAATGACTTCGGTGATTTTTCCTTTTGCGTTATTTGGAATTTTATTGAAATATCTTCTAAACTATTGGATGGATGGCTGTAAAATTTGGTAAGCACATTCATGGTATCAAGGGGATGGATTGCAATAACTTTGATCCCCTGACTTTTCATCAGGCAGCATCATCTGGTCAACACTTCATTTTTCCTAGTTCTTTGGTTTATGAACGAATACCTGCAGAACTTATGACATACCTATGAGCATTAGCCTAACTTTCTATTTAGTGCCAATCAGCATACTTTAGCATGCTGACATGCAAAACTAATACACTGAAAATGGTAAGAATTATACGAACTAAACATTAAACATGCTATGTTTAAGCTGTGAGCATATTAGCATGCTAAACTGTGTATTTAGCCCAAGCACAGCCTCACAGAGCCATTAGCATGGCTGTATACTCTGAAGTCAGAAATAGGCTGATATATTCTTGTTTGACAAAAATCTGTCTCTATCAGTTCGGATGCATTTTAGCAGTGTTTTTCACTGTGATATTTTAAAAAGAAAGCAGAAAGGAACAATATTCAGCTGCAAGGATGTGTGTCATAATAACCACAAGATGCATACAGTGGTGCATGATGGACAGTCCTCAAAGCTCCAGCTCATTAGGCTAACACCATTCCCCACGTCACATGAAAACATAACTGGTGATATCTCTGCATCACAGGAACAGCCGCTCACAGTTTTGAGACCTAGCTGCCTTAACAACAATGCCCACACTGAGATGTGTTCTTGAACATTGAGCAACATGGTTTTGAGAGGTTCCTTCCAGGCAGAGACTTCTATTTATTCCTGTGGGTATCAGCTAATTGACAGTCCGCAGAGAGTGATGGGATATTGACAATGATAACACTATGCACTATGGAATTACAACAAAACAGGGAATCTTTGAGAAATTTCAGCTGAGGCAAGACTTCAGAGCTGGTGAAAGCTGCTCATCATACAGTTTGCACAAAAATGAATGTCAGAATTTTAATGTAAAAAGATGAGTCCTGATATTAATAAGGGATACTAATAGTAAGTATAACTGGTACAACTTCAAAGACTAGCTTCATCTTTAAGAGGTAATTATTCAGCATGGAGGCTTTTTGACTGTTGGTTAAACCACCAAATACTCCTAAGCTTCTTTTTGTGGAAATGACACATTCTCCAAAAAGAAGCCTCCTTTTTTTACATATTGATATGTGCCTTTATGCAGTCTGCCAAGCTTTAATGGGATACAGGTGTCACCGGCTATATACATGTAGCCACTCTAACTATATTCAAATAGACTGTGTGGCCCTACCCAAGATCCCCCATTTTGTCTGCTATCTCGTCCTCTCCGGTAGCCTCCCCTGCCCTCTCTTATCTCCAACAAGAAGCTTTATCATTTTGTCAGAGCAGCAGTGTCAACAACAGACTAAATGGCCTTTTCTAAGACCCATTTGACTCCACATGCATTAAAGACCCTGCCACCATGATGGGCGATAGCAGCAACAGGAGAAAGGAGGGATATGTCAGGCTAGAGGCCCAATGATGGAGTGACTTTGCTTGGGCAGAAAACTAAACTTGGGTAGGGAGGATGGAGACAGTAACAAGAGGAGGATTGCTGAACCTCAACACTAGTAAATATTGGTTGGAAGCTGTTTATGGACCTGTCAGAGAGCAGTATTGATTTCCCCCTTGTGTCCAATGTAAAGATGTAAACAAGAGAACAGAACTATCAGAGTTTCATGACTATGAGTACCTGTGAGCCAATGCCCCCAAGCAAAGTGTATTATTTTTTCACCTGTAGATAACTGGCTAAGCTGTAATTCATGTGGATGGAACTTTTATTTTCAATAAAAACTGTTTTGTTGGGACATCTTTACCACCATCTTTAGCAGCTCACTGGACATTTATCAAATGAAGATGTAGTCAAATTTGATAGGCAACAGTGAGGAAAAAATTGGAAGTAATGCACTGGAAACCATGATGTGACCTTTAACAAGAGGGTCATGTCATCATGACAGCATCACTAACACACTTTGGACAGTAGACAGAAATAGAAGGCGCATTAAAGGCTTTAAGAGTTTAAACCGTGTCCAGCATAAATCAGCTTTGAGGTAAAAACATGCAAAGAAAAAAAAAAAGCCAAAGCTTCGTTTTACATGCCCTCCCATCTATCTCTTGGAAATTAAGTGAATAGTGGACTTTTTCCCAAATGATGAATGACTGAATCAAAGTCTATCAAGGAAAGGACCTGCACATATTTCATTATATGTCTTCTCTGAGTAGCAACTTACGGTTTTATTTTATGCATTTGTTCTCAGTATATGAGAGGAAACTTCGCCCAAAAACTCCATCATACTACTCACTCCTGCTATAGTTAGTAACAGCAATGATTCCATTTTTCTGACATCAGAATGAGTCAGACTGTTAAGGAAGACCTGAGAGTTTCTGCATGAATACACAGTTTAAACCTATGAATTTATAGTGCATCTCCTAAAGAATGGTGCCTGCCTGTCTCCCCCCTTAGAGAGTCAAGTCTGGGGGTCTGCAAAAACAGGCCAGATTGCTCTTAAAATGGCAACTGGGATGGGAGATTTATCACACCACCTGCACACTTGTAAAAAAAAAGATTATTTTCTCCCATTGATCCATACATAAACTGCTCCCTCATTCTGGGGGGCATAACATTTATCATGGCACACTTTCTGACACTTCATTCTACCCCTATATCCAGACATGGTGTTCTGTAGTAACAGAAAAAATGTATTGTTCTTTTTTTATGCATCAGTGCAGTTGTCTTGTTGGACGGGAGTCACAGTAATAGTTAATCGTACAACGTCAGTTACAGTTAGTATCAGATTTGCATAAAATGCATGCAGGTCAGGCATGAGCTGACTTGGGGGCAAAAACAAAGAGGTAGGGTAAAGCAGAACAGAGGCATTAGTTTAGAGGCTCTAAAACACTGACAGGTCAAGCAACTGTTCTGTCTCTAAAGCAAATAGCAGCAGACAGGCTGTCCTAAAAGAACACACAGCATATCACAATACCAATCCTGCAGGTTCAGAGAACCAGCTGTCTGTTCATATTTGTCCATATGTCCCCCTCAGTGTCTATGACACAAGGGTGGACTTTTGTAAATGAGGCTTTTGCCGTGATGTTTTGCAGTAATGTTGATATTCAGTAAAGCCTGGGTTGAAGAGTGTCAGCCTCAGTTTAACTCACATGGTATCCTGGAGGACTTTGCTTGAGGACGCAACAATCGCTGTATGGCTTTGATGCAGAAAACAAGTTCTCCATCTGGAGTCTCATGAGCTGCTTATAGTCCTTTAAATAGAAATGCTCATAGGGATGTTTTAGAAAAAAGCAGGCTTTGACATAGAGTGTACGGATACATACACACAAGCACATAGACATTTCCCCTCTATTTTCAAACAACCTCAAATCAATGGCTTGATTGAATTTTGTTCTCCTTTCTTGTTCCCTGCTGTCCTGTTGATTGGGCTTGGCAAACACAATGTGGTGTGCGTGTGTGTGTGTGTGTGTGTGTTTGTGTGAGACAGAGTATAAGTGTGTATGTTTTCCTCACTGTGCACACAACAGAGTGGTGACTCTGATCTGCATTCTGAGAAGCTCCCGAGTCCCCAGAGCAAAATCAAGGCGAATGTTCTGCACCAATCCTGATGAATCACTCCCAATCAAGTCCAAAACTCATCTGGAAGTTGGTGTCTGACAATAGCGGAAACAGCCTATAGCCAATCTGTGCAATTAATCTGATAATGCCTTGCAATCCAGAATCAGTCTTTGTCAAAGCATTCTCAAAGGGCCGTGCATCAACTCTGACCTCTCCAAAATTTGTCGGAATAAGATATTCTGTCACAGTGTTTGTAATCATCTTGAAATATATATATATATGTATATATATATACATACGATACATGGAAGTTCATCACAATGTATGGAGGGTTCCATGCATAATGTTCCATGTTCCATGAAACAACCAAGCTCCAGGAAAACATCAGGAAGATGGCCCCAAAGATGAGCTGCTGAGTGAATACAGTCAGCAGAAAGGCAGTAATGCAGAAGAGGTGGATGAACCATCATGGAGGGACAAGCCCCAGCATGGCATGTACCAACGACAGGAGAGGAAGTGGCTGATATCAAGAAATCCTACCAGTGGCTGGAAAAGGCTGGACTGAAAGACAGCACACAAGCACTGATCATGGCAGCACAAGAACAGGCACTCAGCACACGATCAATAGAGGAGGGGTCTACCACACCAGACAGGACCCCAGAGGCAGGCTGTGCAAAGACGCTCTTGAGACAGTTCAGCACATAATAGCAGGGTGTAAGATGCAGGAACAGGGACATGGAACGCCATGACAGAGTGGCTGGCATAGTGTCCAGGAACATCTGAGTATGGGCTGGAAGAAACCTCCTACGGTGGTTGAGAATGACCAAGCTAAGATCCTGTGTGACTTCCAGATCCAGAGTGATGGATCCAAACTAATCCAAACTGGTGATGGCTAACCAACCAGACATCATGTTGATCCACAAACAACAGACAAAGGCAGTGGCGATAGACGTAGCATTCTGAGCGACAGTAGCATCAGTAAAAAGGAACAGGTGAAGCTCAAGAAATATCAAGGGGCTGAAAGAGGAGCTTGAGAATGTGTGGGTAGTGTAGGCAACAATTGCCACTGGTAATCAGAGCACTGGGGGCTGTGACTCGTAAAACTGGGAGATTGGCTGCAGATTCCAGGTACAACATCTGAGTCAACAGCTTAGATACTGTGCAGAACCCTCTAACTCCCAGGCCTCTGACAGAGGACCTGGGCTTGAGGACGGAGGACACACCACCGCCCTATGGGGGGTATGTATACACACAGACACAAACACAGACACAGACACAGACACACACACACACACACACACACACACACACACACACACACACACACACACACACACACACCATGTTTTGCCAATCTATTTGCCTGTGCAATGTAACAGCTTTAACACCAACAGAGAGAGAGAGAGAGTTAAAAATGAGCAAATGACTGAAAAACAGCAGAATTGTGTGGTACTCGCTCACCCCCTCTCTATGACTTTGCACTTTTCTCCTTATTAGTGGAGGCGGACCTGCCAGCGTCCTGTCGGGGACAGCAGCAGCAGCAGCAGCAGCAGCAGCGGCAGCAGCAGACCAACACTGTGGCTAGAATCTCTAATGTGAGGTCTAGGGAGATAATTGATGGCAATTTCGAATTTGCCAGCCATTATACACACCTTGAATACTTTGGTTTAATGAGAATTAAAGATTCAAAGGCAATGCATTTTATATCAATCAGGCAACCAACCCGTGGGAGACGACAGTGGGAGGGAGGGGGGTTGTGGAAAAGAGGAGAAGAAACAACACAGGGTGGGAAGTTATGGCTCTGAAACGAGCAGTGGGGAAGGGAGACAACATCAGCCACAGCTGAGGATGTTTACTGCATGTCCTTTTTAATAGTTGTGATGTTTGGAGATTTATCTGTAATAGCATGTTAACATGTAATGCTATTTTTTTGTTGAATATGCCTGTAGAATGAAAGCTTTAACTGATATTTGTGTGTCCAGAATATTAAAACAGATGTTTATTTCTCCACTACATAGAAAGTAGCTTATTCTCAATGAAGAATAATATTTATTATTTGCCAACGATCTATTTTTTCTACGTAATATTCACAGATAAACACTCGGCAACCTACTTGCCTTATATTTCAGTGCATAACACATTGATTCACTTAATTTAGTTAATGTGATTTTGTCTGTATATTATCTACTTGTCAAAAATGCATGAAATAAAATTATCACCTATTTCCACTCTGTATTTCATGGTTTATTTGTTGACTTAACTGCACCGTGGCTGCACATGTAGGTAGTCTCTCTTTTCATCAGCACTCTCATACGAAAAAGGAACACAATGTCCTGCTGACAGCCTTCAGGCAGACTGGGAATGTCAACCCAAACTGTCACTAGAGTCAAAGATGGAGGAAGGATGGTGTGAAGCAAGCACAGGGCGAAAAAGAGGAGGAGGAGGAGGAGGAGTAGGGGGAGGAGGAGGAGGAGGAGGATGAGGAGGGGAGCATACAGACCCGCTCTGTGGGGGGAGTGGGGATGACATCAGAGAAGCAGTGGGAACAGCCTGCTGACTCTCACCATGCAGAAACAGAGTGGGCTGCACCTACAGGTGAGGGCAGAGCTGGTCTCCTGTGCAGTAAGACACACAAACATACATACACACACACACACACACACACACACACACACACACACACACACACACACACACACACACACACACACACACACACACACACACACACACACACACACACACACACACACACACACACACACACACACACAGACACACACATACACACACACACACACATACACACACACACTGACACATACTGACATGTTATCACTTTGTAGAGTTGTTGTGGGCAGAGAGTTGCCTTTTTACACATCCAGCAGACACAAAGAAATGTGCATTCAGAACCATCTTTCCTCTTACCTGGGGAATGTAAGTCCAATATTTACTCTCTGTTTATCAAGACCTCTTTTGGTCTTTGGAGGGAAATATCTGGCTCTATAGCAGCATACGTGATTCAGCATATTCACCAGTTCATTGCTAACTTTGTCTTTCATTTGGTGCTAGGAAGGCAGTGTACGGTAAGTTTAGCAAAGCTTTTCACTTTAAACAACTGCATGCTTCATCAGTCTGACATACAGTCGGACGTCCTGTCTGACATGAGTGGTCAAACTGAAACAAAACAGTAGGGCTGCAGGCAGTAAAACCAAAACCATGCAATGAAAGGCACATTTGGTAGGGCTGAAGACATCTGTAAGATTAATGATAATTCTCTGTGGGTTTGTCACTATCAGTGATTGTTTTCTATATTACACATAGTCATTTGATCCGTTATTATTATAAAAATATCTATTAATACAGCTTTAATCAGAAAAATAATTGGTATCTATATATAGATATTTAGATAATGATGTGTTTCCTCTGAGCCAGAAGTCTGTGAATCTAAAAGACAAAGAGTGTAACTGTCGAGACATACGGTGTAAAAATATTGAGATATTTATTTGAACTTATACCTTTGGACGTTTGGTTTCAATGCAACATTTGTTTGAAAAGGGGAAAACCAGGCTCATGCTTTACCCATGAAAAGCATTTCCAACCAACTTCCTGTGCTAAAAGAAACTGAAATTACCCTTGTGACCTGCCTGAGCCTGCTTTTATAGATAATTCTCTTTACGTAATCATCTTAACATGATTAATAGGCTGTGGGAGCCATCTAAGAGGTGACTTTTGTTAACCTTTTATGGGTATTTCCCTTTAGAGGAGCTATAAGAGGCTTGTCAATTGTCTGTTTCACCATCAGGGCAAACACAGTCTGCCGCCAATGATATACTTCTATGACGCATTGCCTCTTAAGAGGGAGGCGGAAATGAAGTCCATAAACTCAAACATATTTCCCAGTAAGCACATGAAGAGAGCATAGATAGGTTATTGTCCTCATGGGCAAGTTTTTGCCACATGAAGGTTCAGGAAATGCATTTACACGTTAGTGTTTACTCCAAAGGCACATAACAAAAACTGTACCCATGAAAGGGACATTTTACAAAATAAAAACATAATTGACACAGAGGCAAGTACAGATACAATAGTTCCATCAAGGTTGAGAGTTGTTTTGTGCGTATGGTCAAAAACATAAACACAAAACATAATACAGATGTATATGTACATTAGTAATGCATACATCAATAAACACAGAGACAGGTACACAAGAAGAAAGCATACACAGCTTTCCCTGCAGGTGCACATACATATGCTCAGAGAGCAGACTGTGGCAGCAGCAGGTATCCGGTAACAGTGCAGGGCTGGATAGTAACTACTGCTGCTGCAGATGCCATTTGACACCTCCTCTTTGGAGATTCAGACCGATGCTCTGGCTGTGTACTGAAACACAGGATCAAGCCGCCTGAACTACATGCTTAACCACATTCTACCATTTGTTCCTAATATTTGGCCTTAAAGCTACACTAATTATTTTTCTTTATTTCATTCTTTAATCAAAAAGTACTTGTGCCTTTTCTTTGTTACTGCAACCATATGAACATGAATTTCTTTACATCACATGAACCAGGATTTCTTCTCATCATTTTACATTGGACAAGACATAGGCTCTTCTATTAGAAAAAAGCTTGGCATTGTGGAGTTATAGACACTAAAGCTATTAGGCATTAGGCAGTCAGGTCACATTACATGACATTTTATGAGCATTTTTCACTCTGAATCTCATTCTTCCCAAGAGGCTTAAATGTCTATGGAAAATCAGGAGTTCATTTTGCTAGAGAGAGTGTGTTTGTGTTGAATGCACATTCTATAATGTTGGTCAATGCTGGAAAAACTGGTACCAGTATTGACACTTAAAAGGTAAGAGCTGTGTTCATGGAATAAGAGATAGCACATGCTTTATTGCAAGAAGCCATCATTTAAGAATTGTGTCATTGATATCCTGCTAAATGTAGAAATATCTAGTGCTGTACTGAAAGAGATGCTGTTACATTCTTAAGAGATTAATCCAGTGATTCAGAATTTCACTGCTATAACACTGATGGACAGATCAAACTCAATAAAGCAGAACCTGAGATACTGATTTTTTTCACTCGATACATTCAAGTGACATCACTTGAGGCAATACAACAGACTTTGTGCTGATCCCACTGGAGCCACAAGGGACTCAATAAAACTTTTTTTTTCACATATGCAGTGGTACTTTAGAATAGGCAGAGTTCCCCTTTAAGTGTTTTTTCTGTATTGTAAACCCCTCGAATGAAATAATTCATTCATTAATGTCCATTGTGTTGGGTTAGTGGCAGAAGAATATTTCATAATACCAAAACTATGTGTATGGCTAGGAACCACCACAGGTATGAATGAACATATGCTGCTTATGAAATCTGAGTGAACAAACCTTTTGAAAAAATGTTGCCTGAAAAGACACAAATTGATCACTACTGAAATTTCAATAGATGATGGTTCATAGTACTTTATGATTTCCTGAGACATCCATACCTTTTTTGTAACTGTAATCTAGATTACAGATCAATTTGATTTTAGTCCATGTCATGTATAGTTGCAATCAGAAGTAATCAATCCCCTCACCTCAAGACATTATAGTGATGTGGATGAAAGATGACAGTAAATGACAAAAGAAAACTCATTAAAAAACAAAAATATTTGATTCATTTTGACAACAGATGTTGACTTAACTTTGAGGTTCAAATGAAAAATGTAACTCTTTTAACACATGTGCAGTATTATTCAACCCGCATCCTTTAGCTTTTATAACTTCTAACAAACATTTTTGTTAAGTGCTGACAAGCTTCTTGCACCTCTCGGTCGGAATCTTTGCCCATTCTTCACGTGCAATAGCCTCTAGCTCAGTGATGTTTGATGGCTTCCGTGCTGCAACTGCCTTTAAATCCCACCAAAGATTTTCAGTCGGATTTAAATCTGGTGACTGAGAAGGCCACTCCAGGACGATCCAGGATCTTTTTCTCAACTAAGCTTTGGTTGACTCGGAGATGTACTTGGGATCAGTGTCTTGCGGGAAAGTCCAGTGATCACCAAAGTTTAATTTGTCAACAGATGGTATCACAGTCTTCTTTAAAATGGCCTGGTACTAATGGGAATCCATGATGCCAGGTACATGATCAATTTTGCCAGTTCCTGCTGCAGAAAATCAGCCCCACATCATCAATGACCCACCTCCATGCTTGACCTTGGGGATGGTCTTCTGCTGGTCATAAGCCTGGCCTTTCACACGCCAGACATACTGCTGGTCCATATGTCCAAACAGTTCCAGTTTGGTTTCATCAGTCCATAGAACCGTCTCCCAAAACTCCGTAGTCTTATCCAAATTCCTCCTGGCATATTCTAGTCAACGTTTGATGTTCCTTGTGGTCAAGGGTGGAGTGCGTCTTGGAATCCGTCCATGAAGTGCTTGTTTATTCAGTGCATGTCTTATAGTTGCCACAGTTGCCACCAGCCTTCAATCAAGACTTTTAGCTGTTCTGACTAAGTTGCTAAGGGCCCTTGATGGAATATTGGGCTTTCTTCCACAGCCTGGCAGGTTTGCAGCTGTTCCATAAGGTTTAAACTTCCTTATAATGCTCCCAATGGTGTTTCTTGGAATCTTAAATTTTTTGAAAATCTTCTTATACCCAAGGCCCTTCAGGTGTGATGAAATAATCTCCTCTCTCAGCTTTTGTAGAAGCTCCTTTGTCTTTCCCATGATTAAAGCTCTCCTTGAATAACTTCATGGGTGGGGCTTATATATGCATCACAGCTGAAACAGCTGTTCCCAAAGGCTCGATTATGTTTCAACCCCACTTTAGGCCATAAAAACTGTCAGACAGCTTTGAAAACAACAATATTATAATATTGTTATTAGAATATTAGAATAATTGTGACATGGATATCTGACAAAATATACTGTTACACACAAATACTACATCTTGCATTTTCTGTGGTGATTTCCTGTATCACTTAACTCATAAAGAAGTCATCCTGTGCAGAATCTTGATCTTTGAGAAAACTTTAATTGATAAATCCTTAAAATCTTTGGGGGTTGAATATTTCTGATTGCAACTGTATATACAGTACAAAAGTGACATTTCAGGATGTCCAAAATCTGTTTTGAAGTCAGGATTGGGTGTCATTTTTAATGGGAAATCTTCAGAATCATTAATATTTAATTTTTTACAATAACTTGTCCTGCTGTAGATAAAACTCACCTGCTTTACATATACTAGGTCATGTCAAACACAAAAAAAATTTGATGCCTGTTACTTGGCAGCAGCAGGAAGGTCAGCAGACAAGACTAAACATTGTATTTACATACTGTACTGACCGCATACACTAGGCCGGTCCCTCAAGAGGGTGAAAAGATTGCTGCACTCACAGCAAACATCAATTTACAGCCAGGTGGAGGATGTGGATGAAACCACTAAGCCTATTGTCCACTTGTGTCTGCGTATATGTACGTGGGATGGTGACAGATTTAGTTTGTGAAATATTAGAGGCCCATCTCAAGACAAACAGCAATCAAATAGTGATCTTCTGGACATATGATGAACTCATGTGCGTGATCACCAATGCACTCAAAGCTTTCACATGCTTTTCAGTATGGTGACATGGTGACATTCATATACCCTCCAAAGCAGACACAGACAGACACACAGACACACAGACACACAGACACAGACACACACACACACACACACACACACACACACACACACACACACACACACACACACACATATCCTCACGACCATGGTTTTGAACACAAGTTTGTTCACACAACCTAAGCATGAACTGTGCACACACACAAAGACGAGTATTGTCAAAAAAGTGCTACCATTCCGCATATCCACACCCACAAGACTAATGCGGTCCTGCTAATCCAATTGGTCGCCCTCTGGTGTCAGGGCTGACATGTCCAGCAGTCTGACAGTGATGTCTCTCATGTGCTGTTACGCAGCTACCACCACAGTGTGTCCCAGAGCCTCAACAGACACGCAAACAGCAGACAGACTGCATGACAGACAGACAGGCAGACTTTGCTCAGCCTATTTCTACACCTGCCTCTACAGTTTTTCTGTCCCTTCCCTATCAGTCCCCTTGACTTCCTTTGGCAGTTTGGATAACTGCCTTGCTCACTATTCAACCCCTAATTGTCTGGCAGCCTGGATACCTTTCTGGCTTGCTAAGAGAAGTTCTAAAAGCATTTTTATTTTTTACCAACAGCCAGTTGCTTGCTGATTGTCTAACCCCCTACCTGCCTAACCAACCTCCTACCCAGCTCAAAGGATAAGCGTCTGGTTCTGCACCTGCTAAGCCTTCCCCCTGCACAGGGAGCTGGGGAATGCACAGCACCAAGTCCTTTAATAAGAATATTCAGACAGGCACCTGCAGGGGCAGCTACAGAGAGCTACTGCTGGGCCTTTGGGATCAAGGGGATTACTGCTGGTGATGGGAGACACAAAGCCCCTGATATAGGGATTCTCTCTCTTCTTGTCTATTTATGCACACATACAGTCTTTATTTTGGCAAAGTCACTATTCTTAGAAGTCATATGACAACGAGGGATAATACAGTACTTACAATAATACATCATCATATCGAATGAATTTTAAAAGAAAATGTGGTCATTACAGCAAGATGCAGAAAAAAACTTGAAAACTCAGCTTTTAAACTAGACGATTTTTAGCTGCATGGCTCTAGGGATGACAGTGTTGGTCCGCTAGTCGGTTGACCACTTTCGGCCAAACTGAAATGTCTTAACAACTAATTACACAGAATTTACACCTGGCAGTTAGTGGGCTTAATTACCTAGTAATCTCAATCTGTTTTAATTTAGTGCTTTGTGTGAGTATCATCTTACAGCTATACTAAGTTTGAATTTACAAACAGCTGTTGCAGGACTTAAACTGAAGCATCATTAATGTTATCATTTACACCTGTGATTTTCCTAGTTTCATTATCTACTATACGAACCTAAATTCCGAGTAATGCAGGGCTACTTATTAGCATTCATTAATTAGCCTTTAGTGCAAGAATTGTTTGCTTACTTATAATAGACTGTACCTATTGTGTTGAAAAGTGTGGCTCTTTTTCTTCTCCACTGTCTATAAACCTCTCTCCACACTCCAGTAGAAAGAGGGAAACATTTTCAGGTAAGCTTCTACTGGGCTCAGGAAACAAATATCCTGCCAAGTACAGTAAATTGTAAGCTGCTCAATTCAAACAGTAACAGTTTAGTGCACAACTTTACAACCTTGCTCAGCAATAACATCAGTCCTCAAGTGGTTAGTCACTATCCAGGATGAGAAATCAATTGCAGACTGCAGCCTGGTTACACTTGGCTGAGAGGAGAACATTTAGGTTTGCTTCATAAATGCTATTGTTCACTCTTAGAGCACAGGCACTGAAACAATTCACAGTGATGTTCCTCTGTTTTAAATGTGTCTTATATTCTGGAATTTAGCCAAATTTTAAATCCAACTTATCAAAGCCCTTATAAAAAATATTAATTTCTTTATGTGCTTTTGTTTGCTGCTATTTAGCTGAATACCATATTTGTGCTTCACATCAGCGTTATGCCTCCACCTGACCTGAGTCACCTCTGCGCCTTCATTTCATTTTTTTCCTTTACTCATCACTATGTATTTACACCCATGGGAGAATACGGATGGCCAGCGGGCAATGTTGCTAACCAAAAATGAACACACACATACAAACAAACCTCCAAAGGCTCAAAAAGTGAACAAATATTTTCCTCACCATGGGGAATTCTATTTAGTTTAATGAAAGTAAAATGAAACCACAGGTGATGAGCCAATATTTTCATGACTGGGGGGAATTGTGTTTAATAACTTACTGAGGGAAAGTGTTTCCATGGGTGGGCGGAAGCAACTTTTCTCAGAGTAAACCGTGGGTGGAGAAATTGGTGTCCTGAAGCTTCCACACAGATGGAGAGGGAGGAGAGGCAGAGAGACCGAGGCTTGTGTGGCCATAGATCCTGAGAAATGTGAGCACGAATTATCTGAGTGCTGATCAAACACAACATACAAGCGCATCATCATAATATCATCACTCTGTATAAAAAGTAAACCCTGTAAACCAATTTCCTTTCCCCTGCTCATACTAGTCATCAAAAGGCCTCACAGTAAATATACAGCACAGTAAGTTAGTGTATGATTCCACTAATCATCTTGTGGATCATTTTGACAGTGTCATGACACGTGACCCGCAGTGTCCCATTGGATCAAAGCGAGGAGGCAGGATATGACAAGTGACACGGAGGATGCTTCAAAAGTTCCTCTCACCATGACTCATTGTTAACTGCCCCCGAGGTTAGCATGGATGTCACTCAAACTGTTTTCCAATCAATATAACTTCAGCAGATATACTTGATTATCGCTTTAATGAGAGAACCCTGATTGATTTCCGTTAGTTTATCACAGGCCCAGAGACCCAAGGGACCTGGTTTAATTTTCTTGGTATCATTTACCCCGAGATGGGTCATAACATGCCACTTATTGGTGAATCATTGTTGGAGTAAATGAATTGGGCTGAAATGATTATCTCTGGTAATGTTTGTGTTTCTAGGCAATGAGGGGATATAATATCTATTTATAATAAAGCAAATGCAAAATGAAGACTACTCAGGTGTTCTTAAAGTCTTCAGCATAGTCTCTGTCACCCTGCAACACATCTGCCTGTACTCAGAATGTATGCTCATATAACTGCGCAAATACAAACACATCCCTTCTCCTGTCAAATGTAATATTCCTCTGATCACTAACACAATGTCAAACACTCTGTGCTATATTGAAAGGATTTGGACAATGACTGGAGATTTCCTACTCCTAGACAGTGTTGAGGAATATTGAAAGACAGCAAAAGCCACAGAAATTACTTTTTTCAGTAATCTTTTTTTTTATTTTATTTTATTTTATAAAGAAAAGAATATTAATTCAATATTAGTACAGTTAGGCAACTAATCACAGCAACAATCACTCTGACAATTTGGGTGATCGGCTGGTTTGATTTTTTACCCCGACTATGTTATATGTTATATGAGTCTGGTGTGGAGGCCTTGGAGTTATTTAAAGGTAACTTTGACAGAACTGATGAGTAACTGATTGCTAATGTTCATTACTTTTTTGCACACAGCGTTCACGGCTAATATAGTACTTCCTGTCACCATTCCAGCCGTCTCCCCAACACCACCCCCAGCTGACAGCAGAAAGGGATAGCCAACAACTCATCTCCACTTGTCATCCAAAGGGCTCCAATTGAGTCCTAGCCTCAAAACTGACTGTCGTAGACATTTATATAAAATATACAT
Organism: Istiophorus platypterus; assembly: GCA_016859345.1. Lineage (NCBI taxonomy): Eukaryota > Metazoa > Chordata > Actinopteri > Istiophoriformes > Istiophoridae > Istiophorus > Istiophorus platypterus. The sequence continues at coordinate 21,960,075 of CM029114.1, read as the reverse complement.
GTCAAACCTGTCTTAATAAATATGCATTCATGTGTGTGTATATGTATGCACGCCTGTGTGTTTGCACTCACCTTATTTAGTGTGTATTATGTCTCTTTGTGCAGCATCACAACACACCTGCAGAGCTGATGAGTTAAAGGCTTGCAGATAGACCTCTAAGTGCTGTCTCCCTCCTCCCCTGTATCCATCAGATCTGTGATAGAGAGCTATGAATTTGTCTCTTTGACTCAGATTTATTGAAATGATATAGACTCACCGTCTACTCTTGGCACAAATTTTAGACTGCATTTTAAATAAGAGCACTTTGCAGCTTGAGACCTGCAGAGAAATTATTGGGGAAATGTTGCAATGAAATGTTGCATGAGCCCAAAGATTGAATACTGTACAGAATACAGTGTGTGGCATGCTGATAATATGGTCTCCAGAAAATTATATTAAAATTTGCTAATTACACTCCCAATATAGTTTTAAGGATTTCTCCTTCACATTAAAAACATGGACTCACTATTCTCTCATGAGAACAATGCTGACCTTATAATTCAGTCATTTACATATAACCTTAAGCTTTACAGCTGCACTTATCATAGGTGGTTTATGCTAGTAGAACTGACTGGGTGATGGGGATGTTGGCAGCACCAAGGACGGCTCAGGACTGAGGAAGACAGGTTTAAGAGCTTCTACAAGGATAAAAGAAGAGTAAAACTGAAGCTTATTTATCCTTAATTTAACCATGTAAGTTAATTCGTAACAAATAATTTACAGTAATGGCTTGTCCCCCACTAAAGGGTCTTATCAGGTTGACAGGACAAATGACAATAATTAAACAGAAAGAAACAAACAAGTTGAGGGCTAGTGTGGGAGAAAATTAGGATGGCTGTATACACATGGTTGCAAATAGAGTCCAGTGGTTGTAGTTGTAGTTGTAAAATGATGAACTGTGGTTTTGGGTTTTTAAAAAGCAACAACTTCAGTTATATATGTATAAAAAGAACCGATTCAGTGACAAATGTGTTTAGGTTGTACCATTGCTTGGACAACATCTATCTTTGAACTCATCCTTCCATTTGATGTCAAATACACACCTGTAATGTTCGGCTGGATCTTGTACGGTTGTAATGATTTTTGGAGACAAAATCTGTCCATAGACAGACAGACAAACGCCTGGGCAAGAACTAAAAACCACCTCTGTGATAACTCCTGCTACAGTAGGTGTCTCCCAGACCGCTTTTGCCGTAATTGCTCACACACAGATTCACAAGGTCAAAGTAGTAACAGCCACACTGTCTTGTCTGGTAAATATAGGAAAATACTGCAAATACAGAAGGTAGAGCCAAATACAGAGATGTTTCATGTAGCAGGGGACACTAAAAAGGTGATGAACAAACCTATTTTGTTTTTTTGTTCATTTCTTGAAAAATTCTGATCTCATGATTCAGATATTAATCTATATATCTGCTCTTAACCCTGCAGCCCTTCTGAATTTGGTTGGGCTTTTGGTATTATATACAGTTTATATACTGTATATACGCCATATACACCGCACATGACATTCAGCTGAAATAAGACAGGTAGAAAAGTCTCAGACCATACAGTACAGTGTATGCATAGCCTATACCACTCAGCATATTTTAATGTTTGGGCTCATGTATCTGGTTTTGTTATCTCTGTGAAGCACTTTTTTTCTAAATAATGCTTGTATGTGGTCAGATGGTGAGGATGTTTTCTTAAGTTTGCTTTTGTTTTTCATTGTGTTTCCTTACGTTGCAGTGCACTGAGCTCTCATGGAAGCCCTGCTTTTCACACTCCTTTGTCTCCATAAATTTGCTGAGGTCCTCGCTACTCTTTATGGATTTGTTCAGTTTTGCTCTTATTTGACTGCTGGCTCCTTCCCTAACTGCTTTAAACATGATGTATTTTAGTTTAATCTAGATCTCTTGTTCTTCGGTAACTAAACACCTGTCTGAGTTCTATGTACTAGACAGAACTCTCTTGACTTTTTCAGTATTGGTGTCCCTTCTATGTGGAAAAGACAATATTCTGTATTGTTTAACTGATGACATACAACCCTGCTCTAACCTTTCACATTAACATCCTGTAATTCGAACTGTTTATCCATGTTATTACATGATGCCAAAGCAGGCATCAACGGCTGGATTAACCAAAATATTTAAAATATTGAGGATTATCTTTCTATTCAGACTCTTAATTTCTATCTGCTTATAATGATAAACCATGGTCTGCTGTAAAACTCAAAGAGGAACTCTAAAGTTAGATAATCCTTTTCATAAACTGATGAATTGATTTTGATTTGATTTTCATATCTCATCTTGTATATTCTACTGCATTTTTGTGCAGTTAAGTCTAAGCCCCTACTGCTTGCTGTAAATGGTTTAGAGAACCATCCGTGTATATCTTGAAGTGGCTCCATGTTAGGGTCCTCTGTGAAAATGGGATTATTATTTCAGAACTAAGATCCTGCATCATAATGAGCTGTTATAATATGCCTGAAGGCCAACTATTAAAAATGCTTGTTCTATCAACTCTGAGATTAAATTTCTGTAACTTATTCTGAGTCTCTTTAAATTCCATACTAGAACTTTCTTTATAAGCAGGTGTTTGTTGGAGTTTGGCATGTATTCTAGTTTTACTGATTTCCTGTAATGTTGTGTATCATTTTTCTGTTCTGTTTTTCCTTTACTAGATCTATTGCAATCTCACTATATTGCATGTGTTCTGTTGCCACCTTCCTCTTTTGCATTTGTGTTTATTTGAGTTGTGTTTGTTTTCTATAAAATGCCTGGTCATTTTGGAAAAAAAATGCTTATATTGTAAATACAGATTATTTGGTATGTTATCATAATTACTCCCACCCCTCTCCTCTCTCTCCAGGGATGTTCATGCTAATCATGCTCTCTAAACAACATTCATTCTCTCCTCCTCTTAGTTGTATCTCTCTCCTGCTCCACTCTGCATCTCCATGCCTTTTCTTTGGATGTTTGTATTTACTAAGGAGGAGGTTGTCCTCTTGGTGACAACTGGAGGAGGATGACCCCACTTGCAATAGCCATCTAGCCAGTCCCAACCAATCACAGACCAGGTTGTGTTGAGGGGCACGTCTAGATAGCCTGTCTGTTATAATCAGGGTCCTGACACTGCACTTAGGCAACCTTGACTCCCCCCATCCTCCACCACCTGCTGAAGCCAGTCCCATCACATGCTATTACTTGCTCAGCCTACTAAAAAGCCTTTGAACAAAGGTGGAGGAGGTTGCCTTCAGTCAACATGCAAAATGAAAAACTGTCTCATTTTTTTCTCCTCTTAAAGTGGGGGATTCTTGGATAATTGGGATGCTAAAGGATAGAAAGAGCGAAAGAGATGTAGTCAGCTGAGCTATCAGGGTTGGATATGTGAGGAGAATGACAAGTGTTTGGTGATGACAGCTATTGCAGTTAATAATGAGAGAGGAGGATAAAGCCCACAAAAAGTTCACTTTGTGTGTTTTATGCACAAAAAGAAGTCATGAGGGTTTCATAGCTAGAAATGAAATAAAAACTGCTGAAATGACAAAGTCTTGTGGCGATGCAGGGAGGTCACAGTGCAACTAAATGCAAGACTATTAAAATTTACATGTTTCGTTTGACCAGACATGAAAAGCGATAAGTGAGAAAACCGTTCAATATAAAAAAGAAGGCTACAGTATTCTCAGGGCTAAGCAAGGATTTGGATCTAAGTTGTTTGTTGTAGAATTAGGCTCTGAGCCTTGCTATATAGTTTTTATTGTGGGTGTAGTCTTATCCTACCCAAGGCATTACCTTTTGCAAATCATTAATTGAAATTGAAATACATTTGGATACAAACCATGCTTATAATATCATCATTTCATTAATTTTTTTTTTATTCCATGTTTCTCATTATTTTGCAAAATGTAACAGCTGAATTAATCAGTTGCCTTAAGAAATAGCTTTTGTTTTGCTCGGCCCATTAGCTGATTAATAGAACTGAAATTATTAGTTTGTGCAGAGACTCCAGGGGTTCAAATAATCACAGTTTCTCAGAGCCCATTATGATGTCAAATTGTTTGACAGTTCAGAACCTGAAGATATTCAATTTACATTTCATTTCAGACCCTCTGCTCCACCAACCAGTAACCCTGCTCAGAGGCAATGTACAAAACTGAGACAAGCAGCAAATCATCATGATGGAAGAGTGGGAACAAGTATATGTACCTGAAAAATGACTGAAACAATTAATGAAATAATAGATTCCTATATCACCTCTAAAATATTCAAGTAAACCAAACTGTCTAGATATTGCTTGAAAATCATATTTAAGTTTAGGAAGACTACCCAGGTCTATCATTTTCTATGGTTCCCTTTAATACATTTAACAATTATACCAAGCTCAGACAGAGTGTATTCCTCTTTCTATGTGATAAAGCCGGTTGGACTGTATCAGTCCTCGGCCATTTGTGTCTGAAACACAGTGTCCTCATCTTGCTTTTCCTCATCCTCAGCCCACAGCCAGCTCTCTTTTCAACACAACATGCTCGATAGTGGGCTTTACTCTGGGAGAGAGGTTGCATTTAATGTAAGCAGATTTCAGTGAACATTTTAAGCTAAATGCTAAAATCAGGTCATTAGTATTTTGATGATGTCTTTTTCTTTGATGGTCTTTGTTCTGTGAAGTTTCAAAATCTAAAATCTAATCTAAATTTTCTGAGCGTTTACCTCAACATCTTTAGTGGCTTTTGCTTACAGAGGAGCAACAAGTACTTTTCAGGTAATTGGCTGCACAGGATGTAGGAGCTCTGTATCTCACTTTGCTTTACTCACTAATAATGTTTGTTTCTCCTCTTTCTCTTGATGTGTGGTTGGGTGGTTTGTGGTGTTAATTAGATGGATATCAGTCTTAGAAAGGTTAGAAAGACACTGAAATCTGTTGAAAAGGTTAATAACAGTGACAATATGCCCTGAATTTTGACTGCAGGGCTTGATTCGCTCTTCAATGGTCAGTGAGAAAGAAACAGCTAGAAACAGCCAATTTCTGTCCACCCACTGAGCTCAGCTCGGACTATATTGATTTTTGCTCTGGTGGGCAAGAGTGAACTCAAACAAAATGAATGACCAATAGCAAAGAATATGTTTTTTTGTGGTAGAAGGGTGATTAAGGGAAAGACAGACTGGTCTCTGCACTGAGGAGGTGGTGCAACTCAACGAAAGCATGCTGTCTTGTTCAATTGGAAATTAATCCACAAAACTCCCCACAAAAGATGCATTTCCACCCTTTTATGCAGGCATAGAAAAAGCTATGTCAGCACTGAGCCATGACAATTTAACACTATTGTGCTTAATTCTTACACATTATGTTAGCGTTTCTATAGCAGCACAAGCAGAAATGGACTCAAGAGAAAGCATCTTGTTGCCACAGGAGCATACAAATGAGTCCTTTAAAAGCAGTTCCAATCCGGAGGAGGAAAATAACATCGGCAGTAACCAGGAATCGTCAGAGAGTGACTTATCAGGTTGGAACATGCTGATTTCATATACGTGCAGGGAAAACCACATTTATCAAAGCATGAGATAACGCCATATTTTGGGATCTTTTAACACACACATCTCTTATTTTATACCTACACTATTCTATAGAAATGAAGAACCCATGATGAGAAAGACACAATAAAATCTTTTGTTCTGGTAAAGTTAAAGGACATGTCCCTCTCACAAGTTAATCTCCTTGTTTTGTGAACATGCCACCTTCATTTTTCCTCTTCTCAGATTCTCTTTCCCACCTTTCCACTCCTATTTACCTCTGTCCTCTCTGTTCTTCCAGCCCAGCCATCCAGTCTAATACTTAAATAGAGGAAACATTGTGCTTTCTTTAGAGCTGCAACACACCGATCGGTCCTGACACAAACACGAACACAGTCCCTCTCTGACATGGGCGAGGAGTTGCTGTACCCTCCGCTCTACCAGCCACTAACCCTGCTCAGATGTAAATTCAAATGTCAGCTTCCTTTTTCCTCAAAGGCAACGTCAGCTTGGTGAAAGAGTGGGAACTTAAAATCAGGTAATTGTTTTTGGCAGATTGTTGTATTTACTTACTGTATCGGCTCACCTGAGCCACTGGAAGGTGCAGATTAAAGAGGGACAAACACACACAGACGCAGGCAACATAGACACTCACGACAGGCTAGATATATTGGATTATGTGTAGTCTTGTCTTTTTTGAGCTTGTAGGACCTTTTAAATTTTTTGTGATTGCATGAGCCTTATTTATAGAAAGATTAAACAATTACTTTGCCTTCCCATTCTGACAATTTAAGTCCAACAAAGAGATCTTTCTAAAGATACAATATCACCTTACGTTGCACAGCAGGAGATGTGTACCCATACATTTTTTGTAGGTGCTGGGTGACTGTCAACATGTTTACAAAATTTCCAATTCAGTATTCACTAATCCCTGCTGCCCTCAGTAACTGTCACTACGCCTGTCTTTTGTTCTTGCACAGTGTATATGCAGTTTACAATGATAATGGCAGCAGATTTACCACTCCAAATCTGTTGAAACAATGGGTCTAGACAGATGCTGACAAAAATAGGCTTCTCACTTCTAATCAGCAGCAGGACATTTATCTGCTGTAGCTGGCAAGCTAGTTAAGCTAAAAATAGCTTCTTAAATTTGTTGAGAGCCCCATCTCAAGCTGACTGTGGTCAGTGTTTCTGCCTGACTGTAAAAAAGGGTCTTTAATTTATATACAGTACAGCTGCATGTGATAAATGATAGCCTGCCAGCTGGGTCCTCACAAAATTCCAAACAGACATCATTTGGATAAACTGGCCACGTGTTCGTAATCTAAATGGATACTTTCAAAATATCAAAACTTTATAAAGGGTTGGGTTAGATACATCAATTCTGATGGGCACACAAAGTTGCTGCTTAACCAAATCAAGCCGATCACTCCCCAACCACCCCAGAGCACTCCCACTGTAGTGATTCTTGTTGCATATGTTTTCCCTATTTATATGTATTTTTGTAGCATTTCTGGATTCGCAGCATGTTTCCATTCATTTAATGGCGTTCTCTCTTGTATGTGTTTTGTTCTTAGGGCCGACCATTTGTGAAGACAGTATGCCCAATTATTCCATTAAAGAGAGAGATCGCACAGTAGCCATGAGTGGCATACACACGATAGTGCCCGGTTTCTGGGCATGCAGTGGTCCAACTGAGCAGTCTTAGGGGCTTTTGTGGAGGCAGGGACTCAGAGATGGATACATCTCATAATTTTTTGGTTGCCTTTTATCTATATTTTCTACAACAGTTGAGATTTAATTCGTTTAAAAACACTTTAAGTCTTTTGTCATAATGTAATATTTGTAATAGGATCAAAACTGCACAGCATGAATATATGAATATTTTTTATAGTGACATTCAAAAACACATACCTGACAAAGATTACATTCAATGTCCATACAGAATAAAAGACGAACTGGGACTAGGGCAGCAGTATGTTTTGCTGACAGTAATAACATCTGGTAGACTACAGTTAGTAGATAACACTTAATGCATAATTCCTATAGGGTTGATCTCGAACATATACACACGCTACACAATTAGACACATCTGCACTTGGACTGACTGAATATTTTAGATGTAAGATTTTTTTTGAACAATCATGAAGGTTCTGATTGAGTGAAAAAAATCAATTAGTCTTTAAAGTTAACAATGCTTGCTGAATTATAATTGTTTTCTAATTTTTTTCTCTGTTTATTATGCTGGTTAGTTTTACATTCAAAACCTTATTAAGTTTAGCCCTCGAGTAAAGCAGCTGCTGCTCTATTACAGTTTGACGTGACTGTATTTCTCTGTTGAATTTTTAAAAATTCATTATGAATTCAATGCAAAAGAAAATGCAGTATTCATTAAATGGAGCTGATATTGTCTATGAATTATATTAAGATAGATGAATTACTATTGTTTTGTTTGCATTCCCTAGCCCCTTGCTTTAACCTTAACCATCACAACTAAATGTCTATCCCCAGTCCTTACCCTAACCATAATTCTAAACTGAACCCTAAAAAGTATGAGGCCCAAATGTCCTCACAACAATGGTTTGAGACCTAAATTTGTCCACACAACCACAGAAAGACACACACCTCAAACAACGTTAATAATCTTGTAGCAGCGCCAAAAGGCCAGCATGGTTATGCACAATTTGCTTCTATCTCACCAATAAAGTGGATTAATATAATTTTCTAACACACAACCAGTGCTCCCTATGTCATATCAAACAACATATCACCTCATCAATTTATCTACTCTGGCACTGCAGCAGGCAGGTGATGAAGTTTGCGCTCACTCATAATCTTATTATTGCTGCACTACCCTGTTCTGGACCAAGGCCAAAACACATATTACACAAATAAAACAAGGGACAGACAGACTGGGGAGAGGAAGGTGCCTGAACCAATGCTCTTATCCTCATCCTTCACAAAATGTTGTCACTGAATGTGACTGCCCATGATGAAAAATAGTCCTCGACATTTATGTCCAAATCCAGTGGGATACAAATGAATATGGACTAGAAATAATTGAAATGGTTGAATTTCTCAGCTGCAATGGTTCAGCTTGTGGAGAAATTAAATTTAAAGTAGAAATACCAGACTCTAAAAAAGCAAGAAAAATCAAAATTGTTCACATGCATAACATACCTCCCTCCAGTGTGATTTTCCATCAACACAGAAGCTGTGTTACCCGTTGCAGGCAAGAGAAGAATAATCATTTAGAAATAATATGGCTTAAATATGTCCTTTTAAGAGGTATTAATTCATTAAACTGGCTTACAACAACTTATACAGCAGTGACAACATCATCAACACAACCAGACCAATGTGAATAATTCATTATCATTTTCAATTCTTCAGCATTTATGGGGAAATGGTTGGATTTGGTGCTAAATGCTGGTTTAACTTGCTTGGCTCTGATTATATGCTGCTGAGAGAAAGTTGAATTCTCAATCAGTCTGTCCTATCAACAGACGGATTAATGATATTGGACAATTTAGCAAAATTTAACGACATTTTGAAAAAAAAAAATCTTTCTTTCTATATCTGCACATGGCAACTGTAGTATGGTGAAGGTCAAGGGAGATCATAGCTAACACCATTACACACCATTACTTTGTGCCTCGCTATGTTAAGGGCATAATATTTCATGTGCTAACATTTGAACATTGACACTGGAAGTAAATTGTGAGGTGCTGAAATGACCAATATGAACATAACATCTTGAGACACTGGGCTAAGACAGTCCCAGTAATATTACTACTCATGATATACACAGCAGTGGCTTTGGCCTGATTCATTATATCCATTTGATGGATACCTGTCTAGACTATTGCACAGCAGAAAGCTTACATTATGTTGTATAACACACTGATATATGGTCTAACTTGCACCAGACAGAGAATGAGCATAAATAGAGGTTATCAGTTGCTGTACAAACTTATAATTATAGCAGTGCTGTATGAGTGACGTGGACCAGAATCTGACCTTGAGTGTAATGTACCATCAGAAAGGGAAAAATATAGACAGAGGAAAAAAGATGGTGATCCTCAGTATTAGCACCTGTCAGAGAGAGCATAAGAGGTAGTGGAGGGCCACTCCCTGGGCTAGGCTAAGGCTATGATTTTGACAGCTTACACTTAAATGGAGACAGACAAACTAATCCATACAGACAAAGGCAAAAACAGTAATAGTGGAGCAGGTGCAGACAGACAAAAAAGAGACAAAGACAGAGAAAAAATACTAAACACATGACGGGGCATCACTAAGGCAGACAGAGAAAGAAAGGTGAGGGGCAGGGTGGCACTAACCATAGGTGTGAATTTACAGTGGCATTTAGATGTCATCTGTTAGTGTTGCATCGCTGGCAGCAGTAGTCTGCTGGGGTGATCACAGCTCAATCAGCCCAGGCTCCAGCCAAGTGTCACTGCCAGGGACCAGCCATTCATTATGGCCCTCGAAATAGATATCTGGGCCACATGACGACCATAAATTACCATTACTCCTCCCTTTCATCTCCACTCATTCTCTCTTTCTTCTCCTCTTTTCTTTCTTCTCTTTTTATCCCTTGTGTTCTATCGTGGTTTTATCTCCTGCGTTTCTGTTTCTCCTTTTCTGCTTTTTTTTAACATGATTTATCACTTTCATTCTAACAGTGTCTATCATTTGCTCTGCCTGACTGTAATTCTCTCTCTGGCTTCTCTCAGATAGAGCAGTGTAACAGTGGAGTCATAGATCACCGAAGAAAAAAAACTAGAAGTAGAAGTCAAAGCATTCGGATGGAAAGCCACTGTCTCTGTGTGGCTCCCAGGAGGTTTTGTCAAGCAGTCAATATGTTATAACTGGTCTGTAAGTACTGAGGAGCACAGGTTTTAGAAGCTGCTTCTGAGAACAGGTCTATGTACGGGTAAATCACATGAGCTAATCACTCCAGGGAGAACTGTACTGTGTGCTCATCAGAAACGAAGCAAGCTACGTCCTTGCTTTACTTGTTCTTGTGTGTGTGTGTGTGTGTGTCTCTGTGTGTATTCGTGTTTGTGTGTATGTCATTGCAGCAGGATTGCTTAAAGACCACTGGAAAGAGTACAGTATACCATCAAAAGGCCCTTAAACAAAATAAATGTGACACATGCAAATGTTTTTGTGAGACAAAAATGTACACTGATGTATGAACACATACATGCACGCACACAAATATGCTCACAGTCTGTGCACTGTGGGCGTCTCCAGCCCTCAGGACAGTTCTGCTCTGTTGCATGTGCGTCCTTAACCCATCAGTGTGTGAATCATAGTCCAGCAGTCAGGTCACTTAACCCTCTGTGACTCCCCCCACACATCCACACAGATAGACAGACAGTCTGCTTCAGCTTTGCTCTATATATAGCTTCCTTATGTCTGGGGGGAGTTCAGGGCAGATGAGAGGTGGCATCCCTTTTTTTTAATCAAATTATGTAGATTAAAAAGCTAAAGTAGATTTAAAAAAAATCTCCTGCCTATATATTGTAAAAGTGTGAACCCTTTTTTTGACATTCCCGACTTGCAGTTCAAATATTCTTGTATTAGAATGTGCTCATAATGAAAAACAAAATTATCCAACCCTAACTTTGTGCCATTTTCTTTGAAAAGCTTATGCCGTGTTCACTAGTGACAGTGTACTTAATCAACAAAGGAGTCTATTCATCTACGTGTCTGTGGAATATGTGCATATAAAGAGACAACCGTTTTGCTTGCACATCCACTCAACCAAAGCAAATGGAAAACTTATCAGCGATTCTTACCTGTGGCTCTGACTGCAGCATCCCACGTGCAGTGCATGTCCAGACATCTTGCTGAATCAGAATGTTTGTCAGGGTGACAGATGCATTCACATTTACATGCAGTGAAGTTGGCATCCATACACGGCACTGAGTCACGATTACATGCCCCTGAAGAGGTATTGTTTCGTTCTGTCTAGTTGGAAAACATTTCTTCAGGGATGTGACCTTAGCTGCCGACAAAGACTCTGACCTTTGTATCATATTGTCTGTTAACAGATCACATACTGCTCAGCTGAACAATGCCACAGCATTAAACACAAATACTCCACCTAAAGCAGCTGTCCTGTTAGTGCAACACTGTGATGTCTAACACAAGATTATAATGTCCTGATATTTTTTACACTGTGGTAAACTGGCATTTGAAAAGAACTTTGAAAACCTTGTCGTACTACAATTCCATGAACTTGGCGATGAGAATCAGAATCCATTGTTGTCACCATCTTTCTTTGTGTGAGTCTCTGCCTGCGAATCTCTCGCTGTACCACACCTGCCCACTAGGAGCCCTCAGTGAGTTTTTCATCCCTGCATATCCCTTAGGTGCCACAGCTGTTTCCAATCAGCTCTAGCTCTCTGTTTGACTTTGAATTAGGAATTTGAATTAGTGCTGTTGCAAAGAAGGATAAATGTAGGTGTGCTATTAGCATTGACACAATAAGACAACAGAATGTCAGAGCATAATATTTCAAAGATAATGTATCTTTGGCAAAAAGAATGGTAGAATCTCTCAGTACAGCATTAGTTAAACACATTTTGAAGTTTGGATGGCACAAAATGTATATTTTGATAACTCAGTTCATGTAGTCTCTTAGGCATTTTTAAAAAGCATTTGATAAAGCATTCAGCCTCAAAAGACACAGCTCCAGACAGTCTCCCCTGGAAGACATTCATAGTGTTGTACCCCGACTTCCCTCGCAAGTACACACAGCTGACCAATCACAGTGTGAGTTAGGTGTGAAGGTTGGATTATTACAGAAATGGTTGGACAAAGCCCCCAATTGAATCCAACAAGAGATAGGTGTGGTGGGAGGGGGTTCCCAGAGCTGTGTGACCGTCTGACATGTAGTTATGATGAAGAAGCATACTGGAAACTTAAGTATATCAACATTTGATATTATTAATTTGATATTTAATTTCATCACTTTGCTGTACCCTCTTCTTCTGTAAGGGTTTAATGATATGCAACTGGAGAACCAGTGCCACCAGCAGACTATTAAGACACATAGATGAACCACCCCCTCTTATTTCCTTAACAGATGGAAACACACGTTCATGTCCTTTTTCTCAAAATTTGGTTAAAATCTGCATGACATTTGGATGGAAACCAACTAACAATATACCTGTTATCACCCACATCCACAAATCAACCAATTCGAATATCTTATGAAATTACTTAGAACCCAGCAGCGATGCTGCCATTAATTACACCCATAGAGATCTACACTTAGATACTACACTGGCATGTAAGATTGCTGTTAATGCACTGTTTATATGAGCAAGTAATAGAAAAAGTAGTTGTTTTATCTGTTGCACTGATCTGTTGACCAGGCATGAAAAAATCTCCCTGCCGTGCTTGCTGTCGAACATCCATATGATGTCGAGAAGTATTCTTCAGAGCAACGCAAGGCAATTTTTGTATTGTAATTCAAAGTTCCTTTAAAGCATAACATCATTTGCCTTTTCCTGTCTATGAGCTACTAACTTTAATCGTGCCCTAAAATCCAGATTGCTGCCTCTTAACTTTATCTGCCACGTCCTGGCACCTGTCTTACTGAGTGATATCATCCCATTTCAGATTCCAGGAGTGTTCAGGTTCTTCTCAGTAAAAATATTTCCCAAATTTTTGACCTTGTTACTTGTACAATGTTTTTATACCCCTAACAATTGCACTAAAAGTCAACCTCCTAAACTAAATGGAAAAAAAAAACTCTTCTCAAAAACACATCAGCACCATCGCTACTCCACAAAAGTAAATTACAACACAAAATCACTCAGTAAAACCGGGAATACAGTCAACATCAACAGACTTTAACAACCGTGCAAGTGTATTCAAGAGTGGAATTTGTTTTGAGACCACACGCTGTGGTATCTGGCAGTCTCCTGCTAAGGTTGCCCCATTTACATATATCTGCTTGCTGTCTCCTGATTGCAAACGTAATGCCCTTCAAGTGACAAGCCAAACATGCTAATAAATCAGGGAATCCACTGCAAAAGAAATCGTTACTCACTGTTGGCTGACGGAATGACTTCTCTCCCCACTCACTCATTTCTATAGAATTGTGGCTTATGAGAATGATGTTGCCGGCAGGTGCTCAGGGGGCCTGTCCCATGTGGCTTATGATTGATTGTCATCTTGGACTGCTCACCTGTGCAGCCTGCAAAGATGCTGGTAGATAAGCATATTCAAGGCCGCCTGTCTTGACCTTTGCACGGTAATTAAGGGACTGAGCTAGCTGAAAAGAGCTGAGTGCTCATGTGCCTCTTGATGCAGCACTGGACCTCAGTGACTTTTCCACCTCATGGCTAGAAATCAGGCTTCTCAACTGAGTATTTGTTGTCAGTAGGGTTGAACACAAACAACAAGGACTTATGCTTTAGGATTAATGTTGGTTTTCATTTGCATTAAACAAACAATAAGTGATAAATGATCATTAGAATACAGTTATACCTTTGTAAAGCAGTACTTAGTAATAGTAATAACTAATAGTACCATTCCTACGGCCTGAGACACACATCAAGGAAAGAGAAAAAATGACTCATTTTCCTGGAGAAGAGCTGCTCGAAAAGATGCTAAGGCTGCAGAGAAATATCTTCTCTGTCTCTGCTCTGACAGCTGTGACCCCTCCAGTGCTGCATGAGCTTAATCACTGTGTTTAACACTCACTCACTCTCTCACTCTGACCTTATATGTGGAACATCTGACAAACCAAACAACTAAATTGGAACCAACTATTAAATTGGAATTTGCTTCCTGAGAGATAATACAAATGGCACCAGTTAAACTGTCAAATTGTGTCCATTAAGCTGCTCCAAAGAAATTCCACGTTAAATGTTTTTTATTATCTCTGCCTCCCCTGTTCTCTAGACAAAATTTCTAGTCCATACGGCAAGCTACAGAATGATTGGCACATGCTGTAAGTGCATGACAAATGTGTCAACAGACATCTGAGTTTATAACGCATGAAACTCCTCCAGAGCAAACAGAATTTCTAGAATTTATTTTTGTCTGCAAGTAAGATGGAATGAAGTTTCCAAAGGGTTGTGCTGAAAGCTTCTGAAGCTCTTTAGCTTCAATAAATCTGACCAGACTGCTCTGTCCAGCCTCTAAATCCCATCTTAACCTTAACTGTTCTGTTTCTTTAGTATACATTAAGGTGACCCAAACTAATTACTTGTCTAGCCTTAAGCTGATCTTTAATAATGACCGAAATAATTATCGACCAATGCTTTCTCTAATTATACTTTAACAGCCTTGTACATGTTTCCTCTGAGATGCTGAACAAGTGTGCTGCTGAGTTAATTGCTCCTTGAAATGGGTTAAACAAAGCAGGTGATTAAATCAATAATGATACTTATGTGTTAATGTTTAACTGCTAGATTTGGTAGGTGTGCTACGATCAAATTGCAGCCAATTCAACTAAATTAAGGCCTTCTATTCCAGCATCAATAAAACAGCTCCAGGGATAGTAGCTACAGACTAATGAAAAAAAAATGGAAAATTGAGTTTGCTGTAAAGCAACCTAAGCCTAAGTGAAAAATGACTGAGAATCTCAATTTGCTTTAACATACTATCCAACATTTATGCTTACTATTGGCCATCACTATTATGAGACATTATGACCATAGGTAATTTATATATCATGTAAAGAACACTGTAGATTGTTATACCATTATTGTTGAAATGGTAAACCTTAAGTTCTATGTGTCTTAATAGTCATAATGCAACAACTTTTCAACCTACTTAGTCCTTCTATGGTCACATCTCACATTCCACAAACCTAACAGTCTCCTCAAGGGTGGTCACAAGGGTGTGAAACTTTAATTTTGCTCTACATAAATATAAAAAGGTTTTTACACAAAATAAACATGCATTTGGAAAATTAGACTATTCCCTGATGATCACCAGACAAGCTCAATTAGTTTAAGCAGTCAAGAGGCCTTTCTCATGGTGAACATTCTGACTCGTCATAACAGGGAAAGTAATGTGCTATAGACATTAATGGGAGCCGTGCTTTGTTTATGTGTGGTAGTACAGTATGACTGTGAACAGCAGCATTATACAAGGGAGTTTGTGTAACTTGATGTAACTGAGCACAGGCAAACACCACTGAAACTGCCTAGTTAAGCAACCCCTTGACCCTGCCCTAAGTTGAGCTGGACAGAGGAATGATGACTGGGAGGACTATGCTTCTACTTCTGTGCTGTCATTTACTGTCTAGATAAAAAGTGAATATACAGTATGTCCTAGTCAGTCATACAAATGCCTCAGACTCAGCACAGTATAACACATCTAAAACTAGCTAGCTTTATTGTCGTGTTCACAATTGCAGGATACACTGTATGTCACCACTTATTACACTTGGTAAATGCATTTCAATAAGTCACTACACCGACATGCTTACATAGAGGACACCCTGATATACATTAGGTACATTTGTGCAGAATGCTGAGCTCATCAACCTACCTTTGGCATACATACAGTGTCTCTCTTGAGCTGTCAATGTTACGCAGACACTAGCAGTATCTACAATTAAATGGCAAATGAGATTGCATGCTATACAGACTGTATTAAAGTGGAACTGGGACACCTAAATGTAAATCATCCATTATAATAATGAATATTATCAGGTGCAAATGACTGACAAGTCATTACTAAGTGTAACCTGGAGTCTGAGACTATACTGCACAGCCTCATGGAAAAGACCTTTTTCACAGCAGACATGGTATGAAAGCCACAGATGTTGTTAATAACATTAATGATGGCTCTGCTCTGTTCAAGTAAGTCCCAGTAAGTCATGGCAGTGAGACCCTGAGCCAGCATAAACAATGTACCAGGCCCTGAAACTGAAGCCGTAGAATTCAGCCATCACTGATGTAATTATTTACACATGTGCTTTTCTATCGACACATCAAAATGTCCTCTAAGTTCAAAATCACTCTTGTTCACACATTCAACACTCCATATGTAAGAGACACTAAATAGTTTTCTATATTGTGAGCACTGAACTGATATTTTCAATGATACATTTACACAGTTATGAATTATTGTCTTTTAGCATCACTATTAACAGGTGTAGAGTCTATAAAATGCAACACCTTGTATTGTGGGATTATTATCAGAAAGTAGTGTACATGGACAGACATCCTTTCCTACCCAGTGGAGAATTTTTCAGGGCACTATATAAGTCATAGATTACACATTGTCAACAGAGACATTTGATCTAAGTTTGGAGTCAGTACCATCTAGTATTGACTCACTAACCCACCTTTACTTTGAAGCACCAGTTAAGAGTCAGTTCCAAATTGACTGAGATAATATTTAAAGTGGACAATTCAGCTGTGATACCACTACAGTTAAAACAAACAGGAGAGAGTTGTCCCTCTGGGTTATTTTTGTCCAAACATGAGCAGCAAATGGATTCATTCTAGAAGCCAGATAACTGCTGATCTGAGGTGGAGTTACTATTGCCCTGGGCATTTTTCTTTTTGCGTCTGTTGGTTGTCTACATCTGTGTGAATGGGTGGAAAGCTGAATGCGATAGCCAACCAGCTGGGACCGTTGACCTTGGAGGACTACCTTCTGGCAACAGATCTGCTTCCTGCATTGATTTTTATTTTCATCGCTGGGTTATTTGGGTTTCTGCCCTCGAGTCCCAGCTCGGCAGCCACCAAGGTCAGCTGGGGAGACGGGGAATTTGTTTTTGTCTCCATCAATTTCACACGGTAAGTAGATACAAATGCCGTCATATCTGTCTACTTGATCTGCTGTTTCCCCCACAAGCTTTATACTGGTATTCTGTAATTTTTGTTTTTGGAAGAAAAATGAACAAATGTAGTTTTAATTTTTCTTTGTTTAAACTAAAAGCCTCATATAAAACGTATTTCTGACCTTCAGAAACCTACACAAATATTTAAGTTTGGTTAAAGAACTCTTTCACTGTAACTGTGAGAAACCTATATATGGATTTGATAGGTATTAAATATATAGATAAAATGGCGATACCATTGAAATAAACTAGTAGAGGAGCCATCATGGCCAGGTATTCATTATGAACTAGTGTTTGTTCAGATTAAACAAACAAGATATATCGTGTTTTAGAGGTATTGGTAGGGGTATTTTTTTTCAGAATAAGTCCAATTGTTTCCTTCTTGTCTTTATGCTAGGCAAAGCTAAGATAACCAGCAGCCGAAAGTACAGTGTAGAGTGACTAATCGAACCCAGTAATCATCAAACTCCGTAATTCCTTCCATGGTAATTAGTAGAAATGCACCATGTAATCAAAAATGGAAACATTTCAGCCAGAACACATAAACCACATACTGAGCTAGCTGGAGATATGCAGTCACTCTCTGCTCGGTCCGTGGCATTTCCTCTATTGTGAACTACTTGACAACAGAGGACTCTGTTGTCAAGTAGTTCACAAAAGATCATGATCATGAGTCAAAACACGAGTTGACTTAATGGAGCACAAGCTTATGACTTTTGCTCTTTATTTTTCCCTAGTTTTTACTTTCTAATTGGAACAGCAGGTAGCCCGGAGGAGACGTCAATCTGTTTAAACTGGACACAATTTTTTTGATTGTGGCCTCTATTTCATTGGGATTTGATACTATATTTTCAATATGAAATTGGTTCTACTGGAATCTGGACAGATTTCTCAGGCAAATTGTGTAAAAAATTAAATCCTTTACATATTTAACAAACTAAGTCACGATTTTACAACTGAACTGCCACCACAGTAATGGCAGCTTGTCTTCTTCTGCTTACAATATGGATTTGGCTGTATATTTTATCGATCTTCTCACCAACTCTCATCAAAAAAAGCAAATAAGCACATTTACACTATCCTTTTAATGCCATACTTAAAGTAAATATTACAAAAATGTAATTTTTCACAATACTAACGGCCTGAAATATTTATATTTGACCAGATACCATATATTATACAGGACCATCATAATTGGTTGTCATCTTCAAGATATTGATTGTAGTCTATATCTTGACTCTAGTATGATAACCCATCAAAGTTATTTACTACATGTCTGGTGAAGGTGAGTGCTAATTTTTAGGCTCTGGAGATAGATGTGCACTGGGAGTAACATCCCGCCATGAATATCAAGCATGTAAACAAGTAGATTTGATTTCAAGGCTTGGGGCAGTGCATGCTCTGCCTGATCAATACAATGGATTTATTCAAAGTTCTCAGTTGTTTTCCTGAGTTATACACATGTGGATTTCAGAGAGTTGGTGAGGAGGTAACGGTACATCTTACGGTCCTTTCCTTACTCAAATGGTCACAATCTGGCCTTGAAAATGCTCAGTCATTGCACTAAGTGCACCCTAGGAAATGAAGCAGCCTGCTCTCATGATTACCACTGTAAATAAAGTGATATTACTGCAGGGCTCAGAAATAAGACACATGTGCAACAGTGTCCCTGATCTTCTGTCTTAACATCCCTTACCATACACACATACACTGTCCTACTATCACGAGAAATCATGCTAAAGCTTTTTGATTTACAACATACAACCCTCTGTCAACGTGGGAATTAGCTTCAGCTGGTGGAGGCCCAGAGTCTGCATTTAGAAAACTGATGGATGTGTAAACTACAGGATAACATATAACCTGATCCTACAACAGGCACAATGACTGAACAGTCTGTCTGAGGATGAATATACACATCTTGGGAATTCAATCAAATCCCAAAGATGATGAACTGGCCTCCTCTCTGCAGTATGTCAGAAACAGGGATTGTAACTTCTAATATTGCCAACTGGATGGACTGCTTTTGCAGTCGAGAAGCTGACCTACCTTTGACCTACTTCCACCAAGAATCACCACCATAAGCCACGACAAGCAAGATGTCACCATCCCCCCACCCTTATCCTCTCCTCTGTGCTCTGTCCAGTAGGTCTAACCTCCATTTTCCACCTGAATAAAAGCTGCCTGGGGCCCCGATGATCGGGGCTAAGAAAAGATCAAAGAACATGCTGCACTAGTATCCATAGATTGACCACAGAAAAAAGATATGTATATATTTTTTCCACACACATCAAGACAGTGCAAAATGATGGTTAGTGTATTTCTACTGAGTACTGTTGTATCTTCTCCATACAAAATACAAAAAAAAAAAAAGATCGAAATTAAAGGACAACAATCTCCAAGATTCAGAAACACAAATTTCATCAATCTGTATCATCGATCTTTACATATACTTGTAAAGAGAATGACAAGCTATCAGGGCTGTGTGCCATGTTTAATTTTCTCTATGCTCCCTAGTTTCTAAAATTCCTTATCCGTGTTCTCTAATGTAAGAGAATCAGTCAAAACATTGTAGCCAATGGACATAATCAATAGATTCACACAGTGTCTATTGTAAAAGTTTCTCATCGACTTACGATTGACCTTTTTGAACAGTAGAATCACCGCTCATCCTTAACTTTTTCCAATTCAGGGTGCTGGGGGGCTGGAATGCTTCCCAAAACACAACCGACAAGACAAAAAAATCTATTATGACAAATTATTGAACATCATTGTTGGTGTTTATGTGTGTGAGGGGGCCGCAGGGTAAAGTGACACATTGCTGACCAAAGCACAACAGCAAATGATGTTGCTTCAATAATTAACAAGGGCCTAAACCTTCAATCTATCCGCCCAAGAGCTCCTTTGTAATGTGGCTGTCTTCACCCTGTTCTGTCCGACTGCCACACACACTTATGGCTGCCACCTCTGACTCTGTTTTTAATTCTTTTATTCCCTCCAAAGAATACATTCATCTCTATATGAATAGATCTATTATGGTGCACATGCTATTATATATATCAATGATGAATACAATACTTTATGTGTACACAAAGAAGGACTCATACCCACAATGCAGCCAAATTTCAACTCACATCTGCCCTGCCATAGATGTATATGTGACATCAAGAGTAACACATAAGCATGTATATCCTGTACATATGCCACTGTTATCTTCTTTAGCAAGAAAGTTCCCTGATCTCCTATTTATTAAAATCCGACTTGTACTCATAGAAGTTGTCACAGTATCACTGGCATTTGGTTTGGTTTTTGGAGGAAAAATCCTGAGAGACATCAGCTGAGCCGGATCAGCTATCTGAGGCTGTTCTGGGGGTGTCAGACTTTCCCCACAGGGTCACACTGACACATCAGTGTAAAACAAACATGCCACCTAGTGGATAAAGAATGGAAAGCACAGCTGCCATTTCGAAAGCGGCAGAAATCAGACATTTAGGAGACGATGCAATTTAATGAAGCCACAGTAAGCAACAGGGTGTATGATCGAACACTTTCTAATGAGGCGTTCCTTGGAAAAGCCTATACATGCTGTAATAAATTGTTTTTCCTCATTTTCCGGCTCTAGATATCATCTATTAATCATCTAAAATTTTATTTAAATTACTTAATTATTATTTAATTATTTAACTAAAATTACTTTGACATAATTTGCTTTTATCTCTAGACCCCTCCAGTAGAAATTTTCTTGGAAGTGACCAATAATTTAGGAGGACTTACATTTAAAAACTTACATTTAAAACTGTGGAATTGGCTGATCATTATGAGGTAAGAAGTTCACAAAATTTTATTAATTACTTACTAATATTTGTAACAGCATATTTGATCGTACATACACTATTTGGATGATCCTACAAAAGTTTTTAAAAAAATGTATTTTAATATAGCATATCGTTCTCCTTTGACTAGCTGCAAAATTCAGGGTATACTGGACTCAGTTTCCCCTACACTTTAAGCCAATGTGTAATTGGAACCAAATGTATCTGAAATGTGCTCACACAAACATCAAGGGATATTGAAAAATGTGCTTGTATCCCACCATTTGGTGGCACTATAGTAACATCCATCCAACCACGAGGAATACCACTTACGCTTTGAGGGTTGCAGGAGACTGGAGCCAATCCTGGGTTACACTGGGTGAGTGTAACCCAGGATAGCAACATGATGAATCTAAAATTTAGGTAAATCATTGATCATGAGTCTAATTTGCTTTAAATTTTGTGGAATTAATTTATGTACAGCACCTTATTAGTTTGATATAGGATTAAGATTTCTAAAAAGCATGTTCAAATAACAAATTTCTGAACATACACAACTATGCAGTTCAAGTACACAGCTGAGCTCTTCCAGAAGTACACACTATGTGTTCAGAGGAGTGATTTTTCATTCAACTTCAATTCAATTCAACTTTATTTATATAGCGCCATATCATAACAAACGTTATCTCAAGGCACTTTTCATATAGATCAGGTCCAGACCAGACTCTTTATAGTTATTATTTACAGAGACCCAACATTTCCCCAATGAGTAGCACTTGGTGACAGCGACAACGAAAAACTCCCTTTTAACAGGTAGAAACGTTGAACAGATCCTGGCTCATGGTGGTGGTGGTGGTGGGGGGGGGGGGGGGGTCCCTACCTTGACCAGCTGGGAGGAGAGTGAGAAAGAGAGAGAGAGGGAGAGAGAGAGACAGAGACAGAGAGAGAGAGAGATGGGGGCAGGAAGGAGGAGAGAGAGCATAGCATAATAATGGGAGTAGTAGCTATATATACTATAATTATACTAACAGGGCTAGTAATATTACTAATAGGACTAAATAAATAGTAACAGTAGCAACCATAATAATTGAAGCAGTGGGTGTTGATCAGGTTCATGGGGCAGTAGATGGATCTGCAGCCATTAATCAAGACTCAGGAGCATCAGAAAAAAACCTGCAGAAAGCGACAGGAGGAAGAGGAGAGAGATGAGGAAGCACAAAACTGCGGGAGAGAGAGGGAGGACAGTTAGTAACAAGCATTTTTGAGGTGTTAATGCGCACAGGGAGAGAGGAGGAGGCCGTGGAAAGGGGAGCTTGGTGCAACATGGGAAGTTCCCCGGTAGTCTAGGCCTATAGTAGTATAGTGAGGGGATGGTTCAGGCTGAGCCTGAGCCAGTTCTAACCATAAGCTAAATCAAAAAGAAAAGGCATAAGACAACTCTTAAACGTGGAGAGGGTGTCGCCTCCTGGACCCAAACTAGAAGATGGTTCCACAGCAGAGGAGCTTGATAACTGAAAGCTCTGCCCCCAATTCTACTTGTGGAGACTCTAGGAACCACTAGTAGGCCTGTATAGTGGGAACAAAGTGTTCTGCTGGGGTAATAAGGTACTATGAGCTCTTTAAGATAGGATGGTGCCTGGCAATTAAGGGCTTTGTAGGTGAGGGGGAGGATGTTAAATTGTATTCTGCCAGTTTTTGTATGCATTGGTGTGACTTCATACTACAAAATTAAAATACATCAGTGTACTGTTCTGGATAATGTCTAATTTCTTTGTAGAGTAACCTCCATTTCATTAGTTTAACAGATATATTCAATGGGTGAATGACTATGGGATAAAAATTACAGGTGAAATACTGAAATAACACTGTGGCTAAATCTGGCTCTGCTATGGATGTGGTCTTCATTATTGATCACTTACAGACCATCCTCCCACCCGAGGCAGTCACACCTTTCTCCTGATGTAACCATAATGCCATGGCTTGATGGAGGAGGAGTCTGGCAGATTCTCCAGCACTGTAACTTAGTGCCCCATCCGTCACAGCATGAAACTTACCTGCTATAAAGCTCTTGTTATATTTATGTGCATCAAATGTAACACCACGTGGGGTAAGTTAGTGCTAAAGGTAAGATCAAACAATCTATAATGCATGTCTACAAAAGCTCATGTAATATACAACACAGAAAATACACACAGACTCACATGCATGAATGCAAGAAACAAAACAAACACACACAAGAGGATGGGATCGCATAATATTTTCTGTGTTACTTGAATGGCAGTCTACCAGAACCTGATCATCTAGGAACTGAGTTCTCAGGCTTCTGAATTCCACATTTACCATAAACTGAAATCACTGTGAAATCACGCTTCAGATACAGATTTTTTTCGTTCGATATATATTATGATTCAGCCCAGTACTAAGACGCCAAAGAGAACTATACAACACAAACACAAACAACAAAACAACTAATAAGGCTGACATGCTCATTCAATGCTTAAAAACACAATAGTATTGTCATGGTGACTTTGCAGTTGATTCCATAAACTTAATATCTGATAGTATGTGACAATAGATCTGATGAACAATAATTTTTTAAAGCTTTTAGCTTGAGCTTATAATTATTCATGACAGTAATTCTGAGGTGCTGGCTGATCAATTAGCTCATATAATTTTTAGTTACATGTAATGTGCAGGTCTAATGGTCTAATCAACCTAGTTTTGGTCAGTTTCTGGTTGGGTCATGGGTTTTTGGTACCATGAGCACTGTACATGACACTGCGTTTCAATATTACACATGAA
Source organism: Istiophorus platypterus (assembly GCA_016859345.1). NCBI lineage: Eukaryota > Metazoa > Chordata > Actinopteri > Istiophoriformes > Istiophoridae > Istiophorus > Istiophorus platypterus. The sequence goes on along the minus strand of CM029114.1, from coordinate 21,936,103 downwards.
GGTTTTTGTTGATATGAAAAACACAGTGCGTAAGATGAAATAGTGGGTGCATTGGTTACTGACTCATGTCACTATATGAGCATGTACTGTGTTTGTATTTGTACCATTGCCACACCCCTACATGTAAGATTACATGTTGCATGTGGTTAGGGTTAGGAATTTCAGAGTTAGGTTGAGGTTGTGGTAATACTAAAGTAAATTGATGAATAGATACATACATGTCCAGCTTAAAACTCAGGTACTACTTTATTTGAAGTGTGCATTGTTAATTCTCAATTTTACTTTTATACCAGTAATGCCTGCTAATATGAAAGTTTGGCTCCTTAAAACTGTTGAAGGTAAATTTGTTCCTTATACATACAAGCGTGCATACTGATGAATTTATATACCTTGCTTATAGCAGAATTATGAGTATACTCTGTAGAATTGGTTTCCTTTTTTCTTGATAGCAGCTGCAGTGTCATACAGTATACATCTATGTTAGTCGGAAAACATTTCATTTATACTTTAAAGGTGCTACATTAACATGTTTGTGTACATTTTTAATGGGGTAGCTGCAGTAGAAACACAACACTATGCTAAAAGTCTGGTGCTATCCCTCTTAAACTAAAGATCGCCCAGATTTATTCCCAAAAATGCAAGTATTCAAATGCACCTCTTAAACTTCTTGGGTGGAAAATTAGAGAAGTAAATCATCAAAAAAATCTATTTTTCAAAGTGTCCACTTAATACAACGCTGCGTGATCTACAAATTCAGGCTTTTATTGGACAATATTGTCGGATGTTAGATGACTTAAAAAAGCATGAAAACATCAGCCCTGAATAAAGTAACAGTGAGATTTGCTCTTTAAACTAGCCAACAATGTGCTGCAGTTTCAGCTTACATACAGCAGAGGGAGATACAGCCCTATTTAGAGAGATTTATGAGCAGAGCTACCACACAGACCCCTGTCAAGCTGAATTTATTGTTTCACTTTGTAACTTTTATATAAAAATGTTACGTTAGGAAAATCTTTGCTCGTGTTAAATGTTGCTTTCTAAAGATTTGCAGTATCAAATCCACCTGCATATTTTTAGTGCAGTTCATACAGTTTATGGTCATTGCAAGAGCAAGTTATTTGTGTTTGTGGATACACAATATCTGCATTTACCCTGAGTATATTCTATGTAACAATATAAAGTACAGAAATTGCATAGGAATTTGATAATATTAATAATTCACTATGTAACTGTATACCTAATAATAATAACACACTATATGCCAACAGCAGACTACTTGATATAAGTGCAAACTACTGTTTAACCTGTGTTCATCCACTTGGAAGCCTGGTCCACCCATGGGAATTAAATTAGTGCCTACTGTAACCATGTTGTAACTGTCAGATCCCATCACATCAACTTCCCACATGTATCCTATCATCAAGCATATAATATATATATACACACACATGCACACACGCCTCCTAAGTTCAAGTAACGTACAGACACACATACACACACACACACACACACACACACACACACACACACACACACACACACACATACACACAATCACAGGGAGGCACACACAAATAAAAATGCAAATTTGCAAGCAACAGCGTCACGCATGCTGACACTGGCACATGCCAAAAGAAAAATCTTGGCCTGGCTAATGGAGGAAAGGAACTAGCACTCCCAGTAATGTCAATAGGCCAATACATACATACTCCCTCTCTCTCTCTGTCTCTCTCTCTCAGTGGGGGATGAATTTCTTTTATTTAATTTCTTTTCCTTCTTACGCCCTCCCGTGAGAGGACACTGGACACGATACTAGTTTTAGGACAGGTCTCAAAAACATGCTCAGTTTGCAGCAGCCCAAAACCTCTGCTGCAGACATTTCAGAGAAAATGTGATCAAACAGTGAATGCATGTGAAGAATCCACGCTGGCCAGTAAAACAGAAACCGGAAATTGCATCATCACTGGTCATGCTCATTGATGGTCTGCGATGTTCCGGCTGTGGAGGCAATGTGTGTGTGCGAGTCTGTGTGAGTGTGTATATGTGTCAGGTTGGAGAGGGCAGTGTGGTCACAGGTGACTGTCATGTTTAATAATGATTATCACCACGCACCTGCGCCCCCATGCTAATTAACTGGACGCATATGCAAATGAGTCTGGGGATTTAAAAAAAAATAACAGCTCGTGGAGTGGCAGTGAGCGGTTGTTCAGCTGCTGGATTTGATTAGGGTAATGAACGGTCAGTGATGGAGGCACCAGTGGTAGTGAAAGGAGGGGGGGATAAAGGAAAAGGAGGATATTAGGGTGAGAGGGGAGGAAGGAAGGAGTATTAAAAAGAGAGGGAGGAGGAGGGAGAGAGATATCACTGAGGTAACGTAATGAGAACAGGTGGACGAGTGGCCTGTTGACTGAGAGTACAAGAGAAGGGATGGAGGAGGGGGTGTGATGTGTTTGTGGGTTTTAGTGCAACTAATCCATGGCCAAAAAAATCTTACAGCATGCAGGAAAACTCAAGCATTTTACTGTGTAAACACTCAGAACTCTCTGTTTTTCATTGCTATTTTTGTAATTGGGCATTCAAATTTTCAGGAAGGGACGAAATGGTGTTTGTGTGAAAATTTATCATTTGTATTTTGCACATACTGACAGATTCCTTTCCCCCCATTTTTGCGTTTTGACCCAGTCTCTGCTATAGCTTCACCTAACTGAGGAGTGTGAGGAAAGAGACAGAAAGCGAAGAATGAGTGCCTTTGAACCTCATTCATTTATTCCAGTGCATTCCAAACACGCATTCTATATCTCCATACTGTGATCCAGGCCACGCATGCATATACACCTACCTCTAACAAAGCAAATTGCGGTTCATCCAACTCGATGGCCCCAATCTCAGTCGGGGGAGGCAGGCTCGTCACTCACACAGATAAGGGTGAATTAGGGTCTCGCTCTAGGTTTTACATTTCAATTTAGCCTCCGGCTTCAGAGCCATTAGGGGCCTAATCTAAAGCTTGGTCCACAGGGTTCTCTTTCCCTACCAATTGCAATATTGTTTTATTAACTTTCTAGTATGCCGGAATGAAACTCCAACAGATTCATTACTTCGCATTAAGTTCATATTAGGGTTATTTGTGATGGGAAGACCTCTTATTTAACAATGTGCAAGTATTCAGTGCGGTTTTAATGCTGTGTTGCTATATCACCAGCTGGTTTATATGGGCGAGTAGAACAGAGAGTGTGAGTGTAATTGCAAGTTGATAATGTGCCTGAACATGCAGAAAGACCAAGTTGGCTCTTGTCAATGAAGCGTGGAGGAGGTAGGGAACATTGTGCAGGTGCAAAGTCAAAAGGGGACTCTAACTCTTAAGATAACTCTCTGAAGATCAGGCCGTGTTACAGATTGTGCATAACATCAAAATAAACTCTCACAAGCTAGACTCTTATAAGCTTAAATGGTAGTCATGCTTATTTCAAGTAATTTAAGCATAAACAAATATTTAAGGATTTTTTTTTGAGGGTTTGAAGAGAAAAAACATTAAATCTTCAATAAAAAACTGAGGAAGGAACTATGACAGGAGCTTGTTATACAGAGAAATGGGCAATTTACGTGAAACTTGAAATGAATTTTTCCTTATATCACTCATTGAAAAAATGATTGCACCATTTTACTAATTACTCAAGAGAAAAAGTATTAAGCTACATTACTAGATACATTACCTTTGCCCAGCATCTTCACTGGTCTGTATAAACAACTCCAAATCCTCCACAACCAAATGTTTCAACTTTTGTATTTAACGCAAAAAGAAATAGAAAACAGTCCAGAAATACCTTCCGACAAAATCCAGGTGATTCCTGAATGTAGGCTCACCACTGGCTAAAGTTAGCAAGCCATATAAAGAAGAAGACAAAACATGTATATTAGATAAGTTCGGAATAACCTGAAGACATGTTTTCTTCGTGGTTTGGTAGTGGCTAACCACTGTCTCTACCTCAAATCTGTGCACCAAGCTAGCACTTCCCAGAACGCAGAGACACCAAACTAATGCCTAAAGATCTGATAAATCAGCAAACACTGAAAAAAATGTCAAAGTAATGGAGCATTATGGAGGCTAGGAGCTGTAACAGGTCAGTAAGTACTGTGTTATTACCCAGGTACTGACCATCAACAGTTATCTTAACGTGAGCCCTAGGGCATCCATCTAGCATTACAGAAGTCCAGTCCTTACAGCGAAGCAGCGGGGTTTAGACACCCTCCAATTCTGAACAAAATCTAGTTGGGCTTACCAGTATCTAATGTTAGCAAGCCAGCTGATGAAGAAGACAACACGTCAATAAGGTAATACTGGAGGCTCCCCACACCCCAAGCTCCTGTGCTAAGACTGGTTATAAGTTATCCAAGTGAACACTAGATGGCAGTTGACAATATTACCTGTGAAGCTGCTTACTGGTCACTGGTAAGTGAGTGGAAAGGTAAAACTCCTTTCATGGGAACTCACAGCAGTGCTTTGCTTTCTGAACCTCCCACTATGGCCTCTTCCCCTCTCCTCTCCACTCGTCTCCTGTCTGAAGCTGTTACTATTTATCTGAATTACCATAACTACACAAACTTATGCCCATACAAGTCAACCCCCCCCCCCCACCACCACCACCCACCTTTTTCCGACATAGGTTGGGTCGGTTTACCCCGCTCTGGGGTTTTTGGTGTGGCCTGTGTTCCTGAGCCCAGCTAGCAATGGTGGAGGTGGGGGATGCTTGCCAACAACAGAAAATTTGTGTGTGTGTATGAGAGAGAGAAAGAGAGAGGGGGGAACATGTGGTAGTAATCTGGTTGTTTTACTGTCTGGCTCTGGTGGTGAAAGTGTTGGGCAGGGGCTACGAGCGGTCTGGATCGTGTCAGAAGCCGCCGGAGTCAGGTTACCCTGACAGACCAGACTGGGAGTTAGTACAGTGGGGGAGAAAGGGAGAAAAAGAAGGCGAGAGAGAGAGATGAGGGGTAAACATGTGAGTGAAGGATGGGACTGGAAAGTAAGCGAGTGAGGTGGTGGACTTGCAAGAGCCAACCTTCTGACTTATTCTGTCCTCCCTCAGGACATTTTTATTAATCACTATGTGCATGTGTGCGCTTGTGTACAATACCTCTATGTGTGTGTGTGTGTGTGTGTGTGTGTGTGTGTGTGTGTATGAACCCAGGCCAGAGGACTCCAAAAGACGACCACTTGAACTAGCCCCAGCTGAGAAAACAAATGGCCTTGACTCTGTCTCGCCCTTCTCTTCTCCTCTTCTCTCCTCATCCAATTTTCATCTTTTTTCCTCGACGATGGGCATTTAATCAAGTAACGGAGCTAATCAAAGCCAGAGAGAGGCTGCTGAACCCTCAGCTATCTCCTCCCTAATCCTAAAGCTCTGCTTCTCATTTGCCATTGACCTAGACGACCAGATTTGTCCACTGAACCCTGCCATAGGGACATGAGGAGGACTTGAATTGCTGGAGAGTTTAGTGGTTAGTAAAAGGTTATACCATGTGTGTTTGTGTGTGTGTATGTATATAAATCCATATTCTAAGGCACAGTACAATGAAATGTCAACAAACGTCTTCAACCGTAGTGTATAAAAAAGGCAGAGGATGAGATGAATAGGGTTCAGGAATGAGGGAGTCGAGGGGAGAAGTGAAGAGGAGAGAGAAGGAGAGGAGCAGGGAGGATGTAAGAGGCACACAGGGTCATGGGGGTTGAGGTGATAAGTCGCCTGCTGGGGAATTAATAGGGAGCAGATGGCGCTACCTTTACTTAATGTAGGGGTGTGGATACAAGCGGAGAGATTTATCAGTCTGTATGAGAATGGAGTCTGCCGATGGCCGACTCCCCCACCTGAGAAGGATTTAGCACATTCCTGGTTCACTGTGAAATGGGAGGTGTTTGTGGAATGGCAGTGGTTTGCTGTCGGAGAGGAGAATTTCAAATAGTAAGATGTGTTTTTGTTTGTGTGAAGGGGGTTTGCTATTGTTGCTTTGAATACCCAAGGTTCGTCTGTTCTTCTGTTAACAAATACTTTAAATAGCTGAAGTCCGTTTTTCAGTAATATAACATCAACAAGTCATAATCCAGCTTCGAAGCACTTATGTTGTTGTTTGTTTCTATTGTTTCACTTGATAAAGTCAGGTTATCTCTCAGTCTGATATACAGTCGTGGATGAAATCATTGGCACCCCTGAATTTTAAGTACAGATTTTAGAATATTTTCAGAATTAAAAGGAAATTAACCAATTTTGTATGATCAGAATATTTAATAAATATTTAATAAACTTCTTAATAAAACATCTAAGGAAAATTTAAAAAACAAAACTTGTAAAAAAATGTTGACACAATTATCTAAACCCTTTTGATGCATTTAGATTAGTTCCTCAAAAAAAAGCAAATAAAACTCACCCATGCTTAATTTTAATTGTTCACATGACCTGAAATAACCAATGAATGATTGTTTTACTGCATAATAAGAGGCTGATTGTTTCCAGATTCCTTTTCACAATGTAAAAGTCAAGAGAGTGCTATTATCAAAAAACACAACAATTACAAAGGCTACAAAGCAATCGCCAAAGAAAAATCCCTGTTTCAACAGTTCTTAATGTTATCAAGAGGTTTTAAAGTCATAATCTGTTAAGATGCGTCCAGGACAAGGAGCTAAGAAGAAACTCAATGAGAGAAATCTGTGAAGTTTGATGTGGATTGTGGTAAATTCACCACACCAGACATCTAATGAACTTCCAACTGATCTGGATCAATTTGGAGTGGTGGTTTCAGTTGGTACCCTCCAACAGACGCTAAACCGAGTAGGGCTCCATGGGCCAAAGCCAAGGAGACACCACTACTGAAAGAAAGGCATAAAAAGGCAATATTAATGTTTTCAAAAACTTTCATAGGTAAGCCACAGTGTCTCTGGGATAATGTTTAATAGACTGAGGTAGAGGTAAAGCTCTGTGGAAATGCAGGTTTGTTTACAGTTGACAAATGAAGCCCCTAAAGAAAAGAAGAATCTACCCACAGCAAAACATGGTGGATGTTCTATCAGCCATGGGGCTGCTTTACTGCCTCTAGCACAGGAGTCACTGAATGTATCACAGGAAAAATTAAATCAGAAGATTACCAAGGCATTTTAGAGTGAAATGTGTTACTTAGTGTCAGAAAAGTAGGCTTGAGGTGAAGCTCTTGGGTCTTTCAGCAGGAAATGACCAAAAACCAATATCCAACAGCACAAAAGAATGGTTGGAAAGGAGAAGCTGGACCAGCAATTAGTCCCGACCTAAATCCCATTGAAAACCTTTAAAGAGAGCTGAAATCTGCCATTGCAAAAAGGACTCCTGTGAATTTAAAAGATCTTGAACACATAGCAAGGGAGGAGAGGCAGAAACTACCAGCAGATGGGTTCAAGAAGCTTCTAGATGCTACAAGAAACATTTAGAGGCTGTAATTGTTGCCAAAGGTTCTGTGATGAACAATTAATGAAGAGTAATAACTTTGTCTGGTACATTTTGTGTTTTTTATTATTTCACTAATATGCTAGTTTAGTTTTTTTATTTTCTTTTGTTAAGTAACAATAGATGTTTTATTAAATATTCTGATTATACAAAATTGGATCATTTGCATTTATTTCTGAGGATATTCTATATTCTGCACTTAAAATTCAGGGGTGATTTCATCCTGGACTGTAGATAATTAAACTATGAGGAGTCAGAACCCTTTCATCCTTCTGAGGGAGCCAAATCAAACTAAATTGGATTCTAAAGGAGTAGCAAGTACAGTGTAATAAATATAATAACAATAAATCTCTATCCAGCATGTCGCCATGAGAAGAACAAAAGATAACTAGTAAAAGAATATTTTGAGACAAAATTCAGTTGCTGATGTGAAGATATTTCGGTTTTATCACCTTAGCACACCACAATTATAGAAAATGGTTTGTTGGATTCACATAGTAACATCTTATCTAAACAAAATAGCCACTGTGGACATTAAAAACATTATTTTATGACCTGTACAACTGACTATGTAAAGTCTTGCTCAACTTGACCGAGTCCCAGTTATTTATATGGATACAGCAAAGGAACCAGAGGGAGCTGAGTGGGCCTATCACTCTTATCACTTTAGTGATAATGGCCGTCACATAAAAGATGACCTGGTGAACTCCGCAAATGCCAGAGTGGCCCAATTAGCCACTATGCATTTCATACAATTTGCAAAGGGCAAATGTTCCCAAGCTGTAATTATGTACTCTCATTGCCCACCTTAGGTGACCTGCCAACCAGTCTTGACGTCCGTCCGTTGTAGAGGTCGCCATGACAGCACTGGCAAAAACACAAAGAAAAATGAGCTGTGGGGTCTATCATTGTGTCCATAATTGGTCAACTTGTGCTTGTTACCTAGTAGCGAATACATAATGGATAGTGCTGTTTGCAGCGTGAGATGGACAAGGAAATGTCACTGTGGGGGGCTGAATTCGGTTTTGAGTGGGATATTGTTGGTTATATCTACAGTTTAAAAGTGCTACCTTTTTCATCATCATTAGTGATGAAATAGGGAAAAAGGGGGGTTTTCAGCTATTTTAAGACCATGAACAGCTTTAATTTTCTCCCGGATGGAGAGGCTTACTCCAGCCCTGCTCCCCAGCTGACCACTACCCTTCATCTTGTGGATGATGAGCCTACAATCTTACAGTCTTGCTCTGCTTTTTGAGGCAGTTCGAGGGTGCCTTGCCACGAGGTACTCACAAACACTCTTTAACATTGTTGCTCCAGGGATCACATCCCACTCTGCCATGATGCTGTAAGTCCTGGTGGAATGATTGATTTGATCTATAAACTGTACTGTATGAGTCAGCAGGAATCCTTTTTAAAGATGCTGTCATGAGACAGTGATGCTGAAGAACTTCACACTCAGAAAACTCCCTGATATTTTAAAATTGAAATGGGCCATCTCTTTTCAGATGACCTATTCAGATCTTTGCATAGTTTCCTCATAGTTTCCTGTAAATTATTCACCTAAAGGATTAGTTTGACAATGTAGGGAAATTTCACTTATTGGTTTTCTTTCCAACAATTACATGAGAAGATCAATAACATTCTTGTGTTTGATTGATAAATATGCACCTACAGCCAGCAGCTGGTTAGTTTAGCACAAAGACTAAGGGGAAACAGCTTGCTTCGTCTGTACTAAAGTTTAAAAAAAAGTAAAAAAAGCAAGTGGTGGTAGGAAGATTTTTTTTAACCAGTAGTCAGAGCCAGACTAACTGTTTCCCCCTTTTTCCAGTTTTTATGCTAAGCTAAGCTAATCACCTATTCACTCTAGTTTCAAATTTATGTACAAACCTGAGAGTGGATTCAATTTTGCCATCTAATTAAAACAAAAGAACAAATAAGCAAATTTTCAAAAATATCAAACCATTATTTAGATAATTAATGACAAAGCTCTAAATAACCAAGACCACTTCGAGAAAACTTATCAAAAGACATCTCTGTACATACGTATGAGTTTTTCTTGGACTCTATTTTGTATTACTTTATGTTTAAAGGCCCTTTATAAATTCTATGAATTATAGTCCCAGATTATAAACAGTGGGCTACCTTTAACAACTCAGCAAGATGACTTGTCTTTGTTCCAGACTCTCCTGGTAGTGAGGTCCAGCAGTGTTCAGGAGATGCTGCTGTGAGGCAGGCCCTCCCTAATGTCTCCATTGCCTGCACCTGACCTCGCTAGCCAGCAGTGGCCAAATTTAGTTTGGAAACGTGCCACCATGGGAGAGCCGACAGGCCCATTAATCAGCAGGAGTCTCCCCCCTACTCATCCTGCAGGTCAGAGAGGGAGCAGAACACACGCACACACATAAACACAAATGAACACACACATAGAGATGCACATGAGACACTACTATCTTTATGTGCAAACACAATACACAATAACATAACACACATAGCATAACACACACTGACTAAACAAATGATTGCTGAAACTTTAAAAACACTCTGACAGCACCTCCTCTCCTCACCCCTACACTACCTATCCTAAATCCTCCATCACCTCTCTTACAAACACACACACACACACACACACACAAACACACACACACACACACACACACACACACACACACACACACACACACACACACACACACTAACACAAACACACACCTGGTCACAGCCCTCCATCATTCCCGGTCTGATCTAGTCTCATATCCCAGCTCTCTTCTCTCTGTCTGAGCCAGGTTTTCTGGCAGCCTGGGGCCCCGGTCATAGGGGTTATCCACACACCACTACCCTTGGCTGACACTCCATGCGAGGGATGAGGGGAACACAAAGCCACATACACAGGACCAGTAGATAGAAACTTAGGCACAACACACTCATAGTGACCCTCAGGAACACAAACATAAAGATGAAAAGCACTTACACACAGAACATCTGCAAAATATGATGGATAGAAGTGGTGGAGCAGAGCTGGAGAATCCATAGTTTTTGGAAGACCAGGATGGATGTGCACTGGAAAAAAAGACTCTGAATATATGTGGTGCAGGGCCAGGTTGAATGTGACGTTTATTATCATGTCTGAGATGAACTCAGAGTGCTCTCACCTTTGGGAATTTGCACAGAAATCAGCAGAGATGTCCAACTTTGTCTGTGGAAGTCCTTATATCACCTGTTTTTGGAAAGTCAAAATGCAGAAGTCTGTTAGAAGCAGCAGCTAATTGACTTGTAATCAGTGTTTACTATCTTGCAATTAACACTCGGAGACAATGAGATTCGAGAATGTGGCACCAGCAGAAGGCATTTATTGGGCATTATCCCTGAAGTGAGGGAAGATGCCAGAAAGTAACCGCAGAGAATGTGTCTGACAACTGGTAAGCATTTATATGCAGTGTCACTGGTGCACTTATCCTTTCTAATGTGAAACTCTGCAGGGAGATGAATGGTGGGATTGCGCTAGATTAATGAAGGTTACCAAAGTCCCCAGATGTTTCCGTGGTAATTAGAGGCCTTTGTTTATCAGGAAAACAAGTCACATCAAGAGCAAAGCAATCATTATAATTTTTCATAATCTTAATAATTCAAGTGTAGCTGCTTCATTTTGTTCCCAATTTATCATGCTAATGTTATGAATAAATCTACATAATTTTAACAGTGCCTGTTGGATCAGTTAGCAACAGACTTTGGTCAAGCAAAATATTGAACTTGTAGTTTTAGTCTATTGATGCATAATGCAGACAACAAATCAATAGGTTAAAGTTCAATAAAAGGAAACATAATGTAATAACAATTCAAAAATGACATTGTTTTATAGCTATTCCAACATGTAAAGATCTTAATAATTAACATTTCCCAGCATTCATTATGGGAAATTCCACTATTCAAGGACCTTTTCTTCATACAAATTAATCTGCCTGTATAGCAGGGAGAATGTTCAAAGCAGCATTTGAATGTTCACTTGACTTCTATTATTACATTAGTCAATAGTTTGAACTAAATATATTCATTCTCACAAAACGGAGTTCAGAGGGAGCTGTTTACAGTTATAGGTTGATCCGCATTTTGATTTTCACAAGGTCATTTCAGCACAGTGTGTTGTCAGCGCGGGGAACGACTAGTTCAGCTGGACAGTGCTAGTTGCATTTTGTCTCGCCCCAATTGTCTTGTCAGAAATCAATTGGAGATCACAACGTGGTTTTGCAGCAGGAGGTCAGTCCTCACTAAAGCGTAAATATTTCATCCCGGACTCACGTCAAGGGGCTTTTAAAGATGTGTGCTGGACCATGCTCCCCTCTTGCTGCCCTCTGAAAGTGACAGGGCTTGCATTTTAGCCCACTTCAGGACCAGGTTAAATCAATTAAAATCTATTATTCATACGGCAGCGCAGTGACCTCACTGAAAGCCCCTATAATTTTCAGAGCAGAGAGAAGAAAAGGAACTGGCAGTGAACTTTGGCTTCTCAAGTTTTCAAGAGAAAACAGGGAACAAGTGAGCTTGTTTTAGAACTCAGGGCTTGAAAATAGAAACTGCTGCTTGAAACATGGTGTGCTAGGACAAGACCTGAGTCATGTGCCTAGGAGTGTTTTTTCCTACGATGCTATTTGCCTTCATATGCTAGATAAATGAATGCAGAATTGTGTTGCGAGGGCTTTCATGATCTGGACCTCATGTGCATGTGCAGCGGTCGTCCCATGCCTATTTGGAAGAAAATTGGCTCCACATTTTGGACTTTAGATAAATACAGTCTCACTTAGGCTGGAACATAACATCTTTACCACCAGGCTTAAAAACCAGCCTCACAAGGTCACTCATAAAAGCTGTAGTTGTACTCTCAAGCACGGCAAGCCTTCACCTATTGTTTGACAAAGTGCAACTCTTTTCTCCTCTTTGTAAGGAACATTTTGAGTGGTATAGGCTCCATATATGGCAGAAGGCTGTTTGGTCGGATAATAAGCAGAGAGGAGTCAGAAGGAGAGAAGTCATTAAGACCTGCTCATATATAATCATCCCAACGCCATCACCATCTCGCTATCTAGTTTTTTTTTTTTTCTCAAGCGTCTCTCTCTTTTGCTCTCCTTCTCCCTCTCAGATGAAAGGGCCTTCTCAGGCTGCATAGCGAATGAAAATGATGGAGAGGCTGATAAAAAAGAAAGAAGGGAAAAGATGAAAAGTGGTTTTGAAGTGGTTTGACACATTAGTCGGCTTCCCCCTACTGACCTTCCAATTTAAGCAAACAATACGTTGTCTCAAAGCTTGGGTATTCATGGAGATGGGAGTTCGGCTCACAGAAAATAGGTAAAAATTAGATGGGTGGACAGAGGGAGCAATACATAGACAGATAGATGGGGATTTTAGCACTCCTTTACTGAAGAAATAATGTTTTTACATGTATATTTTTTTACCTTGTTTTTTTTTAGAAGTATGGGTCACTTGGTTGTGTCACATTCGACCACGCAGGGAAATGGTTTCCCTGTATATTTCCCTGTATCTTTGGCATCGAGGAAAAAACCAGAATGCTTCGCTTAAGGAGCGTCTCCATGAGGCTGCACTGTGAGACAGAGTTGTGCATTGAGCTAGATGCAAACATTAGCGATGACCATGCTCACACACCCAGCTGTACAGTTTATTTAGCATGTGTAAGGTTTACCATCACGACCTTTGTAGTTTAGTGTGTTAGCTTGCAAACATATGGTACTTAGCACAATTATAGAATTGGTTATGTATAATGGGTACTGTAATAAGTTAGCAAACAACTGACAGCTGAGGCCAATGGAAAACTCTTTAGATATTCTTTTTTTTTTTATCATTTCTATTGGAAAAAAGTTTGTCCTGATAATGATTCCAAATAAAAAGTAAGGAGTGATCAATTCAGACTTTGAGGGAAATGAATATTTGAACCTAATTTCATGGCAATACATAGAATATCTGTGGAGAAATATTAACTCAAAACCAGAAACCTCATAGTGGCCCCACAGAAAAATTCAGGAGATCACCAAAGTCCTCAGGAAACATTCCCCTCCGAGCATATCCATCACTGTCTGTTGAGATGTTTGACTAGATAAGGGGAACTTATCCACTGACTTACTGGTGGCACTAGATGAAAATTCATTTAGACCAACACATACCTTGTTTATATACAGGTGTCCATTGCCTTGCATGCCTTCAGGGCAGCATAAGCAGGGGACTGCTCTAAATGGACTCTCACCATCACTTAAGATGGTGTAACACATCAACCAATCACGTGCCTCACACACACACTCATATCCCCTGGCCTCGGCCGGTACCATGGCATTATCGGAGGAGCAAAGCAGCCATTTATACAAACATACACACAAAGTGTACATGCACGAGCACACAGACATACACCACCTCCCTTACATATTGCTTGAGGGCCATTCCAGGAATGTCAAAGATGGTTTCACCCTTTGTATGTCTCCTCTTTCACCAACGATGAATGATGGTTGGCCTGTGTAGTTTGAGACTGTCATGGCCCAGAAACCCATTCTGAGTGCCTGAAATGTAAAAAGGCCATCCAGCCTCTGAGGGTACAATATGATGCCAGCAGAATATGGTGGTAAAATCCTACATTGATGCTTGTCACTACCAGAGTGTGAATTTTAAAGTGAGACAAACAAGCTGAAAGGTGGGTTGTTAGAGTTTAAAACGCACGAGAAACAGACGCATTGTGCTGAAACGGAAAGTCTCTGATTCACAGCCTCATTTAATTTCAGCTTAAACCTAGCATTGCAAGGCTTGTTCTACTTAAAAGGTACTATCCACTTACTCCAGTAGAGTAAGCATATTGTTTCTATCTAATTGACACTAAGCTCATGGCTATTACCATGTCAACACTGGATTACTGCTGCCTTTGAGCCTGTGGAGTGGTTGACTTGGCCCACATTCAGGCCTTGTTTTCCTTTCCACTGTCGTCTGCTGCTCACACACATATAGTTGGACAAGCTTGCACACTCGTAGTGCCACATGTGCACGCATCACGCGAACACACGGAAGCACTCTGGCCATCTCTGTCTCTCTCTCTCTCTCACACACATGCATACTCGCCCTGTCTTGCTTTCCATCCTCATCTCTCTCCCTCTTGCACATGAACAAACACCATGTTCCCGCATTAGACGACTGTTCCAAGGCCAATTTCCCCGCCGCTGAAGTCCCTCTCTCCCAGAAGCCCCTTTGGTTCAGAGGCTAGACCAGCTAGTGATTGGACGGTCAGAGGCTACTCTAGTTGGTGATTGGCCAGCGAAGGCCCCTGGTGCATGGTGACAGTAATTAGCACACGCCAACCATTAACAACCACAGATTAGGCATGAACCCGCGTGGCACACTGCCATCACCGTGGTGTGTGGATGTATGTGTATGAAGGGTAGTATTCCCCTGTGTGTGTCTGAGTAGGTCCCATTTTTGTAGTTTATGTTTGTCTGTATTTAAGACTTGGCATGTGTGAATGTGTTTGTTGCTGGTGCTTGCATATGTGTATGTCTTTTTTTTTTTTTTTTTCCATTTTCCAGATTTATCCAACCTGCCTGTATTCACAAGTGTATGTGCATGCACACAAGTGTATCAGTGCGTGTGTGTGTTTGTGTTCAGCCTCATTTCCTCTGTGCCTGCTGGTCAATTTTGGCATTTGGAGAGAAAGATGCTGTGCATTCCCCACGGCTCCTTCGCTTCCAGCACCGAATTAGAGATGGGGCTATGATATGTGGAAATGATTTTTTAAACGCCAACAATCTCTGTTTCCCTCCCTTCTCTTCTTTCACTGTCTTTCTCTCTCTCTCTCTCTCAATCCCCCCCCCCCCCCCCCGGGCCTGTGAATCCGCCCTGCTGTGTGCGCTTAATGAAAGATAAGAAGGGTCCTCCACCACTGACACTGAGCCACGGACCCTCAGAGGACTGTGCTAATCTGCTTGGCTCCTAATGGGGGCCACTTTGTGTCTGCCGAGGATCATTTCATATCAAACAAATTGTGTCCTGTGAAACCCATTACATTTTGGGCCCTTTGGAGATGCTTTGCCCTTAGCTGACACATAGAGGACATCTTTGGCCTGACTTTTGATGCTGTAAATATTTCTTAAGATGGTCTTACAAGAGCATCCCTTTTCTCGTCAAAGATTGGCTTTGTGTATCTTAAAACCTGCCTCCTTTTTCATTATACAAAGACAGGGAGGGAGTTGGTTCAAACGATGAATGAGAAAACCAATGAGAAAAAAAATTGAGGGATAAGAATATGGAGGATGGAGGGATAACAGAGGGAATGATGAAGGGTTAATGAACTTGGATTCTCATCTTACATGTATTCTGTTTCATAATTGTCTCTCTGCATGCAGCCTTGCAGCATATGCCATTGACATCAGGAATTCGAGTAATGTTTGACACGTGTTTAAAAATATCTTTATTTACATGTGATGATGGCCTTGTGATCCATCCATGTTATGACAAGATTCTGATAACACAGAGCTCACAAAATTGCAAATTTGCAGCTTCAGCATCAGATGTAAGTTGTTTATTTTAAGCAGGAAAAAGGTGGTGTAAAGAAGCCAGCGTGAGAAGATGTTAAAAAACCATCACAGACAACATGTTCCTAATACATCTCCACTCACCCTGCAAAGCACAACTGCCATGGTAAGCAGCAGCAGCTGCGACACATGTATAGTAAATTTCTATTTGTATTGACAATAGTGTAATCTGCTGGGACAGTGTTGCCCCTTGTGCAGGTCATCACTCTTAATGTTTACGTTATGTGACGGTCCGTATGCACGTGTGTGTGTTTCTGTGCACATTGTCCAGTGTGTGTTTTTACTTGTGCCTGCGTCTCTATGTGTATGCCATCAGTTCTGCAAGGGAGAAACGGGGAGGGGGGAGTAGAAAATGATCCGGGGCCGATACATATGAAACAGGAGGGCTCATACATAAACATAGCTCCAAGGCCCCGGGGCCAGGCAATCTACGAGGCAAATTGCTCACCAGTCAGCCATGGAGGCCGCACTGTTTACTATGCATGAGGTCTTGTGACATGCTTTAAAGCCGCCCCTAACACAGGATGACTGGGCCTGTGGTAGCGAGGAGTTGGCTTTTTCTATTGGTATGGTATTCTTTCCTGTGAAAAATATGTAGTGGGTGGAGAACGGATCATCGTTTTACTCTGTGGAGCTGTTGTATGGTGTACAGGAGATGCTGCATGAAAGGCAAAATATGGGTGTTAGCGTGTGCCTGCCCGTCTGTGTGTTTGTGTGTGTATTTGTGTGAGTGTAGAGTGAAAAATAGTGTTTTGATGCAACTATGGATGGACTTTGAACTGATTTTTCCCTGGCTGTATGTTTTCAGGGCATTTTAGCTTTTATTGACAGGAGCTAGTAAAAAAGGGAACATGGGGAGAGAAAGATGACATTTAGCAAAGGTTCGTGCCCAGAACTGAATGCCGGATTTTGTAGTTATAAAGTATGCATATCAACCATTAGGATACCAGTACACCCCATGTAATGCTGTTGTTTGTGATGGACAATTTGGACTAGCTTATGACTGAATGTGTCCAAAGGTAGAATATCTGTAAGAGTCAATTGTTGGGTATCCATTGAAACATACCACAGATTTTGCAACAAGATGATGTAATTAAAAGATCCCGTGTCAGACCTCAAACAGTGTGGAGCAGGTGATGGAAATATCGATGTTTATTTCATATATTAATCTGAGGAACGTTACCGTCTCCTCATCGCTCCACACAGATCTCATGTTTTCATTGCCGCTATTTTTTTATCTCTTCAGTGGAGCAGAAGCCTGAGTGACACGTCACATGCTTCATGCATGTCAGGATTTATTCGCTAAGTTGGTTTCCATCACATCACATTTTACTTTTTTCACCTAAGCTGAGCGATTTTTGTGTTAATTGGACTTTTTTCCCCAAATTTTTCATTTTGTGTTTTTAAACATGCAAACTAAATGTGCATATAAATAGGAAGATGGAAAGACATCCTTTAAGTTAGGCTTATTCTTCAATTTTTTTTTAAATTCATGAGGTAACAGAAACCACTTAACCACCATACTTGTTTTCTTTCTAAAGCACTATTTTAGGCAACAAACAAAGTTAAAGTTTCTAACTACTAAGTACTGTGCTTTATTTTCATGCAAGTAATGATTCTGTAAGCAATGATAGATGTTTTGGAATGAAACTCTTTAAACACATGAAAGACAAACTCTTTGAGGAAGAGCTTCAAACACCCCATCATTACATGTGAACATAAATGAATACAACTGAGCACAACAGAATAACAGAACCGAATGGGTAGAGATGTTAACATGTAAACAAGACACAAGCCAGGACCACAGCTGCTCAAACCTGCATTTACCAGCCCAGTATTCCAGGGGGAGCCCTCCTCAATTCAATTTCAGTCTGCTCGACCCCTAGGGTCCAAGTTCAAGTTCAAAGTCAGGCAACCGTGGCACCAACAGAATTGCCCACCCACACGTCCCAGCCCAGAGTGAACTATTTTAACTACAGATGAGATCAGGACAAATCCAATACCAGTTCTATTCAAATGTCCTTTATATGAATGTCTTTCTGCGAGTGTGGATGTGTGTGTGGAGGGGTGGGGGGAGACTACTGTCACATTACAAACACTTTTACTGCCTCGCTCTCTCTTTTTCTCTATCTGTCTTTCTCGCTCTCTCTCTCTCTCAGGCTATAATTATGCTAATAGCATGTATATAGCTGTGCCCCCGGAGGCTTGGGGCGTATTGAAGGCTCCCAGGTCTTTCTCTCCTGTAACAGTATTAGGGTGCTATTGAAAGGCGAATGGTGGGTGAGAAGGGGGGCAGGATAGAGAGATAGCGCGGGGTGGCAAATGGGACATGACCACCGTGCTCTCTGTCACGACGCCGCCCATTGTCTGGCCAAAGAAAAGGGCCTCCGCCGCCAGTGGGACAATAATAAAGGAGCAAGAATGGGCTGTGCATATTAAACAACACAACGGACTGGGAAGACCAACCTGCTTGGGTACGGTGAAGGGGGAAGAGGAAGAAAACAGTCTGAGATAGAGCAGCGGGTGTAAAGGGTGGGAGTGGGAGGGAGTGGTAGACAGAAAAGGGTGGATGATGTGAAAAAGGCACAGAAAGAGGCCGAGGCACAGAGATAACTGTAAAAACAGAAATGTTGTTTTGTTTCTTTAAAGAGATGACACCTGCTAGTGTCATAGGTCTACTTCAGCCTACAATTGAGAGCTTCAAGTCTTAATTCCACTTCTGGGCTTTCTGCTGCTATACAAGCTTCTGTAAAATTGCAAATTCTCATTAAAAGTTTCTATTATCAGTCTCTCTGAAGAGGTGAAATACAATCTAGGGTTCTCTTAACCCTCATTTTCTGTTTAGGAACCTGTAGATCTGGGACATACGTTAGCAACTAAAAAACATAAAATGTTTCATCATCTCGATACTTTGTCTTTTCCCTAACTTTATGAGAATTTGTAATTAATATGAAGTTAGTGAAAAGTTTTTGAAGTATTCTAAAGAAAAACAGACCTCTGGTGTAAATAATGCTTTAATACTGGGGATTTCCATATGCTCTGTATTTGTGATTGGTGTTGACAATATTTTTTTGTATAGCGTAAACATAGTATAAACATGGTGTAATAACAATACTTTCAGGACATTTTTTTATTCGTCAAAAGGGGATGGATTACCACATCAATACTTTTCTTCATAATTGATTTTGGTCTGATGAAAAGACCAACCAGTCAAGGTGAGGTTTATATCCTTGTCCATCCAGACTCATATAATTTAGGTAGAGAGGATTTTAATAAAAGGTATTAAGCGTATTTTGTCATAATCAACATATGAGTTCTCGTGTTATGCATTGCAAGGCCTTTGAACATTAACCATGAAATTAAAACCAGTTCATCACTGAACTCAAGTCAATGTTTGTGCCTGATGTAATTCATCAGCGTATATTCATGCATACTGTGTCAACAGTTGGTTTCGTCCCCATGCAAGATCTCCACAAACGTTCTCTTCCTATTTTCTAAATAATTTTTGGTCATTTTAGACCTTTATAACATAGGTGAAACTTGGCCAGGGATGTTGTGTATGTTTTTAAAAAAACCTAAACCACAATATCACCCTCAAGAACCACTTCCAACATCGTCTTTCCAACTTTTTGGCTGTAATGTCCACAATGTTTCAACCTGCCTGTCCTGCTATGGTTAGATCCATGTGTGGACCAGCCATATCTCAACTGGCCTACCTACTGTATGTCAAGATTGCCTAATGGTGTTCATTTGAGGCCACAAAAATAGAAATATTAGATAAAAAATGATGCCCCATTGCCACCTAATGAACATATTATCCCAGTCTAAACATAGAATTTGGCTACTTTGGCTTTCTATACCCATCCACTCATCTGCTCCTCCTCCACAAAGTCAGATACCAGACATCAGATCCTCCAACACCTCAGCCGTTCTATCCACCGTAAGGACCAGCATCCTCTCTGCCCACCCCCCACCCCTTCACTGCCTAAATATGTTGAGAGGTGTCAACAGTAGAGGCGTGGGTGTGGGAGGCTCTACCATGGTTCACGGCTATCACATGTGCCTCGGCAGCTATGCAGCGTGGGTACCATCTGTCCGCATGTCACACAGTGCGCTGCTCTCCCACTTTGTCACTTTCTCTCCCTCTCTCTCTCTCTTTCTGCATATCTTTTGCCCTTCTTTAATTATCCCATCCCTTAATCCTTTATCTTGCTTCCTGTCCTCTTTTCAGTCTCTCTCATCTCTGCATACATGGTCACTGCAGCAGCATGAGGTTATCGGTTCATTAAAGACAGACAGAGAGGTGCGGGTATCTCAAACACAGGAGACTTTGACTTGGAGAGCAAGACCTGGACACCTTTATCATGGAGAGTTGGCAAACACCTGACAGGGATTTTTCTGTCTTGTATAACTTCAAATGATTTGTGATGAATGGAAACCCTAACCATGAAATTGCAGTCAATACAAAAATGTAGCTACATCTCTTGCGTTATTTTTTTTTCTTTTTGAAATGGATTACAATGGAGAGCTACAAGCACAGTGTATGAAATATGATGTTGTGAGGAAACAAAGTAGCACCTCTCACAGACCAGTGAGTGGCAGTGTGCCACAGTTAGAGTAGACCTTCTTCAAGTATTATGTGGTACATGTTTAATGTGGTAAAAGAGGGAGTGAGCACTTGTCTGTATATGTAAAGCAGCAGCTTGTATCTTTTTTAAATGTACTGATGAGTTAGGGGAGTTCCACAGCATATTGTGCATATCCTTGCATACATTTGTTATTCTGAATAGCGTGCGCATGTGTGTGTGTGTCTGTGTGTGTGTGTGTGTATGTGTGTCTGTGTGTGTGTGTGTGTGTGTGGACCCAGTCCTCAGACAGACAGGCAGACAGAGTGAAGGCAGTAGCCAACTAACCATAATATTGTCATTAAGGAATTCAGCAGATTAATAGCCTTAAATACCTGGAAATGTCCTAAGATCTAGTGTCTTTAGCTTGTAATTTCCTCCCTGGGTCCTAAGCACTAAACCCGCTGTGTTGTTCTTGGCATTCCTCAGTCAGACCAGAGAACATCGCACGGACACTGATACCTTCCTCTGGGATCCATTCTCCTCTCCATTTGATGGAAACCAAAAAAGGGCCTTTGGCCAGGCAGGTCCCATTATGTCTCAATGACAGAGCCCAGGGGTGAAAAATACTTTCTTTACTTTCCTTCTGCAGCACACCTATGGGTCTAAACGAAAAATGACATGTGCCCCAATGAACAGGAAGGGGGTGGTTTTCCTGTCAAATTCAGGTCAAGTTGTTTGTTACCCATCTGCACTTTGTTTCAGCTTAAAAGTATTTTTACGGAGTCTTGAGTGATCAGAGCTGTTCTCTTACTTCCATCACCCAGTGACTTTATTGGAAAGAATGAGCAATAA
Source organism: Istiophorus platypterus (assembly GCA_016859345.1). Lineage (NCBI taxonomy): Eukaryota > Metazoa > Chordata > Actinopteri > Istiophoriformes > Istiophoridae > Istiophorus > Istiophorus platypterus. The sequence goes on along the minus strand of CM029114.1, from coordinate 21,914,650 downwards.
TCAAAACGTCCTCTAATGTAGCACACAGACATTCACTATTTAATTTTTCATCACTTTGACTATTTAGTTGAGTGATCAGCAAAGCATCACAATAGCCACAGGCGCTAATGATCCCTGAGTCCAGAGCCCCCTTTGCTCCCTGTCACATTCCCACCTCATGACCTCATGACTGGATGTATGCATTAAACAGATGTGGCTGGCTATGAGGGGCCTGAAACAGGATAGGACAGCCTATAGCCTCTAGGCTGGTCTTCTCTGGCCTTGAAGCCAGGGGCCTCTGGGTCCAGAGGACAGGATAAACAGGATAGATATGAGTTTGTGTATGTGTGTGTGTGTGTGTGTGTGTGTGTGTGTGTGTGTGTGTGTGTGTGTGTGCGTGTGTGTAAAAGAGAGACGGAGAGAGAGAAAACGAAACCCCTTTCACATGCAACCCATAAATGTTCAGGCAGTTTTCCATGTCAGCATCATGTGAGAACAGTGAGTTGATTTTCAGTCTAAGATGCTGCAGCAATTTGCCTGCTCAGAAAAAATGCTCCCAAAATTTTCATACGAAAAGAAACAACTTTGTCATGTGTAACAGTTTTACACTACAAAAAAAACACACGAGACATTCAGGAAATGTATTATAAGTAACATACTTATACTGTATACTATTACTCCTGAATATTTTAGATATGTATACAACAGATTTTGTGAATATTGGAATACGTTTCTTTTTAAGTTCAGGTCAGGATTTCCAGTCATTCCAGTTATGCATAGTCATAAGCTTGCAGGGATAACTTTTAGATGGTTAATCTAAATCAAATGAGAACATTCATTCTACTTTTAATATGTCGGTACATCATTCAGTGGTAGTGCACCTAGAGGTGCTACTGAATAACATTTTATTCAAAAAGTCCAAATTACAAAGACAATACTGACCATGTGAAAAGGAACAGGAACATAAAGTTGGTAGCTTTTTTTTTTTATTAAAAAGAGAACTCAGTCTAAGTAATTAAAGTCAAAATCAAGGTTTGTGCTCTGATTCACATCAGCATGCATGATTTTGAATAGAATATACAAACGTGTCATATCTGTCTTGAATTTTTTAACAGGCTCAATGCAGATTTATTCAGCATTTGAGACTTACTTTATGTGTTAACACTGAAAACCTACTTTACCTGAATAACTTATCACAGCATTGTTGAGAGGTTCAGAGAGGTGTGAAAGTGGCAAGCCGGTGTAAAAAACTGTGAGATAAAGACACGTAAGATGTGGATCTGAGAAAAAGATGTAATATTTGATGACAAAAGATTGAAGCTACCTTGCTAAAAAAGACCGACAATTGTTTTGCTGACAAAGTGATGAATTTTGTTTGTGGTAGCTGCTCCCCTGGAGAGAGGGCCACTGTGGAGCCACACTCTTGCATCTGCAGAGGGCTTTACCCACTTGCAGCCATTGTCCTCTGTGCCTCCTTTTACAGACACATTGTTCCACTGAGTCAAATAAAAGCATCAAACATAATCAGCACAGAAGATGGATAATGTTGCACAAAGACTGCACATTGAACAGCCACACACTGCGCCCTGCTGCAGCAAGTTGTGTTGCTGTGTAAGCCAGGAGAGCCGCCATTAGTGAGACTGTCACAGACCCAGGCGGTAGACTCTAACTAGCCCACAGCCTCAGACCCATCTATTCTCAATATGCCACATTTTTATTCATTTTTTCCCCCAAAACCTGACACGGCAATCTGATGATGAACCAGCCCTATTATTTTTTGTACGCCAGCAGGACGAGATAGATCCCTGAACGTTGTGCCTTCATAGAACCAACATTATCCCTCTATGTCAGAGGTGGGTAATATCCTAGCGTTCTGGGAGTCCAGAGGTGCATACAGATTGATGTCATTAATCCTCCAGGGCAATCTCTCTCTCGCTTCCTCACTCTCTCTCTCTGCAACTGGAAATGCCGAAAACAGAGCCCCATTTGCATGCTGCATATGTTGCCAGGTGGCTCTGTGGGCTGCTGGTACAAATTAGATTTCCTGACAACAAGGTGTAAGAGAGGGAAGAATAGCAGGAGCTAGCAGTTTGGTTATTTTCTTTTTTTCTTTCTGTCTCTTTTTTCTTTCTTTCAAAAAACAGTCTTGTTGTTATGCATGTCTGTCATTCTTGTGCACTTTACTCATAAATTATGACTATACTGGATAATGTCCTTTCCAGAAAAATAACAACTCTAATCATTTGTTAAAATAGCTGAAAATGACCAATTCTGTTTTGATTGGTACCAAAAAAGAAAGGGGGGGAGTATAGTGTAGCAAAATCTGCAGAGATGAGGTCTTGGTGAGTGGATGGCATTTGAGACCAGGGGCTTGGATCTTCTCTCCTAGTAGTCAACAATGTTTTCCTTTAATGAGCTGCTTTTTTTTTTTTTAATTCTTCTTCTAGGTATAAGGATGTTGTGAATTACTCATAACCCTGACAGGGAAGAAATGCACAGGTCACATTTTCTTCCTAAAAGGGTGACATATTGATCGGATGTGGGTAAACCTAAAATGAGGGGCCCCACATGTATACACACACACACACACACACACACACGCACACACACACACACACACACATACACACACAGACAACCGAGACCTTCGCCTTGACCCTGGGTAAAGATGGGTGTGGAAAAGGAAAAAAAGACAACTCTGAATGGGAGTTTAAACTTTTCAGACTGGACTTGAAAGCTGAGAGCTATGTGCCTGTCTGGTTTGCTTCTACCCCAAGGGGTAATTACATTGTCTGTGCCAGTCACCCTGGAACTAACCTGGGAGTACCAAAATGGCTTTACCCGCATTGCTCACTGCCACCCCCTAAACAGAAGACAGGAAGGCGTGTCTAGGCCAAGGATGACATTAGCATTCCTTATGTTCTTCATGTGGCCAAAGCCTTGATCTCTCAGGAGACAATGAGAAGGGGCATCAAAGTGCAGACCATGTTCATTTGAGTGTGTCAGCATACTCATGCATGTGTGCTTGGTCTTCTGTTGTCCGCCAGGATCAAGACGCAGCGCCTCCTGCCTCGTTTTCCCCAAACTCAACAGTCCACCATCATTGATCCATCCCTTCAATTAGTGGCCAGGTTTGTCCCCAATCAATTCCTATCTCACCCTCCCTCCTCTGTTCCTCTATCTGTCCATCTCTCTCTGCATTCCCCTTTCTTCATTTTTCACACTACCCCCTTGTGTCCCCCATTCTCCCCCCTCATGCATTCATACCTCACACCCTAAGGTCTCATGGGTCACTCCTTCCAAGGTGATTCGTAAACAGCAGCTTGTGGAGAAATCAATACTTTATCAACAAGCCACAAGGGGCTTTTGCACTTATCCTATATGATCTTTGTGGTAAAGGCCTCCGAGCGTCCATCTCCTCCTCTGGTCTGCTCCCTAAGCTCTGTTGCTAAGACAATCAGAAGGAAAGAGAGGGGGATGAAGGGGGGGGCTAAAGGAGGGAAGGAGCGAGGCGAAGGGAGAGGGGATTGTGCGGGGTCTGGAGGCTCGCTGTTAGAGGAGGGATTTGCTGCTCCGCTGCTTTTAGCTTGATCTGCATCTGATTAAGGAGAGAGGGCAGAGTGTTGTCCTTCACCCCTGTGCTCTCCTGTCCCACCATTATGTACCCTGGCACTGAGATCCATCATCCACCTACCACAGGTCTGGCTGCCATAGCCTGGGGACTTATTAGACCGGCCCTGCTCTGTTCAACACAGCCCCACTCTGCATACCGTGGAGGGGAAAAAGCTTCTGCTACCATTTCATACTGTATATTCACTATGCATTCCAATGACTCAGAAGAAGAGAAGAGAACACAAAATATAGAAAGGTATATTTGTGCATGTGCTAGGATTGTCATGTTTGCTAAATCCACTGAAATATTAATCTTTATGTTCTGATTGGGATCTTTAAGAACCTGGGCCTTCTTTAACAGCATATAAGCATACTTACTATTGTTTTATCACCTTGATACTTGGTGACTAAATGATAAATAGTTTACCTTGTGTAAGGACTTATAACTGCACCTGTACATTGACACTTGATGACATAATGTGCCTTTATGGTGTTGGCCAACTACATATTGGCCACTGTCATTGTCCCTTTTGTGGTTCAACTATTTCGAACACTGTCATATTTGTATTTTTTTAATAGCTTTTATGTGTGTAAATGAATTGTTTATGTGTGTTTATCTTTTTATTTTTGTTTGCTTACTTACTCATCTCAAATTGACACTTGAGAGACAAATAAAGTGTTTTGAATTGAACAGAATGGAACTGAATAAACATGATTTTGAACTGATGATATGTTTCAGGCGCCCTCTACAGTCTCAGAGACTCCACCTGGAAAGAATGGTTGATACAATGGACTTTTATACACTCTTTAAGTATGTTTTATATGAGTGTTTTGTAGGAGTTTTGCAACAGTTTATTCATAAGAGGTTTAAAGGGATCTGACTGACCCCAAACATAAGTAACACACAGTGAGCTGTGGCCGTCACATGCTGTAAGTACATGTGGCCAGTGACGCCATTCCATCAGTGATCAGAGAGCATCTTACCTTTCAGTGTAGTCTTTTTATTTTCCCGTGCTATGTTGTACAACTGTGCCGTGTCTTGAGATTGGTGCGTGTAATGGAAGTTTATATTGCATGTCTAGTTCTGCCATTATACTGAAAACCTCCTCCCGAAAGAGGTCCAACATATCATATGTTCTTTTATGGCAATCTAGCTATTTTATTGGCGAAGGCCTTTTAGGGGCTACTGCCAAGCGCCCTGTGAACTAGTGTGTCAACAAGTGGGCAGTCAGACAAGGTAACACAAATGATGTTTCTCCACTCGTTTCTGGTGCTTTTTGGCAAGCTTGCAGATGAGTCCCCATATTTGTTGTCATTGTAGACTCTATTGGTAATTTTGGCCAAGAAAATGTTTGATTTTGTTATTCTATTGTTACTTTTTACACTTGAGGTCTGTGAGACCCCAAACAATTGAGGAAGTGATGCTGATGTCGACATAATAAAAGGGTTAAAAAACATAAAATCAATTGAGATACACAGATGGTTAAAACAGCATAGCATAATTTGATAATTATATTGGCCAGGGGAATGTTGATGTCTTCGTCTTAAAGGCTAACTTATCATTCAAACTTTCTAAAAGGAATGTGGCACCAAAAATTGGAAACATTCTTCTCTCAAATGTATTAACATAAATGCTAAAATGGTCTTTACAAGTATCAAAATGATGTTAAGTTATTGTTCGATTCAGCTTTAAATCAAAAGGTTGTGGAGGATAGTCTCTGTTGTCTGAGCTGTCTCGCTCCCTGTGGGTCTCATCCAATAAGCCTGCATCAAACCTGTCAGACTCAGAGTGAAAAGTGGAGAAGCCTGGCATGTGCAAACATCAATCCTAAATTTCCAGCCTCAATACCGTCATGACCTTGGTTTGGAATGACATCTATTTGCTGGCTGGCTGCACACATCTCTTTGCAAATTGTATGGGCCAGGCTAATTTGTTTTTATGCACGTTTAGTCAAGAATGTGATGCCACGTTAGCTTTTGGGAGCTCTGCCAGTGTGGTGCGGGGTTCCGAGTGACAGACAGAAAAAGGGTGATTGAGGATGATTGTTCTGCCGGTTGTGTTGATATATGAAAAGAAAGACCCAGTGAACGCATCCTGGAATGGGTTCATGGCAGATATGAGTCCTTCTGGGACCACCTAAAGCTGAATATCATCATCTGTGCACGGAAATAAACAATGACCTTTAAAACCCCGATCCTAGTGTGAAGACAGGTACTGGGAAGTAGCTTAAGAAATCGTACAGTAGAGTACGCTCTTCCGTGTCATAAATAGCCATATAAAACATTTTTAAGCATGAATATCTCTGTGTAAAGAAAATTTATGGACATAAAATGTGTACATGAAAAAAAAAAATACTTGTCAAGCTTGTCTGCAGTACGCTCCCTTGACCTGCCAGCAAAACAATCTGTGCCCTCACTAAACTGAAATGTAAACACAGTTCATGCAGGAAAATATTTGCCTTCCTCATAGCTGAATTGACCTCTCAGCTCTGGGCAGTCAGCCTCAAGCTGCTGTTATATTATCTCTTCAGCACAAAATTGGGTCTCACGTTATGCTACCTTCATACATGCTGCATAAATAGTTTACATATGTCTCATGGGCGATGAGTTTATGTATGAGAAGAATATGATAAGTTTCATATTCTCTGTCTGTTAAAAAAAAAAAAAAACATTAAAATAAACAGTGCTATACAAAAAAGGGTAATTTCAATGAAATCACATAAAGTGATGTTTCCTAGCTTATCCCAAGTGCCATGAAGATACTTTTGGTCTTATTTACAGTAGTATTGTGTTACCAGCCTCTGAAACATGTGCCTCCAACTGATATAATGAAGGTCAAAGGAATTTTGTTTTTACTAGGGAAGGCTATAAAAAGCATATGATCAAAATCAACAGGAACATCTCCTTCCTTAAACAATGTCCTGGTTACTCAGGACAATCCACCAGTGGTGGAGGAAGTACTTACATCTTTTACTTGAGTAAAAGTAGCAAAGTATCCCAGTGAAAAAAAAACCTTTGTTGCAAGTAAGTCATGCATTCAAAGCCCTACTTGTTGTACTTTAGTAACTGTATATGACAGCATCAAACCACACCACAGTGCTTCCATGTACTTTTGATCCTGAATGTGGAAATAACTGACACATTCTACAACGCCGCGAAGTGTGGTAATTATTGCTTGGCAACATCGAGTATTCTTTTTGTATGAATCCTTTTGTCCTTGTGTATGAAGAGTCAACTCAATCTCAGGTGCGCAAATAATAGATGTCCTTACATGCATGGGAGGCACGATAGCCACACACTGGCCTCACCCTTCGGCTGCCCAAGGCTACTCCTCGCCCACATCAAGTGAAAATGCTTCGACCAACATTTGATTGAAACTGGAATGAAGAGATACAAGAGCATGTGCTATGGCTTCAGGGATGGAGTGCAGGTTTCGACGCAATCTCACAGACGGAGTGGTATCAGAAATATCAGGTATGCTTGTATAGCCGGAGGTTATTCCATAGGATTAGAAACCAGCATTATCTCTCTGCAGCTTGAATGTGAAAATAGACCACATCGGATCTCAGTGTCCGTCAGTCAAAGCAATCTCAGGCATGTCACCCATCATAGCCTATCAAAGACATCATTTAGTATTCCAGGAGTCATATGCAAAAGATACATAAATATTCACTAGTACGATTCTCTGCTTCACCTAAACTAATATTACTGATGAATTTAGATACATAGGTTATGTTTTTTGCAGGTTTAACGATGATACCCGTTTGAGAAAGAGGAAGAAAAAACATATTTTACCTGAACTAACTGCTTAAGCTGCAGTGCTGATTTACACACAGCTGTGAGTAAAAAGCTGTTTCCTTATGCAGGATTAGGAACATGAACACCTACAGAGTTACCTGCATCTGTGTACTGTTCTCATATGGAGAGGATAAATCAAGTCCATATGTTTACCCAAGGACTCAGTCTGCTTCTTGCTCACCTCCATTCCTGTGGGGGTCAGAGGTGGTTTCTGCATCCAAAATCAACAGCATCCAAGTCGCTCCTTTTCTTCTTTCCCTTTCTCTATCGCAGCATCTTCTCGTCTTCACTTTTCTCTGTGTACTTTTCGTGCTTTCTGTCTCTCCATCCCCTAATTTTACCTTCCATCTTGACATCTTTCAGCCTGTCACTGATTCATGCTGCCCCCCCGCCCCGACCCGCAGCTCCTCCCTCCCTCTATCCGTCACTCTGCTGTCCCGAGGCGAGCGGGCAGGAGCTGGGCTGACTGTACAAGAGGTCTTGGAGGGGTGACCACTCCCTGCTGTCTGCTCAGCTTGTGTTTGTTTCATGACATGACTGTCCATTCAAAAGGTAAATTGATTGTGTGTGAGCGGAGGAAGGTGACGTATTGTTCGCGCGGATCTTTTGTTCTGATCATCATAATTAATAAGGGGACATTAGTGAGCATCAGGAATATGGTCTGAACATACAGTAATATGGTAACGACTTGCCTGTCTTTTCCACTTGTTCATCACTTTTTCCAAAGGACTCACTAGCTGGCCAGGAAAAATATTTAACAACCATATTTTTGCTTCTTTGCTACTTATGAGGGCTCTTTTGTTGACGGATTCCCAAAGACCCACATGTAAAAGTAAGCAGCTCAGAGACTGATGTAGCGCTGGAAACTAGCTTAGAAATATACATATCCTAAGCATGTTTATGAAAAAAATTAATGCCTAAATGTTCATGTAGACCAACTCTAAAACCTCCTTTGTATGACTGCCTTTAAAATGATAATGCACCATGAGAATATCCTCAGCTGGTTTTAAACCGATCTGTCGGCTCTTGCACTACAGCAGGAACCTTTTTACCTTTGCAAACATGCATCTAAGGTTTTTACCCGACCACGACGAAAGGTATTTGGAAAAACAACAAACATCTGGTTTGTTCACTCCTACGCGTCGAGCAAGAGGCACGTTATCGTTAGCATTGGTTGCTTTGCTATTAGCCTGCTACAGTAGCTAGCAGGAGCCAGGTTTCCAACCTCAACACTTCAGTCGTTTTCAGATATCTCACGTCTGTTAATTCAGGCTGGTTATACCGAACTATTGTTTTCTCTCTTTTATCATTAAATTTTTTTCCCTCTTTTTTATACGTGTAACAATTTTGTCCGCTTCGGGACAGTGAAAAACAAGCTGTGAACAAAACATTGACGTACAGGTACCATCGCCTTTGAGCTGATACAGTGAATTTGTTAGCAAACAGTAGCTTATTTCCACAACCAGCAGTTAGCATTCATTTGCAGTCTTTGTTTGTCCTGACAAGAATGTTCAACATTCACTCTCTTTTAGCTCTACTTATGTTTTACCTCATTACGTTTCCTAATTTTTTGATAAAAAATGTAATCATGTCAGCATCATGTTTTTTTAAAACATATTTGTTGCTGTCGAAATGTAGAGCCGATTTGAACTCAAGTCACACAAAATCCCAGGTAAATTTTTAATACAATTTGTCTCGCGTTAGCAGATTAAAGTGGTTGCATTCCTGTGAGTATCTGCAGAGTGTTTGCCATTTAGCATGAGATGTTTCCAGAAATACACAGTAAGGCAACTTTTGAAAACTTTTCTGCTGTGAAATCAGAAGGTTACATCAAAACCTCTACCCCTAATTTCTATTTAAAGACATGGAAAAAGGAGATATGGTTGTGTGATATTTAATATTTTATCTGCATGTTACAGTTTTTGAGCAGTAATGTAGCATGGGCCCAGCAGTCTTTGTTGTTATCATGATTCGGGGCAGGCCAGGACCACCATAGAAATAAATTATTTTAACCTCAATGTTTTCATCCTGTTTCGTGCTTTAGTTTTATGGATGACACTTTGTTTGCATTGTATGTTGCTTATGGTTTGTTTTGGATTGTCTATTGTACTTTTTTGCATATGTTTCACACATAAACAAACAACTCTTCATGCTAATGAAATATGTGTGTACATCTTGGCCGCCTGGTACAGTAAGGCACCGAAAGAAGGTGTGCTATTTTTATTGTTTCTCTACTTGCATGCTGCTTCATGCATATGTTGGCTCGTCTGTATGTCCATTTGCATTTTAGCCACTGCTGGACACAGCCATGCATGGACTTACAGCCATTGCTCCATTATCCATCAACCCCGATCAGGCATTCTCTCTATCTCTCTCTTTTACATACACACATGCACACTCACACACACACACACACACACACACACACACACACACACACACACACACACACACACACACACACACACACACACACACACTCACACACACACATACACACACACACACACACACACACACACATATCTAGGTCAAGGCAGCTAGGGGTAATGGGAAAAGCCTGAGGCGTATCTGCCAGGCAAATGATCTTATGAAATGATTAAAGAGTGGTTTTTCTCACTGAAGGCATGGATAAAACAAGACTAGTGGTGCATATGCAGGTCTATGTATATGTGTCTGTGTGCATGTGTTTGTGTGTGTGAGCAAGCAGGGTTAATCCAGGCTCAACAGCATCCACCCAAAGGTTCTAAAGCAGCAGTTTGGTGTAGCATGGTGGTGCAGTGGTCGGAGAGAAGATCTCTCAGTTGAAAAACATGGGATGAAAAGTCCTTGTGCACAAGAAACAAACCACCTCCGATGGTGCTGTGCTTTACACTGCACCTCTGTCGATTTCATAACACCATATGCCAAAACATCACACAATGATTTGCATCTCCAAATCACTTTCATCATGTTGCCAGACAACCATAAAGCTTACTGTACTGTGGTAGGTAGCATTCATGTAGTGACAATGACATGTTTAATACAGATTTTGATGCACATAATATAGGCCATCCTTAGCCTAGGGGAGACAATCTTTCTATTGCATGTGTTTGAACTCCTCATGAAAAAGTGAGAGCCAGCTTGCCAGGCTTTGAATGAAATTCCATCAAACTCCACTGGATTAAGTTTAGTGAAAAATGTATCACAAAACCTAGGCGATTAAAATAAAAAATAACTGATAACAATAGAGATAATATTTTTTTTTCTTTTCATGAGGTTGGTAAACCGACCCTTTAAAGTTATAATCCTTAAGATTTCAGTTCTGATTGATTTGGCGACACCTATGGTTATAGACAGTAGTGCTTAGAATGGTTTGATAATACTACTATCATATTTCTGCTTTAAATAACATGTATCTCAATTACTAGGGGCAGGTGACGTGGTTTTCAACAGCTTTTCTGTTATAAATATAACAAATAGAGATGAGCAACTAATGTAATTTTGTAAAAAACTTGTGTCATTTATAAATCACTGCAGCTATAAAGGTACAATTACCTTTCCTCCTCAAATTGCTTGAGACCGGCTGATTCACTCTTTTAAATTAAGTCATTACATGACAAATGCCCCATGTGCACAAATTTCATGCAATGTCTCCGCCTTAGTATGCAGGCCACTTAAATCCAGGCCAGGAAAGGTGGACTAATGCAAAAAACCCAACTAATGAGTGTAAATACATTTAAAGGCTACAATAGAATAGAGGCAGGCCATACATACTATCAAAAATTGGGCTTTATATGATAAAATCTTAAGTAATGTAATCTTAAGTTGATATTTTCATAAAAATAAGTCACCTTCATCACTTACAAAGTTTGCTTCTGGATGTGTTTGAAGGCTGAAAATGATACAGATTTTTTTTTTTTTACTTTTGGCAAACTGATAAAACAGTACCATTTTGTATTTGCTAAGGAAATCTGCTCTATTGCAAAGTGCTGACAGATATGCAAACAAGCAGAGTAAGTGTTAATGACTGCTAGCTTAGTGTGTGAATAGCAAGGTGTTGATTAGTGCTGCTGCAAGCTGCTGTAGCCAAGACAAGCCTGGCCAGCCACGGTGAGTTATAGCATACACCCTCGGCCAGCAATAACTAACTTCTGTCTGCGGCTCTAAAAGTCACTTCTGCTCTTGTCCTGACAGAGGCGATGCTGTCTCATTGCAGAGCTGGAGTATGCCCTCTGGCCATCCGGGGAAAGGGTGGGGGTGGGGGTGGGGGTGGGGAGTGGGGGGGGTAACGAGACCCTTTTGGACAGCGGTGAAGTGACCCACATCTTTTCTCTGGTCATCTCTCCATCTTTCCTCTTGTCCTCTCTCATTTTGTTCTATTTCCCTACTGGCCATCTCTCTGTTGCCTCCTTCACCTCAGCACTAATGCCAGTGCTCAACACCATTAGTGTGGCCACAGCGACGGCAAACAGATGTTTGTTGCCACTTTAGGAAAGACGAAACGCAGGACAGGAAGCAGGAGTCCACACATGCAAATTTATATACCAATGTATCACACTGTGACAGCTGCACCATACCATGTGTGAGTATCTCTCAGTTATATGCAAAGCACTTCAAGTGCATTCTTCACTCAAAAGCATATACAGACATACACAAACATTTCCGGTGCCCGCGTCAGAAGAGAGAGGCTGTGAAGTTGTTCCCGGTGTCAAAGGATCACCCTCGCCACAGATGACAAACAGATATAATCACCTCTCCAGAGACCCATCCTGCTGCTGCCACATTCATTACAGCTGGACTAATACATACATCAAACAATCAGGGGGCTGCTGGCCGAAACACTATACTGACACACACACTCATATCCACACACATAACTGCTACATCTTTAACACACGCATATATATACACATTATTGCACATGCTGATAGCAGTCATTGTTGTCACATCAACACATATCTCATATCAAAGGAATCGTCCCTTTGACCCTCCATGGCGCATAGACCAGAATAATTGCATAATCTCCAAACTAAGGAGTTATATACATATCTAATTGACTGGCTGGGCAATCCTGTCATTCCATCAGTGAGGATTTGCATGTGTGTGATGTACTTAATACTT